>LPNX010591642.1:26330-75645 GCA_001517045.1 Pseudotsuga menziesii | reverse complement strand
CATTTTAAAGAATTTTTTGGCTGTGTATTTTTAACTCTGCGGATTTTTCTTTGAGCTGCTTCGAAGTTGCAGTGTGGTTTTCTAAGTATAAGTTTTAGACTCGTAATTAAAAAATAAATTTCATATGAATGCCGAAATGCGTGTATGATACCTCAATGGATAGAAGATTCGTTGGTGAATTTATCGGTATCAACTCCGCTCAGTTATGTGCTAGGAATGGTAGGGTGTACACCTCTGCAAGGCACAGAAAATTTTTCATTTGTTTGAATGTGGGCTAAGTCTATTTTCTTAAGCCCTCGACCGAGGTATGTAAATACCTCAGTCGAGGTCTTAATGAAACCTCGACCGAGGGTTTGTAAAGCCCTCGACCAAGGTATTTAAATACCTCGATCGAGGGCTGAACAAAACCTCGGTCGAGGGCTTGATAAAACCTCAGTCGAGATATTAAAACCTCGGTCGAGGGCTTGTTAAACCCTCGACCGAGGTGCGTTTTTCTGTTTTTACCGAAACGCGCTTGCCAAAAAGTGTTACCCAGGTCCGCGGATTCACCCACCGCGGAGGATTTCAAAAAATCAGTTAAGAATACGAAAGCAGCGTGCACCGAGTTTTTCAGAAGGCTTCTCATTACCTACAACCGGTGCCAGATAGAAGCCGAGCAGAGGCTTGAAGTTTTCCTCGATCACAACGCCTTTGTGGAGCTGCTGCAGAAGAGATACCAGGAGGAGGAAGCTAAAGTACTGCGCATTAAATCCCTGGATGATCAGATCTTGAGGAGCGAAGTAGATCATTCAGCTATTAGCGTGCAGCTTCTGGAAGATCAACTTCGATTGAGTGCAGCCAGGATTGAGGCCATAAAGAACTAGGCTGCTAAGTTTGAGATAAATATTCATTTTTTAGAGCCTTGTGCGTTTGAGGGCATTGCCTCTAAAGCTTCGGCATGGAAGAAATTTCTAGATGCCCAAGTGGGACCCTCCTCGTAAAGGATCGGTCATTTTTTTTTTGTAATATGTAACATTTTGTGAAAAACCTTTGAAAAAAGTCAAGCGTTGGGAAACGAAGAGTTGGGAAGCCCAAAGGTTACTTTGGGCAGCCCAACTGTCTCACATTTTTGTATAAATGTAATAGACTTAGAGGGAAGAGGGGATTTTTCCCAGTTAGACATGAAAAGCTATATTGTAAGAAGAACTATTTCTCTTTGCAATAAAGAAGTATTGTTTTCCTGTTGGAGGAAGATGGGTGGCATTTTCAAATGTTATGCTGTGGATGGCTGAAAGATGAACTATTTTGTTTTTCCAACTTTTTGTCCATTAACCGTGAGATCGTTCTAACTCTTAGAACCTATGTTCTTGTTTAAATGATTTCTGGTTCATTTTGTGGAATTACCACCATGAGTAATGTATGTTGTTCATAAAACAATTAGCTAACTGATTGTTGAAATATCTTTAATCATTCATGTGTTGTAGGAAGAAATATTAGCTATCTGTAATTTCTCTTTATGAAACATGCACAATTCACATTACTCACAAATAAGTTAAAGTCTGCTCCACGTGGATAGATAGATAGATAGATAGTTTTATTTCTGCACATGTGATTTAGATGCTTGTGAGCCTAAGACGAGAGGTAAGAACCCGCCAATCACATTGTGAACGCTCCTTGCATCCTTATCACCCTGCATGGTTAATTAGGCATATGCATATCATACTTAAGTCAAAATACAAAAAATATACACGGTGGACCGGGCCGCAACCGGTAAAACCTTTGTTTTTGTTACTTTGACCTACGGTAGCCAGACCGCAAACTAGACGGATTCCCCATACCAAATAGTCACGGGCTAGTTGCGAACGTTGACTGGGGAGAATCCCTTTCTGTTGTTGCCTGCGAATTTCCAGGCCTCAACACAGTGTTGTCTAGTATCCCGGTCTATTGGTTGGGCCTTGCTCCCATACATGCTTCTGTATTGAATAAACTCAGAAGTCTAGCATTTGCTTTTTTATGGGGCTCCTCTAGCAACAAACACCGATATCATCTGTTAAATTGGAAGTACCTCTCCTGGCCGAAAGAGAATGGGGGATGGGGCATTAAGAATTTGTATTGGTTCAGCATTGCACTCAGATTAAAAAATCTATGGTTGGTCCTTCAGAATGATGGATTATGGCATCAAATTATTATTTGTAAATATTTGAAGAAGCACACGATAGTGACTTGGCTCAGACGTAAGCATTTCAGTTTACGTGGTGTTTTTGTTTTCTGGAAGGGGTTCCTGCTAACCCTCTTGTGGCTTGGTAGAAGTCTTGCCTAGAAAGTAGGCAATGGTAAAAACGTGCTTATCGGCATTGATCCTATTATTGGTATTTCTGACATAATCACATTGCCTGCTAGGTTTCGAGAGTTCTTAGAGGATCTGGACATTGTCACTCTCTCACAGGCTCAAAATACCCTTCCGGGATCACACATGTATTGGCACACGGCCGAGGATCTCTGCGTTAATGGGAACTAGAAACTTGCATGGGACACCTTCACAAGAAGCTTGGAAATTGGTGGTATCCGCCTCAATTCATGGTCTGATTCTCTGATTTGGGCATATAACAAGTTTGATGGCTCAGTATCTGCAAAATTGGTGTATAACAACATTGTCCACTCATCTTCTCCCCCGACTAGTAGCAGATTACTTACACATATTTGGACTGGTGCTCTTCCTAGGAAAATCAACTATTTTGTATGGCTGGCTTTAATGAACAAGCTACTTACTTGGGATAATCTCCAGAAGAGAGGCTGGACTGGGCCTGGGAGTGGCCTGGGATCTGTGCACTATGCAATAAGGATGTTGATAGTGTTCAGCATCTATTTTTTCATTGCTCTGTTTCGAAGAATGTACTCTCTATCCTGAAGGAACAGTACCATATCACTCCTTCCTTCCAATCTAATGATCTCTGCTCGTTTATAGAAAAGTGGACTGACAGTTTCTCAAAACACTCAGCTTATTGCTATCTCCCTTATCTCGCCATGTGGACTATTTGGAAAGCGAGGAACATCTTTATATTTGAAGGAAAAAAGTGATTGTCATCAGCTTAATACACCAGATTCCATATTTCTCTCAGATGTACTGTCCATCTGTCATTAAGGTAAAAAAATCAAGGACCTTGGGCCCGAGTCCTGTACTTGTCTATCCCTGTGGATTCTTTGATGGGGCATCTACAAAGAATGTTGGAGGGGTTGGCTTCTATTTGTTTTTGAACGAGTCACATTCCTTCGAGTTTGCATTGGGGGCGGGCGGGTCCATGCACCAACACAAAAGCAGAACTGATTGGGCTCTGGGCACTCCTGCATACAGCCCAAATGATGGGGATACCCATGCTCAGGATATTTGGTGACTCTTCAGTCATTATTAATTAGGCAAAGGGTACAACCTCCCTTTCACCACCGAAACTCCATCACTGGTGTAGGGACACTAGAAAGCTTTGCTCATGCTTTCTAGAGTTGTCTTTCTACCATATCTATCGTGAACACAATTAGCATGCAGATTGCCTTTCTAAAAAATCTATTTCCTTGGCTCCGGGATCAGGTAGTTACTCTGAATTTATTGAAGGTCTTTTGGCCTCTCATGATAGTTTCAAGCTCTTTTGAGCTCGGTGTTGGAGCATGTACTCATTTTTCTTCGTGCACCCCATTTTGATTGTTTTGGAGCAGGCTCTTTTAGACTGCAGTTCTGCACTCCTTTGTTCGCGGTAGATATGGTATGAGTGACAGTTTTTACTGATGGGAATTTGTATTGTTGGACCTTTCAGCTTTGTTGAGCTGTGACTCCTTTGTGATGTAACAGATATATATTATTATATAATCCACCTTCTTGATTGTAACCCATTTATTGGGATGGCACATCAGATGCCCTTTGATTCATTTATGAATATCAAGGACAAGCTTTTTTCTTCTGTGGAAAAAAAAAAAAATTTAAAAATTGAAAATATTTAATATTTAAAATTCTAATGTAACCTTTATTTTTTTTGGTTTTTTTTTTTCTTTGAAACATTTTTTATTAGATATTTTGAAGTTGCTTAAATTATTCCTTTTTAAAAGACTAAAGTTATTAAAAAAAACAATGGTCTTAATTGTCCTACCATAATTAGGTGCCCACTACTTTACTTTATTCTACTCATACTAATTTTAAAAATTTAAACATATTTCATCCTTAAAATTCAAATCTAATCTACATTATTATTTTTTAATTTTAATACCGGAAGAGTGTGGAACCAACCGAAAAGTAAAAGGTACTCAAAAGAGTAGTTATTGTATGGTCTTAATTGTCCCACCATAATGGTGCCCAAACTACTTTACTTTATTCTACTCATACTAATTTTAAAAATTTAAACATATTTCATCCTTAAAATTCAAATCTAATCTACATTATTATTTTTTAATTTTAATCCGTGAAGAGTGTGGAACCAACCGAAAAGTAGAAGGTACTCAAAAGAGTAGTTATTGTATGGAACCAACCCAAAAGTAAAAGGTACTCAAAAGAGTAGTTATTGTGTAGTTACTTCATTCCAGATCTGAGTGAGCGAGGAAAATGTCCTAAGCTATGCCTCAAAAGACTTTAGTTATTTTTTTATTTAAAATTTTTTTTATGAATGTTTTATATATATATATATATATATATATATTTAATTTAAATAATATTATAAAATAAATTAAAAGTAATGGTGAAATATAAAAATAAATATAGTTATGTTTATTTAAAAATAATTTTATAGAAAAAATAAATCTATATTTTTAAAATTTAAAATTTATATAATATTATAAATTAAATTAAATGCAAGAGTATAAAAATAAATATTATATTTTTATTTGTGATGAAAAGTTAGATGTTAATAAATATAATTGTAGGTTTTACTATTTGTTTAGTTAAAGGTAAAGAAAATCTAAAACATCAAAATTTTAGTTTATTAAATTAAATATTAATAATAAATTTTATTGTTTTTTTGTAAGCATCTATTAAAATATAAGAACAAAATGTACAAAATTAGCTCTGATTAGATGTCTCAGAAGGTGAAGCCACCACTCAAGTCTCTAAAAAACTGAGGGCCGTCAATGAGAACCAGAGATGAGATTGTTCATGACTATAAGACTAGTCGATTACTGAGTTTTAGACAACATATTAGGCATAGACATAGTTACAGGGTTCAAATTTAAAAAGAGACGGAGACATAAACAGACTTGACAACTATTGCATAAAAACCTGAAATGATAAGTCGTTTTTGCAGATGAGGATAGCATTCTTCAGGACAGGGGGTTTTGCTTGATGATAGGGAATGCCCATCATTCTTCCTACGAAGGGCTGGATGTGTTCGTAGCGGTCTCATGAGCGGGTTGAGGCGATTGCTGCTGCTGTTCCAGATTCTGGCCTATGATGAGCTTCAAATGTTTGAAGAGCGACTCCACTGTCGAGGGGATGGGGAAAGTCGTGCCTATGGAGCCGCATTCATGCAACCTGTCGCACTCCCACTGCCACCTCCCCCACAACTAATGTGCAGAACGCCCCCTGTCGCACTTCCAATGCCACCTCCTCCCAATCCACCATGCCCTATGATACCAAATGTGCCTTTCCATGCGAACGTATTATCCAAGGCCGTGAGCTAAGAATCAATTTCGGCCATTCTAGTTTTCATGACAAGGACATAGTCTCGGGCGTCTGATCAGTTGCTGAGCATATCCTCGACTAAATTGCATAACATATTTTTAACAAGGCAATAGTGATTTACTTGGCTTCCTCCTTGTCTGAAAGCTAGCTTCTGGTTGAGGACCCTTGCTTCCTAGTCTTCAACAAGGATGCAGACCTGAGGAGAAATATGGTTTTCATAGTCTGCAATGACTTGCAGGCTGCATCCGTGTTGGGCTTTGCCCCTGCCTGAGCTAGCACGATGCGCCGTTCGCCTCTGTCTCGACATGATAATCAGGATGAACCTTGACTCACTAAGACCTGCAAGCTAAGCACTGCAGAGAAACCCCAGCCAAACATAGGCACCACCTTGTGGCGGAGGCCAAGCTTTCAAGCGCTCAATGAACCTAGAAATGCTCAGATTCGAGCTTAACCCAGCAAGGATGGTGAAATAATTCTCCATGGCGCAAATAACCTCTGTCTGCCCTGCCAAAGTACTTGTGCGCATTGAATATCCTTGCGAAGCCACAGAAGCTAGGAGGAGTACACGGTGTCGCCAACCCTCGTCGCAGGTGCCGAAGAGACATGCAGTTCATCTCCCACGCGCGAGGAACGTCGAAGGATCTCGGAGCTCATGATGTCCTGGTTGATGGATGTGCCGGGCACATGTTGCTCGCCACGCAACGGGTGCACAGGCCGAGGCGTAGTGTGCCGATGAGCGTTTATGCTGTCACCCGCATCCGGGAAATAATAAATTTTATTGTTGATGTGATGTAAAAAATAAAATTAAAATATGTTATTTTTTTCCATAATTTGATTATGAATAATAAACAAAATAAAGTCAATTTAATTATAAGATATAAGAGGAGCATAAATCAATCTTTTTATCTTTATATTTTTATTAATTTTAATTAATATTTTTATTTATTTTTCATTTAAAAACATAAATAAAAAATTATTATAAATAGTATGCAAAAATTTTATTTTATTTTATTAATTCAATAAATAAATTAAAAAATATTTTTTAAGTTAGAAACACTATTTTAAAATAAACTAAATATTATTTTCTCAAAATTCTAATAAATCAAAGTTAATCATTTTAATCATCCTAAAAAACATATATATATAGACACACACTATTAATGATATCCCATATGCACCTCAAAGTTGAAATCTTCTGCTTTTAATTGGATTAAAAAAGCACGCTCGTAGAAGTAAATGGAAAAAAACTTTGATCTTCTTTCTATTTTAAAAGCAAATATGACAATGCCAAAACGTTTAATTGATTCTCTTCTCAGGAAATGGTCTTTAACAAAAGTATAGACGCAGAAAACGTGTAGCCATCTAAAGTAAAGATACCCTTAAAAAAGCAATCGATCTTTCATGGGAAGCAATCTCATGGCAGCTTCGTTATTACTTTACTGTTTTTGTCAATCTCTGCTCTATAAATTTCAATGTACAGCCATAATATTATTATCTCAGCTTTTCGTTTATTTCAGCTTTGTGAAAATTTCGTCGTCCCTTTGAGTTTTGAGATGGGTGGTATTTTAGGAAGCCGATACATCATACGCTTCTTTATTATTCAGCTGTTTGGCTGCTTGGGATGGCTATGCAATACTGCTTTAGCGCAGCTGGAGATAAGTGAGAGAGTAACAGGTTCCGCTAATTTTCCAGACATTGGAATCGCCTTCATAGGAAATTTAGCGGTATTTGTTACAAGCCTGTTAAGGGGAAGGCTTGACCTGGAGATGGGTGCCAGGGATATTCTGGCAACCATGAGAGGCCCCGATCTGTACCCGATAAATAAGGGCTTTGGACTGACTACCTGTCAAGAAGATCCAGAGAATCGATTTAGAGAGGCTTCTGTTGTAATGCTGTCATACAACACGCCCAATTCATCCATGAAGCAATTCATGAAGTATATCTGCAATGCCTATAAGGTGCACTCCATTCTACTTCAATGTTTTCCTTTACAATCTTATAAATCTGCTGATGAACTCCTTCCCGGGGTCTGTAAGTGCGACAATAAATCTAAGTGCAAATGCATTGTATTCTGGAATGAGAAAGAGATCATAACGATGCTTGATCGTCGAATGCCCGGAACAATTAAACGACTCTCTGATTCCCTGTGTCTATTGCCATGTCCAGACTGCTTAGATACTGGCTGCCATGGGAGCAAGCAGGGCCAGTTGTATGTGGAGGCAGGGACTGATCAAGAATCTGGAAAGAAGTCAGTGACAGAAGTAGAGGACACCAAGAAAGGAGAGAAGGCAGTTAAGGAAATATTTGAATATATTTCAGATGGAGCCATGAAAGAACGTCATTCTTGCATCTGCATTCCACTTTCTCCGCAAGGCTATGATTACTGGACAAAACTGCTGACCAGATCTTTCGGAGCCACCGGAGATGCTGACCGTCCTTACAGCACTGCCTCCTTAATAGTGCCAAGATTAACAGAGATAGCACTCAACATTGTGCTAACTGGTTGGTTCAGAGTGGATGGTTTCTCCAGCGCCATTGTAGCAAGAAGGGCCATTAAAGATTATGTTGTGGACTCTAAAGGAAGTGGGTTTGGTGCCAGTGCTTTTTTAGTGAATGCTAAGGCCAAAAACAACAATGATTGCAGGGTTTTGATCTTCAGAGGGACACGTTTGGGCATCAGAACCTTCTCCTATATTGTGGGATCTGTCAACTTGTTTTGCTCCATATGTTGGGCAGTCCTTGTTGGTCTTCAAGGTAAAAGCATTGGAAAATGGTATGACAATCACTCTATACCACCCTCCAAAGCTAGAGTAGTTGTGATAATGGCAGCCATTGGTATTGCTTTATGCATTGACTGTGCTCATTTGTATTTGTATTTGAGAAAGCCTAGTAATTCCAAAGAACCAACGAAAAATCCTGAATCTAAACAGGATAAATCTAGTGATTCCAAAGAGCCAACAGGAGAGGATCAGTACAGACCTAGTGAGTCCACAGAGCCAACAGTTAATCTCTGGTTTCGTCCAATAGCGAAGGTTTGGTCTCTTCTTAAGGTTTGGTTTCATTCAATAATTCAGGTCTGGTATCGTCTTAAGCAATGGTTTCGTCCACTAATTCAGGTCTGGTATCGTCTTAAGGAAATGTTTCATCCTATTTTGAAAATGGTTTCGAATCACCCAATCGACGTTATGGTGGTATGGGCGGTGATCATTTTGGAAACGGTATGCATTTTATCAGGTATCATGGTATTGGGAATTTTGGGGCCAAAGTGTTTTGGTGCATGGTTATACAGTGTTTTACAAGTATTGGTTTGGGTAAAATGGGCAGTTGGCAGTTATCTTTTAGGAGAGAATCCACCGGAATATTCTTCTCACTATGAATATGATAATGGAATTCTGGTTTACTCCTCTGCGTTTTTGCTTAATTCTCTCTTGGCAGGAGTTCGTGGCAACTGGAACTACTCACTTTCATTCGAAAATGATAACTAAGTGTTTTCGATAAAAAGTTAGAGTGTATTGTACTGTGCGCGTTAATATAATCAGCTTCAGCTTCACTCGATTCTAGTTCTGGTCATTTGTAGCTATATTTTATTCATTTTTTATTTTTATTTTCAATAGTAATTCTTTCATTTTCATAAAATTACATTAAATGTGTTTTATTTAGTCTTTGGGTTCAATTTTATTCAAATACCGTTTAAATGTATGTCAGTTTATTTATTTAGTAAAAATTACATTTTTTTATTATTTACTTTAAGATTTTTTTATTTGGTGATGAATCATTGTAGTTTAATGGTTTAAGTTTATTCAAATTAAATTTCAAATTTCAAATTTCAGTAAACATAGAAGTTTATAACTTTAATTATATAGATTAGATTGGTTTTATTTGATGGATTTTTTTTTATGAATATCAGTTCATATTAGTTCTAGGAAATAAATATTTTTTTTTATAATTTGAGAGACTAATATATTGAATTAAAGTAATAATACAGTAAAAAATATAGTTCATAATGGCAATTCTGCCAGAAGAATATAGTAGAGTGAGTTAAGATAGAGAGAGTTAAGACCTGTCCTTTAAGGGAATTCAGGTTGTTACAGTCACAATGATCCTCCCTATAGAAGGGAAAATAGATCATAATAATACAAAATGGACAGTATTAAAGCAAAGAAACTAAGTATAATTACTATGATAAATAGGAAAGTCTAAACCCAAGATGGCCATGTCAACAAAAAAAACACCTGAACCATGGAACCAGGACTTAAGGCTTGGAGGGAAACTCCTCCTCGATAGGAAACCCAAAGCTAAATCCAAGCTGTGAATTTGGTCGTCCAACTACTGGGGGAGCAGGTGGTTTGATAGATGCTTGGTCACCATCTTTTCTGGGACCCTTAGCTTCACTGCTAGTGTCCTCTTCATTGCTGGTATCCTCCTTAGTGCTGGAGGGAGTCCGCTTAACTGGGAGCGGTTCTATTTTCCTGTACTCGATCACAATGTTTCTAGTTTCTTTACCATGTATGGTGCTTGCTATGGTCCTTAGAGGAAGAGGAGGTGGTTGTTCTATATCCATGGGAATAACAGAAGGAGTCAAAGAAGGAGTCAGGGTATCATTCGGGGGCATGTGAGATGAAGAATAAGTCGCGCTAGAAGGTTTTTGACCACCCAAAAATGCTGCAGGAGGAGGATCGCCCGATCGTTGCGGTATGTAACCCATGAGCTCGTCCTCCCAACCATCCATTAGCTAGCAGGGAAAATATGGGATTTCAATGTCATAACCTTATGTATTGGTATGAGCTGTGATACTTCTGGCGCGCTCATTGGAATTGCCATGTCCAACTCATCCCCGTCTAGGCATAGCTTGTAATCTGCGAGACATCTTCCCGGAGGCCCAGAGTAAAGAGAATTCAAAACGTTGACAGAGAGGGTAGGTGCAGGAGACTGGAGGTTGGCTCGCTCCAAAGTTGCCATAGACTCTACGAAGTAATCGACCTTCTCAAATTTTCACAGGGGAGAGCAAATAAGGTAAAAGGCTATGAACAAGCTTCCCATAAGAGGGATAAACCGATCTTGAGGCACCATTAAGGCCGCCATAACTCTGCATGGAGTGGCATAGTATCAAGTGACGGAGGGGAGGTCACCTCTCATCATGAGCCTGGAGAACCTGTGTTGTTCGAGGTGGTATTCGTCCCAGATCATTTAAGCGTTGAATGATGCAACATTAGGGGAGTGACGTTAAGGGACAGGTGCATGTCCCGACAGTTACTCCCTCTCCTCTTTGTAACACGTGACCACCTGCATCTGGGTGAAATAAATAAAATTATTATTCTTATTAAAATTATTATATATAGAACAAACATGGAATTTGATTTCAATATATTTATAGAAAAATATCAAACAGAAAAACAATCTTGATCACATTTGGGTTTGAAGAAATTGTTATAATAATTAATAAACACTTATTTAATTAATCATGTCTATAGTGTTCTAAGGTTAAATATCTCTAATCGTGTTATGTGTACTTATGTATATGTTAAAGACACCTTAATGGATATGATTTATTGTTGCCAATCCACTGCTACAATACTATAATAGTAGGGCATCTTCTAAGTTTAAACTACTTGCCCAACATTTGGGATTAGATCCCATAGGTGGAGCCCAATAAATGAGGTGTGAGTTTATGAAGTTAGTGTGAGACGGATTGAAGTCAAATTGCTTTAATGAAGTAGAAATTCGTTATGTGAGAGGTTGTTGAAGATATAAAATTATTAATAGAGTTGTTTATTGAAGGTATAAAATAAATATATATCAAGATGGTTTTAGATAAATATTTTGATAAATGTATGTTAAATTTATTCAAAATGCAATTAAATATTAAACCATATTATTTAGAAGTTATTATTTACAAAATAATAATATATATAAATGTTTATATTATGTAAAGTAACAAAAAGCCCTTTTATTTAAGTGCATTAGTTAAGTTTTAAAGAATTCATAAAATATTAAACCATATTATTTAGAATTTTTTATTTACAAAATAATAATAATAATAATATATAAATGTTAATAATAATAATAATATATAAATGTTTATATTATGTAAAGTAACAAAAGCCCTTTTATTTAAGTGCATCAGTTAAGTTTTAAAGAATTCATGAAACGTCGAGGAAGTTGAATATATAATATACATACATAGTCAGAGCATTCTCAATATGTGAACATTCTTGGAAGAGATTGGTAACACAAATAGAGATTTTGACACTAAAGTGAAAGGAAAAATAAAAACATGAGTAAGATAGTTTTAATAAATGAGATTATGGTAGAGTTTATGAGTTTAAAAAGGCTAGCACCTATGTGAAAGCTCTTAAGTTGAGATTTATTGATGCTATAAGAAAAATTGGTCAAGATTTTTACATTAAGGAAACAAACTACTTAATGTACAAATTACAGTTGTGCATGAAGATTACAAAACATTTACCAAAATATTTTTATTTTCATGTGCTTTTGGATATCAAGATATTTTAATTAGTTCTCTGTTAATAGACAATAATTTGAGTAATCCCACTAATAGCATTCCACAATTCTTTATGCTACTACGGTTGACTTTGTAGTACTTCTAGGGGCAAACATGGAACAAGGGGCTTAAGTGAGATCTTCAACCATACTATAGTTTTGAGTTCCTCGAGAATTGTAGTTGTGTGTCCACCAATGAAGGGAACCCTTATGAATTCTAGGCATTGTGTCAATATATGGATTATTTTGTGTAGAGTACCATTAAGTTGTGTTGAATAATGATCATGATTTGAAGATCCATGTGTAAAATTATCATTATTTAGAGTGTGGGTTTAAAGGTTGACTACTTCCTCATGCATGCAGATGTTAGCAACCAAGGCATTTCTCCCACGCAGGGGGTTTCCTTGATTTACCCCTTGTTGAGGTGTAGGGTTAGTAGCAACCATATACTAGTATTTGGGAGGGAAAGCATCAATAAGGACCATGGGTTGTTCTCGAGCACCTCATAGAGCCAAATATCAATGGATTTCATCATGTTAGGATTATTAATCCTTCCTTGGTTAAATGTCTATTAGATTAATTATTCCCTAACTTAGGAACCTTAAATTAATTAATTGGTTCCACTAGTACAATTGGGGCCACATGTACCAGTCACTGGAGTGTGGGGAACACTGCTAGAGATTAACTACCACTTACTGCATTTGCATGTTAAACTTTCCTTTAATATTCAACTAGGGCTAAACAGTGCATGCAAAATATCAAGTGATAACCACCCACGAATATCTTTTACAATATGCAGTGGAATATAAAATTGAGAAATAAATCACAACATCACATCACAATATTGACACTATTATTTTGGGTATAAAAACCCATGGAAAAACCCAAGATGGGAAAACTGATGTAGCAGTCAGATATAGATTTTATTATGAGAAAATATGGAACTTTTACAATCACTGCAAATTCACACAAACCTGGTGAATGTAGCACCCAGCAAAATCACTGGAAAAATTCGAGCCAAACCTCAACACCCTCCTGTGTGATTGTACGACCCAACTGTACGAAGCTCGATGATCCTGCTACTCGCTCCTCCGTATTCTCAACTAAATCCTCTGTCCAACTTTCTCTCCTTGTATGTATCTTGTCTCTATCAGAATACAAGTGTGTGTTCTCTCCACCAATTGATCTCTCTTTTATAACTTCAGGTAAAGCGAAAACCCTAATTTCACTTTCACTTTAACTAGTGGTAAAGAAAAGACCCTAATTTCACTTTCACTTTAACTAGTGGTTCACTAAAGTTAATTTAGATCACTTTAATTTATTTTCCAAAGTAAACTTAGGAAAAGTAAATTAAATACAATTGGTTTCCTAATTTAAGTCTTCTGCATGCAAGAACACATGCATGTAGGAAGACCTTCCTTGTTGCTACTAGTTTAACACTCCCTCTCAACGAGGAAGGGATTCGATAGCAACCCCAACTTATCCCTAAACTTAACAAAACTCTGTCTGCAAAGTGCCTTAGTGAAAATCTCCAACATCTGCTCATTTGTTTGTATGTACTCCAACCGAATGGTTTCCCTATGAACACAATCTCTCAAGAAGTGGTATTTGATGTCTATGTGTTTTCTCCAGTCATGGAACATTGGATTCTCAGATAGTTTGATGCCACTATGATTGTCACAGTGAACTACTGTAGCCTCTAGCTCACACTCGAACAACCCTGCAAGTAGCTTCCTCAGCCACATACCCTCACAAGCAACCATGCTGGCTGTCATGTACTCAGCCTCTGCCGAGCTCAATGCAACTGAAACAACAACCTGATCCACTGCTGAAACAACAACCTGAAGTACTCTTCCATTCCTCTACACATCCTGCCCAGTCAGGATATGTGAAACCTGCTAACTATACACTCCCCCTACACTCATAAACCAATCTATACTCCAATGTATGTGCTTCGCAACCATCCAATGCACTCTTCGAGGGTCCACCATGAACTGGCTCAAAGATTTAATTGCAAATTTGATGTCTGGTCGAGTGTTGACCAGATACATAAGCGATCCGATAAGATGACAATACAAGGTAGGATCAAATCCTCCTGACCCTAATGCATCAATCTTCCTCCCATTAGAAACTAGAGGTATGGCCATAGACTTGCAGTCCTCCATCCTGAATCTCTTCAGGATCTCTACAGCATACTTCCCCTATCCAATGAAGAAGCATCCATCTCTCTACCAAACCTCCAAGCCCAAAAAGTAATGCATCAGCCCAAGGTCCTTCATCTCAAACTCTACTGCAAAGTTAGACTTACAGTCTCCAATCAGCCTCTCATCTCCTATCAAAAAGAGATCATCCACATATAAGACCAATATGAGAGGCACCTCACCTATCAATAAGTATAGGTTGTGGTCAGCCTCACTCTGCTGAAATCCCATCTCTCATAGATAGCTATCAATCCTTGAGTACCATGCTCGAGGTGGCTGCTTGAGCCCGTAAAGAGCTCGATGCAGTCTGCATACATGCGTTTCCCTATTCTTCACATAAAACCCCTCTGCTTGCTCAATATACACCTCCTCCTCTATCACTCCGTTGAGGAAGGCAGTCTTGATGTCCATCTAATGGAAACAACAACCCATCTGAGTTGCTAGTTAGATAATTGTCTGAATGGAAGAATACCTGGAAACAGGGGAGAAGAGGGTCTCCTCATAATCAATACCCTCCTTCTTTGAAAACCCCTTTGCCATGAAGTGTGCCTTGTACTTCTCCATGCTTCCATCTGTTGCATGATTCACCTTGTAGATCCATCTGTATACCACCACCTTTTTCCCTTGTGGCCTCGACACAACCTCCCATACCTGGTTTTTCATAATGGAGTCATACTCCTCAACCATAGCTTCCTGCCACACATCATGTTTTGCAGCCTCCCCGAAGCTGGAAGGTTCAGATTTAATCAACTATGTCATAAGTGCCATATAACTAAGCCTCTCTGGTGGTACACTCCGTCTAAAAGATGTTTGTGGAGGATCTACCTACTTAGAATCCTTTACTGTGGACCTAAACCACTTAGGCCTTGGCCCAGTGTCAACCCATTGTGGCTGCTGGATATCTGTCTCCTGCTTCAGCTCATCCTTCAAGTCAATAACTGAAGGATCCTTTCCACCTTACTCCCTTTGACCACTAGAACTTGTGCTCTATGTCTATACCTGTACCTGTACATCTGGCTCCTCCAACTTGACTCCTGTCTCCTGTGCTGGCTGCTTCTATGCTAGTAAGTACAAAGATCTTCGCAAGGTCATGTCCTGATCAAACCGGACATCCTTGCTCACAATGATCCTCTTGTGAGCAGGAATGTAAACTCTATATGCCTTCAAAATCTCGTAGTGTGTGAGGTTAATAATACGGCTTGATAAAAACTATAATGTCCCTCGTTGGGGACATACTAACAAGTGAAAATTATTGATGAAACATATTGGCTACCAATCACCTCATCCATCCTTTTTATGCAATGATGAGGTTCGTCCTTAGCTTTAGAGGAAATAAATATGTTCTACACACCTATCTCTTTTATGTGTTGATGAGTGTTACATTGAGAGACCAGAAGATGTTATACACTTCAAAGAACTTAAATAAGTCTAGACATTTTTTTTTAATGATTTATTGAAACTTTATATAAAAGCAATATAGACATGCTTTTAAAAAAAAGCAAGTCACGAAAGAAATTGTCACCAACAAAATTTAGGAGTTAAGATACCCACAAGGATATCACACAATTAAGAGTCTAATCTACAATGGTTTTACAAGTCTAAAATTAAAATAGTGATGTGTCTTGAGGTTGAGGTTTAGGCAATAGGACACTAAAGTAAATAAGTTTGTTAATTAGTTATAATAATTAGCATATTCTCAAAGCGGGAAAATGAAATGTCTAAGAGAATTTTGATGTGTTGCAAAAATGAGAAAAAAGTTGTATGTATGTAGATAATATAAGTAACATTGATGAGAAAACAGAGTGACCAATCACTGGAAATATGCCTTAAGTTGACAAGAACTAATGATATAGTCTATTGAGGTTGCACTACAAGATAAATAAGGTGAGGTACCCAGGGAGGGTACTCCAGATGATGAACAAAACTCCCTGCTATGAAATGCAGAAACTAAAACACCTACGATTGCTTTACCAACGATTGTTAAAAATTTGGAATAAAACATTGAGGTCGTTGATATCCTTTAGAAGGACAATCACCAACAACTTGAATATATTTTCCTTACACTTCAACTTTCTCCTGAGACACGGATCGCACAAACTTATTCATTTGTTGGTACGAGTAGTCCGCCAGGTATGCAAAACCAACAGAAGGTGTGCCTCAACCCCTTAGCAATATCGCTAGTTTACCCTGTCAATACTTCGAAAACAACACCTCTACTATATTATGATCTAGACCTAAACTATGTTCCAACACCTCAGCTTCAACAAATTATGATGGAGATCATGGCTGAAATGAGTGGCTGACACATGGCACTTAGGCAGTCCTATGTTGACTTAAAACGTGTTTATAAGGAAGGCGTCCGAGAATGAAAGGAACTGGAAGTTGATATCCACAAATCCTATGAATCACTTCCTACTCTAGACTAGACACATGGCCATCAGTTGAGGACAGTTGAAAAAATAAGATACATAATGGACATTGTGGCCACTCTACATGAAGGGACATTATACCTAAGGGAAAATGTGAAACTAGAGAAATCGAGTTGGCCTGAAAAAGGGAGGAACCTGAGCAATCATTGTACACAGTACAACAAGCACTTAAGAACCTGGGATGAGTACTGGAATACAAGTTTGATATTTGAAACCATCTACAAAATATTCTAGAGCTCTAACAAGTCAACCAACAAATTTGAGAGTATGGGGAGAAGGCCACTGCACGCAAGCAGAGCATGACACAAATGTTAATGCATGATTGAGAGACAACCATGAGGGAGATCAATGACCTTAAAATAAAATGGTTGTCGGTGGGACAGAATAGCAGCCCATTTCCAAAGTAGTGGCCCAATCCCAAAAGGAAGCCCTGAAACATTTTGATGCTTAGCAAGGAAAATTCTAGGGGCAAAATTCATCCGATGGGCTATTTTTCGACCATTTTTTCCAAAACAAGATTCATCAATTTTCCTTTTTTTCAAAGGTGATTCACCCAAATTCCATGGGATAACTTTTTTTACTCTAAACATTGCCAAACTTATCCAAAAACTAGGTAACTCCCTTATAAATTTGAATATTAAAAAAAAAATCATCAAACATTTTATGGTTGCAAATTTAAGAATTAGTAAGATTCTCCAAGTTTTTTACACTTTGAGAAAATTACGGATCCTTAAAATTTTCCCTAATGGCCAGTCAGAATAACAAGCACGAGTAGCCAAATTCCTACCTGTTATAGAGAAATCCAAGCTAAAGGAGGGAAAGAGTATCAAAGAGGAGATTGAAGCTTTCACAAAGTGCTTAGATGGGATTGTTAATGACTTGGTACCCATCCAAGCCAATTTCCATGCCTTTGTTGGATACCTCCGCACCTAAATTCCATCTGATGCAGCCATGGAATCTTTATCTCAATGGCTCAGGATTATTAAATTGAGCACATAAATCTATGGATCAACGCACAACTCACAAGAATAGATCACAAAATTTACTCAGTAATTGAAGAATGAAACAGTGCAAAAATGGCTTGCAACTGTGAATGCTTTCATTAATCAAAAGTAATTATATCATAATTACAATGAAGTTCGATGGATAAATAGCCAGAAGCAATTCGAATCCGTGTGAGGAAATTCTAATTGATTAGACTCTACTTGACTGAATGGTTAACTAACCTTGTCTAAATCATTATCGGAGTTCATCGGAGTTCTAAATCACAACTCAAGTGTCTAATTCAGTGTTAAATAAGCCTAACTGACTATGGTAGGTGAGGAATGTGCCTCTCCTACATGCAGCCATGCAAACCTAGCACTAACTAAATGTAGAGGACTAGAATTGGATGTAACTGACTCCTAACTAAGCTTGACTAGTCACCAACTCAACTCAACTGACCTTGGTTGGTATCGGCACTCTCAGTGGCTCCTAAATTGTAGGGATTGATCTATGAGGCTCCTAAGCTTATGCATGCAAGTGCAATCAGTGGCAGTAGGCCTCAATTAGTGTTCCCCACACTTTGGTAACTGAAACATGTTCCCCATTTAGGCCAAGTGGAACCAATGGTGCTAATGACTAAATATAGACTAGATGGACTCCCAATTTATACATGACTCCTTATTTAGACATATGACCAAATTGACATATGGACAAGGGAGAATTAATAATCCTAACAAGGACAAGCCACATATTAGTGTTGAGGGCCTATTTGTAATAACCCAAAACTTCATAAGAATTTAAATTTTTTCATGTAACATAAAATGTTCTAAGATGTCACTGCCTATGAACCAATAACTGCTAGCGGTTACTCAAACAGTATTAATTAGAATTAAGCATTTGTAATTCTTTATTCCTATATAATCTATTTGTATATCTCTGAAGTACTATGTCACAGATGTTAAAATTCAGCAGTTTATGTTTTTTTTTTTTAAGGACAGGAAGGAAAACTACATCTAAACTTGATACTAACTGTGTTATTCATGCCTTCTGTCAAGTAGGAAAGAACCTTAGATGAGATCAAGGCTTACTTAGCTTACAACTAACACGATGAAATGATGTTTCTTTTACAGGCTCTAAATAGGTAAGCAGTTTTGTTACCAGTAAAATTTCAGATCGAGAAAAACACTCAACTAGCATAGGATAAAATGCTAGATAAATTGTTTGTTTTTGCAGCTTAACCCCGTAAGAGGTATTGTTGATATTTTTATTGTTTAGACATTTGCATGAATGTTTGTAAAACACTATGGTAATCGATGGGTTAGTTCAGTTATGCTTACTTCTACAGTACTTGTTTAAATGACCTTCCTCTTTGTGTTGTCGGCTATCGACTTGCATTTAATTCTAGATGGGCATTTTATAAACAGATCTACTACTGTCAAAAAAGAGCACAGTAACCTAAGAGGTCTAAAAGTTAGAGGATATGTTATATCTACTTGTGACCAAAAATTCACATTTATCATTAGTGTTGGGTATAAGTATTGTTTCTATTTACTCAAGTTCTTTCCAAGACTTCAATTATTCTATTCTAACGATCCTCCTTAGCCAAGTATTTATATTTTATTTTCTTGTGTCAAAAATATCATTTTATATGAGTTTTTGTTGACAAGGCATATATTTGAAATTTTAAAACCATGTTTAGATTAAGACCTATCTTAAATATCTCTATAGTTAACTTCTTCTATATAATGTTAATTCCTCCCTTGTTTATATCTTACTACACCCAATAGTAACATTATTTAAAATTGAGAAGAACATAAATATTTTAAAGTTATGCATAAGAACTCTAGTGTAAATGAACATCTTCCCAATACAAAGTATATGGTTATAAAATAAAGAAGTCAAAACGAGGATAATGATACTATTCAATGATATCATAGGGTTTTGACTTGTGAACAAAATGATTGTGTAGGTTGGACGAGTTTGAAACTATAGCATAAAACCCATAACTTGCAAATAATTGGGTGGACACGTGGTTGGTGTTTAGCGATTAGGTTTTGTTGACCTCGAGGTGCCATATAACTTGTTTCAAATCCTAAAATTGCATTTTGATTTTGGTCTTTGCTGTGGAGTGGTCGAGCTGCGAGCTCATGGCCGCCAGGCTTGTTCTCATTCCTCTAAACAAATGCACGCAGGCCTTCGTAAGCCATTATGCGCTCCTCGGCAAGTTTGTATTTTAAGCTATGATGCAGTAAGAGTGAGCACGGTGCTTGGTACTGTCGTGAGGTAGTTTTTGACTGTCGAAAGAAGTGTTACAGGTTGGGTTGTCTTCACTGTCATTTTTTATGAATGAGTTTGGTACTCTGTGAGTGTTTATGATCATAACCGGTGTGAAAGGGTTTCGTTGGAAGAGTGACTTGGATACTTTGTTTGACTGCTTGTTTCCTCCCGTGGGTATGGTCCTTACCTCGTCATGGCCTAGAACTTCATTCCCGAACATTGCAAACTGCATTTTCTTTTTGGGCAGTGCTCCTTTTCAGCTTAGGTTGCTGACAAAGGAAGCTAGGGTTAGCTCACGACTTCCAAATAGCTGCTGCATTTCGTTTGGTAAGAAAAATGAATTATTTAAAGCTCTTCTGCACAATATTAAGTTTATAATTTGTGAAAAATGTATAATTAATAATCATGCTTTTGATTTCGTGTAGGCTCTCCAACAATAGCTCCACTTTGTTAAACTCCACCAACAGTGCTTCCAGGAAGGCATTCAAACCGGTAAGCCTTGGTTTCACCTGAGGTTCTCCTGCTCTAGATGTATGGCGTTTTTAGGAAGGTTATGTCGCGTGAATGGTAGTTACTGGTTCGACCGTGGTTAATTAGATGCTCTGTTTGTCTTCAAGCCCTACTAGTTGTTTTGTAATGGAAGAATTCAGGCTCTCACATCCGAGACTTATTTAGTTTTTGATCCTTTTCAGCCATGGTTGAATTTTAATGAAGTTGTTTGGTATCGGCTTTAAGCCATGACTTTTATTGACAGGCCATTAGGTCGTTTTATGAGGATTAGTTTAGGTTTTTTTTTTAAAACATAATGGATGTTCTTACAACACTTCTCATTTTTGAAAGAGCTTTCGTAGTCGAAAAAGATGTTTGGTTTTCATGAGAACTCTGTTTATATGCAGATACTTTTATTCAGGCTTTTAATCCTTAACTGGTGATGTAAAGGCCATAGGCCAAGACTATGTCTCTTCAGTTTTGTTTTCAAAATTAAAAGAATTTTCATAGCTTAAGGTTGAATTAATAGTATCTTTGTTTGGTTTATATTTATGTATATTTTGTTTATTTTAGCTACTTTTATTGTTATTTACTTTTCGAGAGTTTAGGGTTAAATAGATTATTAATAAATTTTGTTTCCTTTTTAAAAGAATTATGATTTGAGGGCCTATGATAATGGAATTTTTTTATAAAAGCATGATTTTTAATGTAGCAATGAATTCTGATAATAGAACAGAGAAATGAACTTAATTTGAATAAATGTACTCCTTTTTTGTACTTTCTAGAATACATTGCTATCTTTTGTTATTATAACGTGTGAATTTATTTTGTTGTGAAAGAACAGATCTTTCATAAGCCCTAACTCTTCTTTTAAGTTTACAGAGCTAGTAAATTTGTTTCAGTTAACCTTAGTTTGCATTTTTTTTACATAGGTGAGCTAACTGGGTAATTATTTAACCTAGTTTACTATTCTGCTAAATTAAACTTAGTCTAGATAATTTATTGTTTCTATAATATCTATTTAGGATTACATACTAGGTTTATAATATGTAATTTTGCTGGTTTTACTTTGTAAAATATTACACATACTAGTGTGTATTACTTAGGCTTTCCTTCTATCTTCATTTAGTTTATTTTAAATACTTTAAGTAAGTATTACAAATACAACTGAAGTTCTATAAATAATTTATACAAAATCCTGTAGAAAATAACTATTTGCATCTGCATACATATTATATTGAACCCACTGTTTGAAAATAAACAAACCTACTGTACTAGAGTACTTATTTGCAAAAGTTGTGGAAAAATACAGTTTATGTATTTTTCTTTCTATCTATTAATTAACTCAGAAATTTCTCTACTAATTTACCCTAATCTAGCTAGTTAATAACTTTCACAACATATAATTCTCCTATTTATCCCTAACAGAAATAAAAATAGAAAATATACTATATTATTAAAAAGTCTTAAACTTTCCAGATACAGTAAATAATTTAAATGACTAAACTAAACAAAACCTGGAAGTATAGATGAGGTGAAAACATCTTAAGGAAACTGTTCCTCCCAACCAACTCCTGGAGAAGAGCTGGACTGCAATTCTCAGGACCCCCGAGCTTGTCTCCTGGTCCACCTGGTAGAAGTACTGGGTGAGAGATGTAGTCTAGAAATCCCCTGCAAATCCACTGAGTGTTCAGCAATAATTTAGTTCTGCTTACAACAATATTAACTTAGGTTAGGATAGCTGCACTAGTTCAAGTATTTAGCACTTGTCTACTCAAACTTACTTCATCTAGTCCCCTCCATCGAATTCTTATGTGCACTTCATTCACTCAGAATGATCACAAATCCAAAATGAGCAGCCTCTGTTGTCTTCAATGGGAATTTTTATTAGCATGCCTAGGTCTTTTGGGTCAGTTTTTACTTAATGAGCCACCTGCTCCTATTCCACTTTCTTGGGGAATCATGACCAAGAAAATAGGGAAGTTGCCACCTGCAACATCTAGAAGTAGTTTGAGGATGATTCCACATGTCAATATTCTCTCAACCCAGCCTCCTCCACCAAGCAACCAATAAAACACTCATTTAACAGCTTCCCCAAGCTGTTGTCTCATCTTTCATTTATTTATTAATAAAATATTCGGAAACTACATTAAATTATCCTTGACCCCACTTGATCATGAATTACAAACTTTACATAAAATGTAACATCATTTTTCTTAAAACATAAAAGTGTTTTGAAAATTGGGGCATGTGACATACACACCCCCTTAATTTATAACATCACCCTCGATGTTATTTATTCTTCGTCCTCAGAATTTCTCTGAAATAGAATTGGATATGCATTCAGCATATGACTTTCCAATTCCTAGGTGACTTCTTCTGGACTAAGGTGCTTTTATTGCACCTTCACCTGACCAATGGTGTGATTCTGAAGCGAGATCTCCCTCCTTTCGAGGATACAATCCGATTCCACCATAAAATGTCCTTCGGGCTCCACCTGCACATCATTCCAACTAATAACATGAGTAGCATCATGTAGATATTTTTTTAACATGGAAATATGAAAAACATTGGGAACCTTTAAGTTTGGTGGTAAAGCTAACTGGTATGCTACCTGTCCTATTCTGGATAGTATTTCAAAAGGTCTGCAATATCGAGGTGCTAACTTAGCACAACTTCCTAACCTCAAAGAAATATTTTTAGGTCTCACCTTAATAAATACATGTTCACCTACTTGAAACTCCTTTTGAGTTCGTTTAAGATCTGCTTGACTTTTTTGTGTATCTTACACAACTTTCAAGTTACCTTGCACCTGTTTTACAATTAACTCCATCTCTTTTAATAATTCATGTCCTAATACTAACCTGTTAACTAGATTAGTCCATGAGATGGAGATATTGGACTTCCTGCCATACAAAATTTCAAAAGGACTAGAGTCTTGTTGAGGCTTGTTAGTGATTATTGTAAGCAAACTCTACCAAGTGTAAGTAATCTTCCCATTTACATGGTTGTTCTTTTACATACATTCTGAGCAGATCTTCCAATACCTGATTTACTCTTTTAGTCTATCCATCTGTTTGAGGATGGAAGGTGGTACTGAAATTTATTGTAGTATTTAGTCTCTTAAACAAAGACTTCCAAAAATTTCCCGTAAACTTAGGGTCTCTGTTTGAAATTATTACTTTCGGTATTCCATGTAAAAGAAAATTTTTTTTTAGGAAAATATCAGCAATATTCGCAGCTTTATAAATAGATTTTACAGGTATAAAATGAGGTGCCTTGCTTAATTTATTAACAACTACCATTATTGAGTCATTCAAGTTTTGATTTCTAGGTAGTCCAGTGATAAAATCAAGGCTGATTATCTCCCACTTCTAGCTAGGAATAGGTAATGGCTGAAGTAACCCAGCTAGATGTCGATGTTCAGTCTTTACTTACCGACATTCAAAGCACTTAGCAATGTATTCTTCTAATTCTTTTTTCATGTTTGGCCAGAAATAATCCTTTCTTAACATAGTTATAGTTTTCTGATAACCAAGATTCCCTGAATAAGGAGTCTTATGAACTTCGTTTAAAATCAACAACTTAATCTTAGGTACATTAGGTACGTATACTCTATCTTTATATAACAATAATCTATTTTTGTTTAAACTATACCCTGTACTTAAACTTTCAATTAAATTTTCTCTTACCCTTTCTTGTAATTTCCAATAATTTTCATCTTGTCCTATTCCTTCTTCTAGCTGTTCTTCTAAATTTGTTTTATAGGTGCTGATTGCTGCTGCAAAATTCAATTTTGCATTTTTTCTTAAAGCATCAGCAACCTTATTTTCCTTTCCTTTAATATGTTGGATTTCAAAGTCGTACTCGCTGAGGAAAGCTAGCCACCTAGATTTCCTAGCGTTTAAGTTAGGTTGATCCAACAGATATTTTAACCCTTTATTATCTGTCTTAATATAGACTTTCTTTCGATTAAATGATGACGCCATATTTTTAAGGCATGTATGACAACAGCCAATTCTAAGTCATAGGTCGCATAATTTTTCTCATGAATCTTCAGCTTCCTAGACTCATAAGTAATGACGTGTCCTTCCTGAGTTAAAACTCCACCTAAACCGCCATTGCATGCGTTAGTACATACTATAAAATCTTTATTAGGGTAAGCAATTCTTAATATTGGTGCGGTGGTTAATAATATTTTTAACTTCTTGAAACTATCCTCACACTTTTGAATCCACTCGAATTTCTTCCCTTTCTTCTATAAAGAATTTATGGGATTTGCAATTCTTGAAAACCCTTTGATAAATCTTTGATAATAGCCAGTAATCTCCATGAATTATCGTATGTTAGTTACGTCTTTTGGGACTGGCCATTCTTCGATTTCCTTTATCTTTTCGGGATCAACATAAATTCCTTCTTTAGTCACTACATGACCCAAATATTGTATTTTATCCTTAAAGAAATCACATTTACTAAATTTTGCATAGATTTGATGTTCTCGTAACCCTTGTAAGACAATTTTTAAATGTTCTTTATGTTTTTCTTCAGACTTTGAGTAAATTAAGATGTCGTCAATGAATACGACCACAAAATTATCAAGGTATTTATGCATTACATTATTCATCAGACACATGAAAAAAGCTGGGGCATTAGTAAGCCCAAATGGCATAACAACAAACTCGTAATGACCATACCTCATCTTAAAAGCTGTTTTAAAGATGTCTTCATCTTTGATTCGGACCTGGTGGTAACCAGATCGTAAATCAAATTTTGAGAATACAGTTTCTCCACGTACCTGATCAAACATATCATCTATGCGGGGTAGCGGATATCTAGTTTTGATAGTCATTTTATTTAGTTGACAGTAATCTATACATAATCGTAGAGTTTCATCCTTCTTCTTAACAAAAATAACAGGTGCTCCCCAGGGAGACACACCGGGTCTAATATAATTCTTATCAATGAGTTCTTTTAACTACGACTTTAGTTCATTTAATTCTAGCATATTCATCTGATAAGGGTCTTTTGAGCTGGGCACTGCACCGGGTACCAACTCAATAGTGAAGTCTAACTCTTGTTTCAGAGGTAGTCCCAGAATTTCTTCTGGAAATACATCCGAATACTCCCACAGGATCAGAATATTTTCCAGTTTTACTTTATCTTTGTTATTAGTATTTTCTTCGTTAATTATTGTAACAGCAAAGGCTTTACAACCCTTCTGAAAAACTCTCTTAAGTTGCAAAGCATAAATATGTCTTATAGCTGTTTTCCTAGGGATTCCTTTTACTTTTATTGTTTCTCCATCATTATTTACGCAAGTAAATGTTTTATCGAAATAGTTCAGGACTAACCTATGATATTCTAACCAATCCATACCAATTAACATATCATAAGAACCTAAAGGTAAAACATTAAGTTTAACAGAGGTTTCAAACTGATCCATTTTTACTATACAATTCTTAACAAAGCTAATCACCTTTCTTTTTGCACTAGTAGCTAGTTGGACTAACCAAGAATTTGAAAAAATTTCTGTTGATAACTTACATTTTTCTACTAAATCAGGAGAAATATAACTTAAACTAGCCCTTGGATCAATTAAAATAGATATAGGTATTTGATTCAGCTTACCTTCCACTTCCACCATGGAAGTTTGATAATCCGCCTGCCTGTTCTCCAGTGCTGCATTGATCCTGGGCATTGTCCTTGCTAGATCACCGATAGTAATCTCCTCTTGTATCGTACGTATGTTGCTAAAATTCTTCTTCCGGTTGGGGCAAGCTGATGCTTAATGAGGACCATTACATTCCCAACACTTTACTGGTTCCTTTCGTTCAAAACTCTTGGTATAGTTATTGTGATTATTAATAGATCCTTTATTTCTTTGACCATTTGGATTTATCTATGAATTACTTTTGTTCCCTTGGAAATTTTTATTAGGAAAATTTGGTGTGTTATTATTTTAAAAATTTTGGTTAGGTACAAAACCTTTCTTCCTCTGTTCAAAATTATTAGTTCTTTTAGCCTTCCAGTTTGTCATACTTTCCTTTTTGTGATTATGTTCATAACAGAAATTGGACTTTCTCATTGCTTCTTCTAAAGTTTTTGGATTGTCATATTCAATTCTGTCTTTTATATGAAAGGGTAAGCATCTTAGAAACCATTGTACTTTAGGATTCTTGTCCACTATGTAAGGCACATATCTAAGCAGACTTAGGAATTTACTGTTTAGTTCTTTCATGTTCATTGTTCCCAGTTTTAATTCATAAAATTCCTTATCCCGCTCTTCGTAGTACTGTTGAAACGAAAATTTCTTCTTAAAATATTTCGTAAACGTACTCCAGTTAATGTTTTTCTCCCTAATGCCTTTTACTCTTTTCAGATCCTGCCACCAAATATCTGCCTTCCCAGTGAGGTTATAAATAGCCATTTTGGCTTTCAATTGATTAGAGTAATTATAAATTTGAAAATATTTCTTTATCCCAGACAACCATGATTTAGCCTCTTCTCCCTTCTTAGTTTCACCATTAAAGGCTGGTGGCTTAATTTTCTTGAATTCTTCATATATTTCTTTGTAAGGTTTAGACTTTCTCTTTTTTGTATGATGATTATCTTTGCTACTATCACTAGTATATTGATAATTATTTTTATGTGGATCGCCATAAACCTCAGAAGATGAACTACTTTCGATTTTAAACTGTTTAAACTTTTTATCTTTATGTTGGTAAGGCATATCTTTAGACTCTGTTCGTTTATCTTTTTCTTCATTCTGAAATCTTTCCATTAAAATCTGATTTAGCTCCTCCTAAGCTCTTAGAGTTCTCTCATTTTCCTTTTTGACTGTTTTCATCTCTGTTCTTAATTCCTTGACTGTTTGTAATAATTCAGAAAAGTTATTAGTTATTTCTTCTTGTATAGGTTCTCTTTAAAATTACTTCGTTCAGTAAACGAGGACTCCTCATCCGCATATTCTTCCAATCTTTCCATACCTGCAGTTAACTCGAAAAAATTCTCTGGAAGTATAATTCAAAAGAAAAGTAAAAATTAGTATGCATGCTTTAAATCTATTGTTTTATTGATGCAAGTTTAGCCACATTCAAGCCTAGTGTCTGAACCTTGTGCTCTAATACCACATGTAATAACCCTAAAATTCATAAGAATTTAAAAAATTTCATGTAACATAAAATGTTCTAAGATGTCACTGCCTATAAACCATTAACTGCTAGCGGTTACTCAAACAGTAGTAATTAGAATTAAGCATTCATAATTCTTTATTCCTATATAATCTATTTGTATATCTTTGAAGTACTATGTCACAGATGTTAAAATTCAGCAGTTTATGTTTTGTTTTTTTTAAAAGGACAGGAAGGAAAACTACATCTAAACCTGATACTAAGTGTGTTATTACTATCTTCTATCAAGTAGAAAATAACCTTAGATGAGACCGGGGCTTACTTAGGTTACAACTAACACAATGAAATGATGCTTCTTTTACAGGTTCTAAACAGGTAAGTAGTTTTGTTACCAGTAAAATCCCAAATCGAGAAAAACACTCAACTAGCATAAGATAAAATGCTAGATAAATTATTTGTTTTTGTAGCTTAACCCTGTAAGAGGTATTGTTGATATTTTTATTCTTTAGACATCTGCATGAATGTTTGTAAAACACTATTGTAATTGACTGGGTTAGTTCAGCTATGCTTACTGCTACAGTACTTGTTTAAATGACCTTCATCTTTGTGTTTTCGGCTATAGACTTGTATTTAATTCTAGATGGGCATTTTATAAACAGATCTACTACTGTAAAAAAAGAGCACAGTAACCTAAGAGGTCTAAAAGTTAGAGGATATGTTATATGTACTTGTGACCAAAACTTCACATTTATCATTAGTGTTGGGTATAAGTTCTGTCTATATTTACTCAAGTTCTTTCCAAGACTTTAATTTTTCTATTCTATCGATCCTCCTTAGCCAAGTATTTATATTTGATTTTCTGTGTCAGAAATCTCATTTTATATGAGGTTTTGTTGACAAGGAATATATTTAAAATTTTAAAATCGTGTTTAGATTAAGACCTATCTTAAAGATCTCTATAGTTAAGTTCTTCTATAGAATGTTAATTCCTCCCTTGTTTATATCTTACTACACCCAATAGTAACATTATTTAAAATTGAGAAGAACATAAATATTTTAAAGGTATGCATAACAACTCTAGTGTAAATGAACACCTTCCAAATACAAAGTCTATGGTTATAAAACGAAGAAATCAAAACAAGGATAATGATACTATGCAATGATATCATAGGGTTTTGACTTGTGAATAAAATGATTGTGCATGTTGGACGAGTTCGAAACTATAGCATAAAACCCATAACTTGCAAATGATTGGGTGGACACGTGGCTGGTGTTCAAAAATTAGGTTTTGTTGACCTTGAGGTTCCATATAACTCGTTTCAAACCCTAAAATTGTGTTTTGATTTTGGTGTTTGTTGTGGAGTGGTCGAGCTGCGAGCTCATGGCCGCCCTGCTTGTTATTAGTCCTCTAAACAAATGCATGATGGACTTCCTAAGCTATTACGAGCTCCTCAGCAAGTCTGTCTTTTAAGCTTTGATGCAATAAGAGTGAGCACGATGCATGCTGCCGTCGTGAGGTAGTTTTTTACTGTCGAAAGAAGTGTTGCAGGTCGGGTTGTCTTCACCGTCGTTTTTTATGAATGAGTTTGGTACTCTGTGAATGTTTATGACCATAACCAGTGTGCAAGGGTTTCGTTGGAAGAGTGACTTGGATACTTTGTTTTAGTGCTTGTTTCCTCCTGTGGGTATGGTCTTTATGTTGTTGTGGCCTGGAACTTCATTCCCGAACACTGCAAACTACTTTTATTTTTGGGTAGTGCTCCTTTTCAGCTCAGGTTGCTGACAAAGGAATCCAGGGTTAGCTCACGACTTCCAAACAACTGCTACACTTCTTTTGGTAAGAAAAATGAATTATTTAAAACTCTTCTGCACAATATTAAGTTTATAATTTGTGAAAAATGTATAATTAACAATCATGGTTTTGATTTCATGTAGGCTCTCCAACAATAGCTCGACTTTGTTAAACTGCACCAACAGAGATTCCAGGAAGGCATTCAAACCTGTAAGCCTCGGTTTCACCTGCTGTTCTCCTGTTCTAGATGTATGGAATTTTTAGGAAGGTCCTGTTGCGTGAATGATGGTTACTGGTTCGACCGTGGTTAATTAGATGTTATGTTTGTCTTCAATCCCTAGTGGTTGTTTTGTAATGGAATAATTCGGGCTCTCACAACCGAGAGTTCATGAATTATTTGTTGAGCCTTTTCAGCCATGGTTGAATTTTAATGAAGTTGTTTGGAAGTGGATTTAAGTCTTGACTTTTATTGATAGGCCATTGGGTCATTTTATGAGGATTAGTTTAAGGTTTTCAAAAAAAACTTAATGGTTGTTCTTACAACACTTCTCCTTTTTGAAAGGGATTTCATAGCCGAAACAGATGTTTGGTTTTCATGAGAACTCTGTTTGTATGCAAATACTTTTATTCGGGATTTTAAGCCTTGAATGGTGGTGTAAATGCCATAGGGCGAGACTATGTATGTTCAGTTTTGTTTTCAAAATTAAAAGAATTTTCACAGCTTAAGGCTGAATTAACAATATCTCTATTTGGTTTATATTTATGTATATTCTGTTTATTTTAGCTACTTTTATTGTTATTTACTTTTTGAGAGTTTAGGGTTAAATAGATTATTAATAAATTTTGTTTCCTTTTTAAAAGAATTATGATTTGAGGACCTATGATAATGGAATTTTTCGATAAAAGCATAATTTTTAATGCAGCAATGAATTCTGATAATAGAACAGAGACATGAACTTAATTTGAATAAATGTACTCATTTTCTGTACTTTCTAGAATATACTGCTAGGTTTTGATATTATAAATTGTGAATTTATTTTGTTGTGAAAGAAAAAATCTTTCATAAACCCTAACTCTTCTTTTAAGTTTACAGAGCTAGTAAATTTGTTTCAGTTAACCCTAGTTTGCATTTTTTTTACATAGGTGAGCTAACTGGGTAATTATTTAACCTAGTTTACTGTTATGCTAAATTAAACTTAGTCTAGATAATTTACTGTTTCTATAATATCTATTTAGGATTACATATTAGGTTTATAATATGTAATTTTGTTGGTTTTACTGTGTAAAATATTACACATACCAATGTGTATTGCTTAGGCTTTCCTTCTGTCTTTATTTAGTTTACTTTAAATACTTTAAGTAAGTATTACAAATACAACTAAAGTTCTATGAACAATTTATACAAAATCCTGTAGAAAATAACCATTTGCATCTGCATACATATTATATTGAACCTACTATTTGAAAATAAACAAACCTACTATACTAGAGTACTGCCTTGCAAAAGGTGTGGAAAAATATAGTTTAGGTATTTTCTTTCTATCTACCAATTAACTCAGAAATTTCTCTACTAATTTACCCTAATCTAGCTAGTTACTAACTTTCACAGCATATAATTCTCCTATTTATCCTTAACAAAAATAAAATAGAAAATATACTATATTATTAAAAACTCTTAAACTTTCTAGATATAGTAAATAATTTAAATGACTGAACTAAACAAAACCTGGAAGTATAGATGAGGTGACAACAGCTTAAGGAAAATGTTCCTCCTAGCCAACTCCTAGAGAAGAGCTAGACTGTAATTCTCAGGACCCCTGAGCTTGTCTCCTGGTCCACCTGGTAGAAGTACTGGGTGAGAGATGTAGTCTAGAAATCCCTTGCAACTCCACCAAGTGTTCAGCAGTAACTCAGTTTTGCTTACAGCAGTATGAACTCAACTTAGGATAGCTGCACTAGTTCAGGTCTTCAGCTCTTGTCCATTCAAACTTACTTCATCTAGTCCCCTCCATTGAATTCTTATGTGCACTTCATTCACTTAGAATGATCACAAATCTAGAATGAGCAACCTCTGCTGTATTCAATGGGAAGTTTTATTAGCATGCCTAGGTCTTTTGGGTCAGTTTTTACTTAATGAGCCACCTACTCTTGTTCCACTTTCTTGGGGAATCATGACCACGAAAATAGGGAAGTTGCCACCTGCAACAGCTAGAAGTAGTTTAAGGATGCTGCCACATGTCAATCTGCTCTCAATTCAGCTTCCTCCACCAAGTGACCAGTAAAACACTCATTTAACAGCTTCCCCAAGCTGTTGTCTCATCTTTCATTTATTTATTAATAAAATATTCTAAAATTACAGTGAATTATTCTTGACCCCACTTGGTCATTAATTACAAACTTTACATAAAATGTAACATAATGTTTCTTAATACATAAAATTGTTTTCAAAATTGGGGCATGTGACACTATTGGTACCCAAGTTTTGGTCACAATACTATGTGTCAAGCCTTATAACTGAATTAGTTGTTCCTAACATAATTGGTTAAGCAACTGGGTACTAGTATGCGTTTTTGAGCTAGTAATTCAACCTACATAAGGTGAATTTTTGTAAGAAGATGATGATGGTGAAGTTGTAATTTTCATTTGTAATTGTTGTTATGAGTAATGATAATACTCTCTGATCTGAAGTGCAAGCGTATAACAGCCTTATATAAATTTTGCTAGTTTCTTGACAATGCATGTGTGTATGTATGAGAGACAACTAAGATAAGTTGTTGAGTTGGGTTATGGAGATCAACTGTAATTTTGGTTGAAAGTAATAGAAGGGACTCTCTCTTTTCTAGTTTTTACTGTTGTACCATGTGTGTATGAATTGTACGACTTGTATTCAATTTGAGTATGTTATATTGTGACTTAAGATTATATTATGTTGTATCTTTCCCTAAGACTACGTAATGTATTCTTTACCTCTTAAATAAGCTTGATTCATGTTTGTATAATTTCGTATGTACATCTCGCTTAAGAATTTATTCTTCCTACTAGGTATTGAAACTGTTTATAATTATGGGGTTTTTGATGGATGTTTATGTTGATCCTCAGTTCTGACAGACTGCAACCAACACCTATGTATTTTATTTTACAACTAGTATTATTACCTTAATATTTATTCCAATTTGGTTAAATCACATACTAAAATTTTAATTAATATTATAATGATATGATAGGATGTGAATTCATTGCAAATTAATTAATAAACAATCACATTTCATTTCACAATGAAATTTGTTTATTGAAATAGGAATAAATAAAAACTTCACATTTGTTTCGTTATTGTTTTATTTGGATTAAGAAAAAACTTATAATATAATTAAATTGTTAAAATATATAATTTTTTAATATGTGTGAGAGAATTTGTTAATTTTAGGGTGAAGGAGCACAATGAGAACTAGTTGATAAATAGTTATATTTTCATTTCATTCTTGTCATGAGTTTTTTTATATCATAGTATGTTTATAATATTTCAATGTAAAAAGAACAATATAGGAAAGCTTAAATACTTATCAATTTTCATGTTTTTATTTTATTTTATTTTAACATAAATGAGAAGGTTAATAATATCTATCTATATATGAGAATTGAAAAATAAATATTTTATTTATTTTAGAAAACATTATGTTAAAATTATTGTAAAGTTTTTACCGCCAAGTTGGTCAAGGATGACTGTAATTGAATATTTATTTTATTTAAATAATTAAATGGAGAGACGTCTATTCAAAGGAGACTCTTGAAAGAGTCTTCATTGACCCACTAGGACAAATGAGCAACTGTATAAGGCCGAATGACAAGTGGTAGCAATAACATTTCACTTTCTAGTTGTTGCAGGAAGCAAAATCCCTAAAATTGTGGTCATGTTCCCTTAGAGGAAGAACTAAGTAGGCGACTCATTTAATTTCAAAAGTGACCCAAAGAGCTAGGCAATATTATAAATACCATCGAATTGAGAAGGATGCTCACTACATTCTATTACAAGTGAATGAACCTTGTGACTGCTTCAAACTCAAAAGTCAGGCACACAAGAAATTCGATGAGGGGACAACTAAAGTGAAATTGCTGAGTTAAGTTTGTTATTAATTGCTAAGTTTTCAGGAATTTATGTGTGTGTTGTTACACAGCCTCTTCATCCCATTGGTTCAATGAATAGGATCGAGGTCCTAAGCAAGTAATCTTGGTTGCTTCAGGAGACGATTGGGAGGAACGGTTTCCTTTGGGTGGTTTTCCCCCTTTTGCATTTTATCTAGGTTCTAAAACTATTTTTGTTTATTATCTATGATTTTATTCTAAATATGTATCTGAAAGTATAGGAATGTTGATGGATTTATAAGTTAGAACATATTTAAAAAGGATCCTAACTTGTTGTATTATTGTTTCATGAAGTGTGCTTTGGTTTTACAAAAATTAATATTTTAAATTATTTATCAGTAGATATTTGCCTATATTTTCTTATGAAGTTAATCATTTAGGATAACCATTGTAAATAATGCATTCCATTCATTATATTTTTCACTAGATGGTATTGTTATTTTATTTATTTACTTTTCTAGTTCTTTGTTTATGGAAAAATGGTTAGGATCAGAGTATGGAAAATTACATTACAGCCGAAAGGATAGATTAGAAACTGAAGTTATAACTAGGGTTTGAAAGAAATGGATAAACTTTACACATAAATTGAATTTCAATCCCACTAAGTTAGCTAATAGGAATCCCTAAGATTTCATTTCTTATTTATTAATCAACACACTTGTAATCTAGGACATACAAAATATTTGTTAATCATACTTTATATATATATAACTATATTCTTAGTAATACTATAACATTGACGAAAGGATTATTTTTAAATTATAACTCAAATCTAGCAAAACAGTTCAAAACATTCATTAAGATGGGGTTTTAAATAAGTATATAGAAGATTTAATACCTAAAATTAACAAGGTTAATATTATCTATTTTAGTAATCTTTAGGTCACGAGGTCGAAACGTGTCAAGGCTATTATAGCCAAAACAAAAATAAAAAACTTCATACAGGTTAAGACCGTAATTAGTAAATTAAACAATTTCTTCACAAAGAGGTGAAAAATACTCTTTAGATTTTCTAAACAGAGATCAGAACCATAAGGGTAAGTTTATCGCAAGAGAAACAACCTTATAGAGTCAATTTCTTTTTACTGTCAATGCAATTGTCTTACGACTCTTAGTTTAAAATAAAACAACATAACCTTTAACGAGGAGTCGCCAATACACTTACGACTTCACAACTATTTCCTATTAACCCATCACGACTTAAAGCCCTTAAAATTTATAGTACATAAACAAGGAAACGATTATTTCATGTAATAAACAATGTAAGTACTACAATGGCCATACGGCCTTAAGTTTTCCTCTAAAAAGAGCATTAATAATATATACATCATAGAACGAAAAACACATAAACAAATACTACAATTCCAGAGTCAAATCATAGGAATGGAACAACATCAACTTTTAGAAAAATTGCTTTAGACAACTGTGTAAATACATCAACAAAATCCCTCATGGGTTTCTTTTTAGAAAAGCAAATATTTACAAGTTTGGAGCGATAGTCATAGGACTACTCAAACACTCCTTGAAAACAAACACTTTGTCAATACTACACTAAACAAACATTGCACAGTCCCTTCGACTCCATGGTCGAAGAGGATCTCTTACAATCAAATTGTAAATGCCTCACTGCAAAACTGAAGAAAGTTACCATCTCATGTTACACCAAAAAATGCGAGTTTTGCTTCAACTCAGGAGAATACGGCCCAGACACAGAGTAGCAGAGTTTCAATCATCACAATCTGTAAGAGAAAGAAAGGTGAGGTTCCAGGTCTTACCAGACCTTGCGAGGACTTTACAAGATCGAATCTTCCATTCTCGTAGCAACCCTCACAGAAATCACCTGCAACAAAACCACGCAAGGTTAATATCATATTTAAAGAATGATGAAACAATTGAAATCACAACAAAATAGTATTTTAAAACAAAGCAACTTACCCTCGAGGAACTAGACGTGGTGTTGGCTGCCAAGGAAACAATAAAGGAAGACCATTAAGTTACAGAGCTTCAGACCTGTGGGCCAACAGTATGCAAACACAATTTCTTTCTATGCCTTTTTACAAGGTCGAGTTTTGGAGGTCGTTGCCCTATAAGGCCAAGGCCGAAGCCTGTAAGTCCAAGAGATCGGATCTCTCCCTATGCTATCACGCAGGAAAAAAAACAACATAGTGACCAAAACCATAACGAATTTCAAAGAGAATTAAACCCTAGGGTTTTTCGTACTTCCTAGCCGGAGCTTTAAAAGCCATCACGTGGCTTACTACCATGCCACATTGAATTCTTAATAATTCATCCAATCTCTATAGTATCGTGAACCTATGAAACTTACACCATGGAGACCATAGAGTTAATGCTTGTATTATTCTTTTAGGCAAGCACTAGGGTGCCTTAACTTAAGAAGGTTTGGCCTCCGTTAAGTTTAGTTAAATCATTGTCCTCTTTAGCTAGGCATGGTATGTTACCACCTTAAGACAAGCACTATTTTTGTATATACCTGCAAAATAATTGATAGTATTTTGCGTTAGCTGGATAGCTAAGTAAGACCATGGAAGTTCCTTCTCCTGGCTTCTAATAGGTTAAAAATTTAATCCAGAAACTTAACCAATAAACATTACCAATTGTAAACAACTGAAAATAAACATGACATTCTTTCATAACTTGACACCAAGTAAAGTAGTGTTGACATAACGATAAGTCACATAGTAATGTTGTCGTAATATGACACTTATGTGCTTTGGATAAACAACTACAAACACAAGCTAAAGATCATATGGATTAGTGATTTTAAGACAACACAATTAGAAGTTTTGTCGTAACTATTAGTAAGCACGAATTCAGAACATGATATGGATTTAAGTATTCTTTTACAAATGCAATAAAGGCTCTATTTAAAAAAAATATTTTATGATTTTTTTTGGGTATGTTACATTAAACGTCATGTTTTAATAAATATCTTGAAGTTGGTTGATAATTCATTATTTCATTAAAAATATGAAAGTGTTAAAAAAACAATAATTTTATATAATTAAATATATATTAATCTGTTTTATTTTACTCGTACCAAATTTTAAAATTATAAACCTATTTAATATTTAAAATTCAAATCTAACCCATATTACTTTTGTTTTTGTTCTTTGAATCATTTTTTAATAGATATTTTAAAATTATAAACATATTTAATATTTAAAATTCAAATCTAACCCATATTACTTTTGGTTTTGTTCTTTGAATCATTCTTGAACAGATATTTTAAAGTTACTTAGCAATTAATTACGTCGTAAGGCGTTTTTCTCCGAACATGTTCGGAAAAACACTGTTCATTTCGTCGTCTATTCGGCCAACCCTGCTCCTCCACGTGTCCTCTTCGCGATCCGGTGGTTCTTCGTGTGTTCTCTTCGCGATCCGGTGGTCCTGGCACTTAACCCCCATCGCCGCGTGTCTGCTTCGTGATCCGTTGGTCCTCCGCGTGTTTTCAAGTTGAGGTAAAGGTTTTCGGTCACTGCCCTGCTCTATCCTCCCATTTCGATGTCCTCCCATTTCGCCTGCAAGTTTCACTGTTGGCATCTTTTCCACCTCTTTGCTAAGCATTGTTCATGGGCTTTGCCATGACTATTGATTTTGTCAGAACCGTAGTTGTCCGACGATTATGGAGCGCCGTTGGCGATATTTGGAGAGCCCGTCCTGTGAAAGAGCAGTGTTTTTTTCTCAGTTTGGCATTTATTCTGAACTTATTAGATAGCTTGCTATTCATGGAGAAGGTGGTTGAACATCTTCTCATGGCGACCGCCCCTCCCTGCTGCATAAATGGCGTTTACTGGTCACATTTAGTTTGCGTGGGTTTGCACAGAGAAGTTGCATTGTTTCTAGTTGCAGGAATTCTGATTCAAAGAGCCAAAGAACTAAAAAAACACAGGTACTTTGTTTTTGCACTGCTCCTAGATTTGATTCTGTGCAATTTCATTTCTATTGCAAATTTGTTGTTAGTGTCAATCTTGTAGGCTTGTCTGGGTGTTGTCATATCTTCTGCCCTCTACAAGCCATTCATCAATTTCCACAAAACTGCCATTAAAAGAATCGGGCAACGCAGCTGGCCCGGCCACTAAACCACCATTCTCGTATAGCTTAGAATAATTCAAAACCCCTGAATCAATAATAGGGTTTAGCAGCAAGCCTATGGTGCAATTGGCTATGAGGCATATAACTTGTACTGGTGCTACTCCAGCATCACAGTAGTTGCCAGTATTATTATGTTTTATATCGATCCCCAAAATATGAAACGGAGCCGAACCCACTTACATTCTCATTCCCATTCCCATTCCCATTTGCTTGAATTCGATGCTAGAGACGAGGAAGGACGCAGTGAGTAATTAATGGCAGAAGCAACGCACAAGAGCAGGGATGGCAGAAGAACTCAGTGTAGGTTGACAGGACTTGGAACGGTCTGGTGTTGTGCAACCAGCTTCCCAAGTAGTCCCAATCACCCATATTACACCACACAAAAGAAACTACCGCTCTCCTTACCAGTGCACTCCATTTCCCCGGATTATTCCACCAACAAGAACAGGGACAAGAACAAGAAAGCGTCGGAGGAAGCCAAACGCAGCAGTCCTACAGGCGAAGTGATCAAACAGAAGAGCTTCATGGAGAAGCAGCAGAGAATGTTGTCCTCGGGTCGAGTCTCGTCGCTCGTTGAACCTGCAGCCCATGACGGTCATGTAGAAGTAGAGGTAGAGCTACACAATTCCCATGACGTGAACCCGCGCGAGCCAATGATTAAGGGCGGCACCATGCTACAGCAGATGATGAGACGCGAAATGGTAGTCTCTCCGCCCTTGAAATTGCAGGCAGATTCGCCTACTGAATGCCTTGGGGAATTCAATTTCGAGAAGCACGGAAACAACACCGAGGATGCCAGGGTTACTTTGAAGGGTGTGGACGGTAGGGTTATTACGTTGGATTTGCATTCCGATGTCTTGATTTTGCAAAGCCAATACTTTGCTTCAAAGTTGGCAGAATGCCCATCGAATGATGGGCTTCTTTCTGTCGAGGTCTTTGATTGTTCCAATTTGGAGAGCTACCAAGAAGTGATCGAGCTCATGTACTGTGGGAATGCCAAACTTAGGCTTATGCAGGGGAGCACTCCCGCACTCGCTTCCATTGGAATTCTCAAGGTATGCACTTTTTGTTCTTGATTCTCGTTTTTCATTTTCTTTTTCATTTCAAGCTATGGATTTTGATGCATTTTCGCATTTAGATGGGTATACACCAGCAGAAAATTGAATAAAAGCTCACAACTTATGTTTATAGAGGTAAAGAGTACTAATGTTTTTAGCTCTATGCATACGAGATTAACAAACAGCCAAAATAAGCATAGATCGTCACTGAAATAGTTTTATTTAACTAACGCAGTCTAGACTGTGACATCATTTGAGTTTCTTCACCTTTTTCATGAAAAAGAACAGAGTTTCGGATGCCAAAAATAATTGACCTATGTATAAAATATCTGAAACCTGTACGTGTTTCATCTTCTCCTTGATTCAAGGTAATCATCCCCAATTTTGGTAGCTCCCCTCCAATAATATTCTTTTTGGCTTTGTATATTCGAGCAAGTTGTCCCTGATTTTTGTAATTCCACTTTAACAGAGGACATAATAGTCCTTTTGTCTCTACGCAATCAACAACAAGATGTAACATCCACAAGATTACTATTGACCAAAAACAGGATACCTTTCACTGTACAAGGTTTATCCTCTTGTCTGCATGCAATGTAGAGGCAAGCAGCCAAGATGGCATCCTGATTTCTTCCCCTAATTGATTTTGAATCTTCCACCTTCTTATAAATTTCATTTGCCCGGTCCTTCACAATAACAGAAACTCATAAGAACCTTAATAGAGAAGCTAAAACAACGTCATGGTCAAGAACGAATAGGACCAGGCATCGCTCTTGCATTTTAGAGTAAGTTGTATGATTTTCCATTCTCATCATTTTATGTAGAAAAGATCAAGTTCAGTATGCTATATGTTTCTTTACAGACTAAACGTACATAAATGTTAAACAGAGTGGAGCATGGTCCACATTCTTTCCTGGGTTCTGACAGGCTAAATCTAGATAATGAGTCTACTACATCCACGAATAAGGTACTGTAAGAAGACAGATATTTGCAAAGTGCATGCAAAATTTTACTACTTATCTGTCTTTAATGATAATATCTATTTTTTTTTCAATTTTGTCATTCTCATTTTATGTTATTTGCTTAGAAATTTTGAAGAGGATCTGTATAACAACCATGCTATGGTACAGTTGGAGTAATGGGAAAGTTTTTTATTAAAAGAATAAGTTTTTAGCTGGATACACAGTACTTTCTATTTATTAGTAGGTGCTGGGAGTTCTTTAACATGGGTGATTAAGAGCAATTGAAAATGGAGTTCTTTAAAAAATGTAATTTTGGGGTATCTTTAGCAACATGCTGTTGGGTTATATCCCATTTTTCGTATTCATAGATATGCTTTCGATTTGGAATGTGGAACTACGGTAATCTAAGCACCTAGAAAGATGATTATTAGGCCTAGGTTCCCTTTTGCTGGCTCTGTCCAACCAGTGTTAGGATTAATGTAGTTTTAATTGGAAGTGACACTACTCGATAGGGCTTGAACTTTTGTTTACTGTTTGGCAAGTACCATGGCTAAGCACTAGGTTACTGCATTATTGGTAATAGGTGTCGTGCTATATTTCAACTTTATATTTTCTCTAAGATCAAAAGGGCGGTATTATTTAATGTGTTTGCTTATACAAGAGTGTTGAATGATGTTGTGTAACTTTGAATCTTATCCTTATTTATACATTGGTTTGAGAGGGATCACTTTATTGGCATTGTCTAAAATGTATGTTGTATTGCAGTCACTCTATTTTTCGTAGTTGCTTCTTCTCTCTTGCAAGGTGTTATACATAGCATAGATATTTTTCACAACTAAAATTCTTACCTTATCCTGTAGTTTCAATGTTCATCTGGGCTTAACTATGATAATAACACTGATGTAATTGTTTCAGATAAGGTGTGTCAATTGCTCGCACTGCTCAGACACATTTGATCCTCGTATTGATTTGAGTTTGGAAGTAGAGAATTTGAATTCAATAACAGAGGCATTAGATTCTTTCATGAGAGCAGAAACTTTAGAATGTGATGCCAAGTATGAATGTGAGAATTGCAAACTTGGCAGTTCTTTTTTCAAAAAAGCTTACGATTGATAGTGAACCTAAGATTCCTTCAATCCAGCTTAAACGTTTCATCAATACTGGGATCATTGGGAGTAAAGTACACAAAGAACTTACATATCCTAGAGTTTTGGACTTGAATCATTTTACTAATGATGAACAAGACAATCAGGTACTTTATCATTATCATTCCATTCGCATGTAATTTAAAACTAGTGTTTTCTTTGTCTGAAGAAACCTCTATTTTCCTAATCTAGCTTTTGTCTGCAAATTGCAGGGAGATTTGAAATATGAATTATATGGTGTACTTGTACACTCTGGGTGGACAATGTACTCAGGACATTACTAGAGCTTTGTACAAACCTCACCTGATGTCTGGCATAAGCTAGATGATTGGCAAGTCTCTTTCTCTGTCTCTCTCTATCTGTCCTGAGTGTATGTGGTATGTTTCACTGTTCATGTCAATGACAACATACACTAATAAATATTTGGTACTATGCTACTTGCTGTAAACAATGAATGCAATTTTAAGTCATCCAGATAGTCAGACCATTTTTTTTGGGGTTTTGTGCAAGATTTGGTGTAAAACTACAATTAAGTTATTAAAAAGGCAGTTATTATAGGTAGTGGTCACACTCTCAACCCAGTAAGAACACTTAGTTTTGTGTAAGATTCGAGGAGGTCTACATTTGTTTTCCATCTATCCATTCTTTAGTTGGCTGAGATAGGTGAGAAAATAGAGGATTCTTGAATTCCACTTTTATTGTCACAGTGCAATTTGTGTTGAACCCATAAATAGCAAATAGCAAAGGATTGTCACTTTGAATATTTCAAACATCTTAGGTTGATGCCATCTTGAGTGTCATAATCAACGTCAAATGTGAAAATGGATTCGAGATGATGACGAAGGACCTAAAGAATCTACGACAACATGGTGGTTGAATCAGTTTATTGGTCGTGAAATGAAGCCAACAATGGATTGGCCATTTCCCTTTACAGAGGATCGCTTGTTCATACTTACTTTAAGGGCAGGATTAGAAGGATATCATATGAATGTCGATGGCAGGCATGTGACCTCGTTTCCTTATCGAACTGTGAGTGACTGTAACTTGTTATATTGAAATTTTCTTGCTTCACCACACTTTTTCCACCAATATGCTTAGATAATGAAAAAGATCATTTCAATTTGAATAAGCATGCCCTCTTCTAGATATTTCACTGTCTGTCAGAGATATGCACATAATATTGTTTTATGCTTTTGGGATTTAGATTTATAACTGAGTCAATACTATCATAGTGCATGATGAATCTTTTGTTTTCCAATATAGAAAATGTAAACTGTGAGACTAAGGACTCAGGAATAATCATAAAGGGAGTGATAACATGAGACGTGAAATGCCGGGATTAATAATCTTCTGACCGAGAATTTTTCCTGATAGTGTGTTTTTTAATCAATGGCCTGCTTTGAATTTTAGTGCAGTTGCTGAAACTTTTTTTCCTGCTCATTGGCTTTATAAATACAACAAAGAGTTTTTCATTCTTTTAATTGTTGAATTGCTGCTCAGACCCATATTAGGGCCTTGGTTCCTACATAGGTTCATACAAGCTCATTTCCTTTCTTTTCCAAAAGTATGGGAATATTGTCTTACAAATTGATTATATAATAAATGCTGAGAATTCAAATATCGCACTTAAGATAACTGGTAGGAATTGTTTTAAATGGAGCCATCTAACATGGATTGGTTCCCTAATGCCTTATTTATCTATGCATTTTTCTATTTAAGCTCCCTTTTGGATCTTCTTCCACTTGTGGGAGGCTCAGAGGAAGAGCCTGGTTTTTTTATGGCCAACGTCAATAGATGGATGGAGATCTAATCACAATGCCTTTGTATACTTAGACAATAGACTTTCTTACACTGTTTTCCAACATTTTCACCTCAGGCATTCCATGTTTTTGGTGCTCCTCCCTTTAGTGCATTATTATAACCATGTGGTGAGTCCTACCCTATGGCATAGCATTGAAGAATATAATTTAGACATGTACTTTTGCATAGGTTCGGTTTGAATGTGCCAGAAACAGTTCGAGTTAAGTCTATTTTGTATTTTGTCATTGAACTGATGCTCTGCAAACTTCAATACTGTCAGATTCACTCTTGGAACAGATATGTCATTTCTTTTACTTGTGGGGTCCTAACATTTCTTAAAAAATACGACTTTTCTCTCATCTTCACCAACCATCGATTATTTGAAGGATAAAGAATGGAGAGAAATGAAGGCAGGGGCACATTAATGTCTCCAAATTGCAAGTGCTACTTACATTGGTCTACTGATTTTTCTTGCCCTTGACATCTTCCATCTTTTTCCCAATTTCAGAGTACAAGATCCAAATTAATGCTCTTGTGGCCAAAGCATAAAAAATGCCCGAGAAGGGATGGACCATGCACGATGGGACTCCATGGCCATGCAAGAATACTCGAGACCATCCTGGGATGATCCAGGTATCACATGCTTGTCTTTAATCCTGTAGTCTTATCTTTCCTCAGAATATTTTGGTATCATCTAAATACTAGCATGTGACAATAGACTTTCTTACACTGTCTTCCAACATTTTCACCTCAGGCATTCTATGTTTTTGGTGCTCCTCCCTTTAGTGCATTATTAGAACCATGTGGTGAGTCCTACCCTATGGCATAGCATTGAAGAATATAATTTAGACATGTACTTTTGCATAGGTTTGGTTTGAATGTGCCAGAAACAGTTCGAGTTAAGTCTATTTTGTATTTTGTCATTGAACTGATGCTTTGCAAACTTCAATACTGTCAGATTCACTCTTGGAACGGATATGTCATTTCTTTTACTTGTGGGATCCTAACATTTCTTAAAAAATACGACTTTTCTCTCATCTTCACCAACCATTGATTATTTGAAGGATAAAGAATGGAGAGCAATGAAGGCAAGTGCACATTAAAGTCTCCAAATTGCAAGTTCTACTTCCGTTGGTCTATTGATTTTTCTTGCCGTTGACATCTTCCATCTTTTTCCCAATTTCAGAGTACAAGATCCAAATTAATGCTCTTGTGGCCAAAACAAAAAAAATGCCCGAGGAGGGATGGACCATGCACGATGGGACTCCATGGCCATGCAACAACACTCGAGACCATCCTGGGATGATCTAGATATCACATGCTTGTCTTTAATCCTGTAGTCTTATCTTTCCTCAGAATATTTTGGTATCATCTAAACACTAAATCTGAATCCATGAAGTCTGTTCAGACAATACCTTATTTCACTGTATAACTAAGGTCTTAAAAGTATTATTTGACTGAGCTCTCTTCAGGGAACATTCTGAAAGGTATTGTCTGAGTGAATTCTGTTCACAGGAGCAATGACGAATTGATGGGTTTCCAGAAAGGGAATTTAATGGACATTCATCATTTCATTTTACTGGATTTTGAAAAATTCAGCTGTACATGCATATCGTATATATATTATATTAATCATGTAAATACTTATACCTACATAATTCTGAAATTATTATTGGTGATTTTATTGAATTGGGAGTATATTTTTATTACAGGATTGCTATTAAAAAATTTCAGGTTTAAGAATGGAGCTAGATTTTTACTACTTCATTGCAAAACTGTGCTTCCTATCTAGGATTTCTTACACATTGGGTTGTTCAGCAATTTGGTTGACTATTGTGTGCTGAGGTATTGCTCAGAAGACATCTAAAAACAAGTTTATAATTGTTCAACTAGTTGCTATCTATCACAAGAGCAGACAAAGGCAAGTATGCTGTCAACAGTCAAAGCCATGCCGCAAAAAGGTCTTATCTTTCCTCAAAATATTTTGGTATCATCTAAAGACTAAATATGAATCCATGAAGTATGTTCAGACAATACCTTATTTCATTGTATAACTAAGGTCTTAAAAGTCTTATTTGACTGAGCTCTGTTCAGGGAACATTTTGAAAGGTATTGTCTCAGTGAAGTCTGTTCATAGGAGCGATGACGAATTGTTGGGTTTCCAAAAAGGGAATTTAATGGACATTCAGCATTTCATTTTACTGTATTTTGAAAAATTCAGCTGTACGTGCATATCGTATATATATTATATCAATCATGTAAATATTTATTCCTACATAATTCTGAAATTATTATTGGTGATTGTATTGAATTGGGAGTATATTTTTATTACAGGATTGCTATTAAAAAATTTCAGGTTTAAGAATGGAGCTAGATTTTTACTATTTCACTTCTACATTGTAGGTTCGAATCTTGCAGCTTCTTAGAAGAAAAAAGAACCAGGATGAGCATGCAAAGAGGCTATGAAGAACAACTTTCTCCCTACAACATGGGTGATCTCGGTTCTGCCCTGCCCAGTGGTGCCGCAGGTAAGCCCTGCGTATGGAACTACTCACAGACTATGTTTTCATGATTCTCAAGTGGTGGTTTTTGTATCTTTGAAGCTATTTTTAAAGCCCCGTGCTCTATTTGTATTTTTCTCCTTGCTTCTGTGAATCTTTAATATTATTCAATCATGAAGTCTATCTAGTGTTAGTTTTGAGATTTTCAGAAGACTCAAGGTCACGGGTTCAACTCGTATCGAAGCAATGAAATCCATAGATCTGTTGTTTCCATTCAACGGCTATAAAATATCATAACTTTATACATGATCTTCTGTATTTTGTGGGGGCTCTTTCATCTATTCGATTATTTTTGCAGTGGATGTTTTTTTTGTTAAACCATTTCAAACCCTTAGCATGTTTTACAGATAAGTTTTTTAAATATTAAAGAAATTGCATCGCTTAATCAACGAAGCATTTGTTGTGGGTAGTTTTCTTTATTTGTCAAGTGTTTAATACGGTCACTGGTATGTTAGAGATGCAACTTAGTTTCTCTAGCATATTCACATTTAAATGCAGGTGAAATCAAGTTTGGCTTTGGTTAGAGAGTGGTACTTTTAGAAATATGTACAAAGATTCTATTAGGTTCATGAAACAACCTTGACCTATTTTCCCTTCCTCTTCATATTTTCTTCCAGCATTTGGTATATATCAAGAAAACAGCTGTCCAAATCCAACATTTTAAAACTTGACTTCATTCAAGGAGAGTTTCATACAAAGAGGAGAGAACTGCAGAGAAGCAGATTTATTTCTATATTTGGTTTCCAGTTAGATAGACAACTCCAGCTACTTCGAAATAGAATTATTGTTTAAAGGTGATTTCCCACCTTTTGACAAAAGACCACAGTCAGGATAAAACACTTCATAGGTTCCAAACTGGCTAAAAATAGAGCCTGTGTTGAAAAGTCCATTCAAGTCTTGGTATGGTAGTGTTTCATGTATTCTTACTTGTACAAGATGTCAAGCATGATGTGGTCAGTGACTGCAGTTTCATGCATCAAAATATGAAATGCTTGTGCTGCTTACAAAACACACTGGATCATAAGAAAAGTCATCAACTGAAAGAAACTGTAGAATTCTAGCATATTTATTGTAAATATAGCATGTTCTTTATCAAAGATCGACCAATATGTTATGATTTTAAAAGGCCCTTTGCTACATCAGGTGTGATAGTTTACAAATACAAACCAGACAAGCTGTATAATGCAACTAAACTTGTGTATCTTTTAAAAGGAAAAACATGTTTTACAGAAATGTATTATTCCACTTGTAACCATGTTTTATTACCAACACAACAATGCAAGTATTCATCTGAGTGTGCTTTAAGTGATCTCTTTGAACCATTAGACTGTATGTCAAACTCTGTTTTTTAATGCAACAAATAATTTATTAGGGAAGAGAAAGAAAGTACATCACACTATCCACATTATGCTCTCAACAAGTGATCTGTTTGAACTATTAGACTGTATGTTGAACTCAATTTTTTTTAAATGCAACAAATATTTTATTTGTGAACAAAAGAGACCACATCATACAATCCACATTATCAGGCCAAAGCTTGAATGCGAAAGCTTATGCAGGAGCTAGCATATCCTCTTTGGCACCAACTTCAAGAGAATCTAACTGTTTCTTTGATGTGATGAACCTTAACATCGTAAGCCATTTCTAATATACATTGGCTATGGTATTAAAAAGTGACAACATTATCCATGCGATGGCATGTTGCATGGTGCCAGTGCCCATATATCATTACAGAAAAGTTAAAACCTCGATTCTGGAAGCACGAACTCACTTCCTGGCTATGTAAGTTGCTCTTTCTGTGACAATTTTTGATACGGTTGATATTGACCAATGTTTACATTTAAAGGATTTACGGCCTTCAAAGTCGAATTACAGATCATACAAGAGTAAAACAAAGAATGGCCTTTGTATTAAATCCAAAACTATGGGTATGCTTGTCAATATGCAGTATGGCTTTTAGTTTAGTGTTCATAAGACATATGCCAAGTTACATGAACTGTGGCTGCTATCAGAATCATCAAAAGAATATGGTGTGGTTGTGACACTCTCTGGAAATTAGGAATTGGGAATCGGAACCCTAACCCTTATTTGTTTTTATTAATATTATTTAAAATTTAAAATTTATATTAGAGAAAAAGAAATGAAATCTGAATTAAAGCATATCAATGGTTTTGTTTTCATACTCATCTTGCCAATTGGAGAATGAGACAAAACTGCCAAGTTTGCTGAAGATTTAATGACTGCAATTGCTAGCCCAAGATGGAGAATGATGAGTAGAAGTAAAATCAATTCCTCTAATTGCAAGAGGGGAGACAAAACTTACTAGTAGTGGAAAACTGTGCAGTGTAAACAATTAATTACAAACTATGATAATACATGAGCGACAATAGCTAAATAAAAAGAAAGACCCATTAAATATAGAAAGACACATTGTATGTGAACTTCAGCCTATAGATTAGAGTCTCAGTGCTCTAGAAGATGGACTTCCCTAAAGACAACTCATTGTACAAAACTACTAAAATACAATATTATATTAACATGATGATCACAACTAATTTAATGTGAACTCTAAATTGCTCAAGCAGGGCACTTGGAAATAAATAGCTCAAATTTTGACCAAGTTAGCAAATAATTATTTTGTAAATTGTGTGATCACTATTCCTGGAGATGATAATGGTAAAAATTATTCAAAACATGCAGCTCAAGGGTAAATATGTTGCAATTCTATCTATTGGGATAAACCTAATTCTATGGCAGAATTGTGACCGTCAAATCTTGGGACTAATTAAAGCCAATACATCCCCCATTATGAAGTTTCAAGTCATAGTTATATAACAGCAATAAAAAACATAATAGCAAAGGGCCAATGCCCAAAATAGAGAGTTACCAACCAAAAGACAAGACCTAGGAGGGAGTTGATCGTGGTCGTCAAGGATTGGGCCTGGTTGTTAGGGGTTGGTCATGGTCGTTGGGGGTCTTGCCCCATCGAAAGACAAGTGAATCAATGTCAAAGGGTACCAAGTTCCAACCATCATTGGGGGGCTCTAGGGGCTTGGACCCCTCTAAGATAGAAAGTGCAAGGTGGGAAAGCTTTTGTCATGGTGCAAGGAACCAACAGACAGATTGCATCCACACTCCCCTTACTCTTGAACCTGTCCACCAACATTGTGATGTGGCCTACTATCAGTGAAATCGTTGGCCTTGTGTTGGGACCAAGCGGAGCCAACAAGAGACTCAAGGTGAGACTTATGTTTGAAGCTACAAGGTGGCCTTGTAAAATTTGCATGGAAATCCATCTAGGCAAGGAGACTTATTCTTTTCCATTTCATGCGATGTTGCAAATAACTCATTGAGGGAAAGAGTTGCCTCACATGGTCTTTGATGCTTGTTTGATAGCTTAAGAGACACAACATCAAGATATTTTTTAGGTGGCCTATTGTCGCTCTACTAACATATCTTGGGATTAAAATACCATTATATGGTTCTCCACAAATTCATGCTCAATTTCCCCTTGGTTAGTCCAATGAGCCATGGTTGTCTTCGAAGTAGAGATATATTTCCTTGGACATTTAGTGGTGCAAACTATATAAAAATCAACTGGCATCCATTCCAGGTCCTACAATAGGCCATTAAATTCATGCTACATCGGACTTTTCCAGCCTCTCCAGATCTTGGTTATTTGATGACCATAGCCACACAGAGAAGCCACGGTTTGGGAGATGGTGTCAATCCATGAAGAACCCACCCAAAGTCTTCCCTCTATAGAGGAAATAAATTACACAATGTCTGTACATAGGCCAAGAACCTAGGGTTTTGTAGTTGAGAAACATTTAAAATATACCATGTTATAGACACATGCATCACTCAGCACCACAAGATATGTAGAACCAGATGGGTTGAGGGTAGAAAGGAGTGGTTGTGTTGTCCACATGAATTGGTCGACCACCAATAGTTTAAAAAAATAAGGAACTTTACTTAAAGAGTAGGGCATAGTCTAATCATTGGTAGATGCACTCAACTCCTTCACGAAAGTCAGTCCATGTAAACTAGAGCTGGAAAGAAATTGTCTTCGATTATGGTTAGGGTCATTGAGCTCATGTT
>LPNX010591642.1:0-26159 GCA_001517045.1 Pseudotsuga menziesii | reverse complement strand
ACCATGTAACACCAATATTTTGCATGTTCTTTGGTGAGGCATCAACATTGACTAACCCTAGGAGCCACTAACCCAAATTTAGAGGAATCCACACAAATATTAATGAGGTTCCATACCCTAGTCTGCAACAACATTAGCAAGATTGAGAGAGACAAGGATAGTGACCCCCTTTCCCATTAGAATGATCATAACACAAAAACAAAAACAAAACTTTAGCCCTGACCCAAATGACTGCCAAGGCAATACAAAGCATAAACCCTATAACTTTGACCTCCTATAAACAAAGAAATGATTTGTGCCACCTAGAGAATTCAAAACCTAGCAAATAGTGTGCTTTCTGCCAAGGTCATCAAAACCCCTGACATTCCACGAGGTCACTTTCATTACAAACCATCCAAATTTGGCATTTTCGTCTCATTAGACTCAAGGGCTTAAAGAGCTCCAAAAGGGTTGGTAGAAGATACAATGCCAAGCCAAAAAGAGTCTGGGGTGACTTGCTTCACCCTTTTAGTTGCACTATTGAAGGTTACAAAAGCCATTCTTTTCAAATTCAATAGCGGGGGTAGAGAACAATGATGTCGAATACCACCCTCGGTGACTACCAAGCTAGGGCTAGCAATGATAGGGACCTTGTTGGCCTAAGGATTCGCTGGTAGGGATTTTGCAAGTTGGTTTTGGTCACATTAGAATTTTTCCTTTTTCATGTGACTTATATCCAAACCCCTTCACTCACCTTGGGATTCTGAGTAGACTTAGGCGTAGTAGGGTTCAATAGGAATGGGGCCTTTTTGGTTTTGGTTTGGGCCATCAAAGGGAAATCTCAAATGCAATGGTTAGGACTTTGGCACCTAAAACAAGTATTTGAAAAATTTATGTAATGAATTGGTTGGTGATGCATCAACCTACCAATTTAGATATACATGATTTCCTTGAGGTCCCGAGAGAAGTGAACTAACATGCTAATAGAACATTGAGGCTTGGAGATAGAAAACCACTATGATTCTTCACAAATGAATTCCCTCAAAAGGGGCAACAATCCACCATAGGGCTTTCCAAAACCACATAGAAAAACTTGGGAAATATACCCACATTGGATAGTTGAGCAGGGTTGTTTTATCAATTGAGAAATCACGAGTCCACTAGTTAAGGACTATGAGGGTGTTTCTACAAATCCATGGGACACAATTCAATATTTCTGTCCCTTGTGAAGGATTGTTGAACTAGGACAGAAAGAAGCCCTTAGTAAGCATACACGTGTGTAGTGTCAATCATAAATCTCCCAAACCTCATGGACCCAGTTTTGAAAAATCACTTTGGGGAGCACCTTTTTGACAAAATACCCAAGAATGGAACCCCCCCAACATTCATAATACACACTAGCATACTCAAGCATAGAGGACTCAAGGTTAGGAGGGGGATCATTACCTTGTGAAACACTTTGGGGATGAATTTCCTTGGAGCCTTGGGTAACATTGTGAAACGTTGGTTCAAATTTGTCACCATGCAGGTTCATATAAAGTTTAGGTGAGTCCAACAAGCATTGCCTTATGAGAAGGGGCCATTGGCCAGATAAGGTTGCTAGGCCAATCAATGCAAAATAAGACTGTCACAAACATACTACCCATACCTAAATGACCACGATTTTTAGGCCACTAACTCAAAACCCTCAGCGTGGTGATGTTATGCACTCCTTTAGAAGTTTCTTCAAAGATTTGATTATCTTAAAATTTAAACCAAAAAAATGGTCACAAAGTGAAGTTGGGTAACAAAGATTTCAAAAAATGAGAATCCATGAGTTTCAACATGTAATTTAGGAACACAAATTCCAAGACATTAAACAACTTATAGTTGTAAGGAGAATAGAGGAGAAGAAGAGAAAAGAGAAGTCCATGAAAAAAAAAACAGGTGTTGGTAACAATGACTTATAATGTGTTTGAATACCTCTCGAATTAACCCTAGCTTCCATAAATAACTCTAACCAAGGCTCTACCTAGTGTTACCGCCTAATTCACACCTCGAGTCACGTGGCAGAAATCTTCAAGCCACTGGGTGTGACATTGGGGGCAAGCAAGAGTCAAGTGCTGTCACTTGATCTTAACTCCTCCGTCTGGGCTCTCTCTTAGCGAAGCCAAGGGGGGTGGTCCCTAGTAAAATATCATGTGTTGAAGAGTTGAGAGTACCAAAGGTATGTAATTGACAGGTTTGATACAATAGCCAATGAGGGGAAGTGCCCCTGGTACTCTATTGACACCAAATCAAGAGGTGGATTTTGACATTCTAATTATATTCCCAGGAAAAGCTTGTATGGAGATGAGACTCATGCATGATTAAGTTATTTTCCTTCTTTGCTCTGTATGTTGAATTGAATTTATCTAGCTTTGAATAATAGGTCAAGAAAATTTCCTGAATTGTAATCTTGATTTGCAGACATGAGAAAATACAAAATTAGGTGGTTCCAAGAACAAATCTGCATTTCTGAAGAATGCCACAACAACCTTGCTTCACACAATTGGTGAATCTGAGAAGGTGGCATTTGTTGCTCATATCAACAGCTACATTATTGATGATCCAGTGATGAAAAGATACCTTCCAATTGATCCTATGACAAATTATCTCTTTGATATAATGAAAGATGGCATTCTTCTATGGTATGAATACTCAATTAACTAATAATTACAGCCTTGTTGCAATTATAGGATAGCTGCATTTCATTAAGTTTTGACTGTACTTGGATCTTGTGGTTTGTTCATACAACTAGCTGTTGTCATATTTCTGAGAATGAAGACAATTATTGTTTCTATTTGTGAGCATGATGTAGTAAATTGATCAATGTCGTTGTTCCTGGCACCATTGATGATCGAGCAATAAATATGAAATCAAAGCTCAATCCATTGGAAATCAATGAAAATCATACAATTTGCCTCAATTCTTCAAAGGCCATTGAATGCACAGTAGTAAATAATGGAACACGGGGCTTAGTTGAAGGGCGGGTAAGTGAAATATTCTGTATAATTGTATATAGGTTGTTAAATTACATATTGTATCTGAGGACTTATATGATGGGATGGTAGGTCAAATAAGCTGTATAGTTGATCCCACGTTTATATATTACCACTTCCATACTATGTTAGCTTAATTCAACAACTGAGTGTTCTGAGTTATATGTCCTAATATTGAAAGATTTAAGGCTGATGTAACTGGCATAAATATATTTATGTTACATGTCTAACTCTCTCTATTTGGCTGTGGGCTTTACCTGATGGTTTCATGGCCTAGATCGTTAAATTACCTATTTCATAACTCACAGAGGCCCAACCAAAGAGATGTGGGATTTAAACTGTGGAAGCACATAACTCAGCCACTAAGACCTCAAACACAGACAGATAAGCACTGTGAAAATCAACCAAAAACATCCCACGTGTCCGTTGGATTGATAAAATATAATTGATGGCACCATGCTATCGTCATCCAACTGTTTCATAAATTCCATACATGGTATTGGTTGAGTATACAGAGCACGACAAACAATACTTAGTATGTTGTAGATCATTTAATATTGTTGTGTATGTTTGATCATGGTTAAATTTTGAGCAACTCAAAATCTAACCGTCATCAAGCATACACAGCACCATGCTAAGTATTACTTGCCTTTTATCACCACCATCTATCAAATCATTTCACTTTTCAACTCGACTCAATTACCATTTGGAATCCGTCCTTGTTTTTAATACACTACAAAACCAGGTATGGCCGAGTTGAGATATCTTCATTCTCATACATGAAAATTCGACATTGATTGTGTAGTGAGCATAATCATGATTGAAAATGTTAGTTCAAGGGTTGAAAGTCAAAGTGTTAAGGAGATCGTTGAAGAAAGTGGTTGAAATATTAATAACCTAGAGAAGAGGAAATATCGAGCATTGATGGCATAAGGTGGTGACTGTGAGAATCAGATTCGAGACGGTGAAATCTATGAAAACAAAGAAAAAATCAGTACCAGGGGATGGCAGATTAGGGGGAGAAGTAGGGTCTCTGTTATGAGTCCTCAAGAACTGTGAGATTTCTTTGGTTAAACATGAGGATTTGATTTGGTTTGTGTTGGAGATTCACCCTTTCTTATGTATCAATTTGTGTCTTCTTCACAATTTTACTCCATTGCACTTTAGAATTTTATATTTGACATCTCGCATAATATAAAACTCGGTCACTATTTGGTTGTTCTTTTCTGCAAAGTATTTGTAGAATTGAATGGATGTTAAGGGTTGATTTTACTATTAGTAACCAACTCCTTTTGATGGATTCTACCTCAAATACAAATTATTGTTGAGTTGTTGAATTCTTCGATGCTTAAATCAATTTTTTTGTCACTTTAATCATCTTCATAATTACCTGATATTTGATTGCATGTGCATGTGATGCCTCCATATAAATAAAATCCTTGTATTTTTCCCTGTTATGTTGCATTTCCCATGATAGTTTGAAATCCATGTATTTTTCCCTGTTATGTTGCATTTCCTAGGATAGTTTGGAAACAATATGAAAGGTAATACTCAAGTAGATTCTTAATAATACATTGATAAATTTGAAAAAGGTAAAGGATTTCTCTATCAATATATAATCTTTCTATATGGTTGCAATTTCTAAAGATTCATTTAAGTGAGAAAGTCGGTTGTGAACATTATAAATTTATGCTCTTTAGAAAGTAGGTACATTCTAGTTCTCTAATTGATAGGGACATGGACTCTGTTTTCTAACTCATACGATGTCTAGACCTGCCTTTTGAGTACTTTATAGATAGAGAGGCCCTTCTGTTTTGGAAAATAGTTTAATTGACGTGTTTCTACATTTTATCTAATCACACAATGTGTATATTGTATTTGCAGCCTCATCTTGTCCTTGGCTTGATATCTCAAATTATCAAGGTACATTCTGATGAGCTTTAGTTCTAACAGTGCATGGTAAGAGCTGCAATCTAACATGATTCATTTCAATCATAATACTTATATAGTCATGTCAAAAATTCAATCTATTGTGCTGAAAATCTACTTTCAAGCATGGCAGTCTTAAATTCTGCCAATTACCATTCCTTGCTTGTCCCACTTGTTACATTTTCAAAGATAAGTTTAAACATCATATGCTTCTTCACTTACATATTCAACTTCTAGCATACCTAAGTTTGAAGAAAACACCAGCACTTGGAAGTCCATCAACATGTTGTGAATGAGGAGAAATAATAACAATGCTTCTTTTTATGGCATTTGTTGCACCTCTAATCATTTAAGTAGCCATAGCTTAATTTGTAGCAGAGAAATCAGAAAGCATAATATAGCTATGAATCATATTGAAAAAAAATGCAGTCATGTGTTGTATCTAGGGAACGAAGAATTTTAGGAGTGCTGAATGATTACACTTTATATAGGGAGAAATAATTGTGTCAGGACTATGGTTGTGTTGATTCCATGGAAGAGAAAGTAGAAGCAATATTATACTTACTCTAATACTGTGTCTGCACTTTGATATTTATTCTTTGCCTTATGTTAATCAACAGGAGGTTTGCAGTTCATTTGAACTTTCTGTATTTCTTTCTCCACCTTCCTCCCGCGGTAGACCTAGGGAACTGGAGGTGTCTGCAATGGCCTCAGATTGAGTTGATTTCTTTAGAGGAATGAAGAAGCCAGTGGCAGCAGTTGTCGTCTTCCTCTCATTTATTGAGAAACATGAGCTGGAATGGGAAATTCCATACTCCATAGCAAGGGTTTCCTTCAACTCTCTGTTATTGGCTTAGTTCTTTTATTTGTGCCAGGGATACTAGGAATCAATGGGATAGATTTATAGTGGCACAACTGGAAGATGCAGCAGACCTTGATAATGGTATGATGGCACAACTTTTTCCTCTGTTGATGCTAGCTTGTTCCCTTTATGTTGTCAACACTGGAAATTCCAAGTTGCAGAAGGTAGTTTTTCAATGATAGAGCTCATATGTCTTCAGAAATGTGTAAGATGCTTTTTCTTTGATGCATGTGCCTGGATACTTCTTTAATTGTGTCAGGGATACTTTTCCCTTTTCTCATTTTTTTTCTTCAGCTTTCATCACTTATTATGATAAAGTATACCAAAGGTTGGATCCTCTGAAATAACTGCAGAAGTTTAACATTACTTGAAATGGGAACTTTGTTGTTTTCTCCATTACGAGTAGCATCAATGATGATGCCAAACATTTGAAATGTGTTTGCATTAAATATTGTGGATTGATTTGGAAATCGATGGCCTTAAATAATTGGCGTGAATTATAGAAATCATATCAAGTGTCAGGTCCTCTGTGGAATGATAAATGATTTGAATAAATTAGAAATCTTGCAGTGGAAACTCATGGTTTGAATGGGGTGAATTATCTATTTTGAATGGCCCTTTCAGATAGGAGATTGAAGGTATTGTAATAGTTTCAGTTTTGTGGAAAGGCTGTACATGCTGCTTATTTATATTTAAAAGATATTGAATTGAAATGGTTAGCTTACATTTGTTGTCTGGATATGGGATTTCACTTGCAGTCACAGATCGCGAGAGGTTTACAAATATATATGCATGCATGATTATATTAACAATTCTAGAAAAACACAAACATGAAGAAACCTTTCTGCATAGGGTATTCCATCAAACCTTTTTTTTTGGCTCACTTCAATGTTACACTTTTTTTCCTCGCTTACCCGCTAACAACTACCTTAACGGCGCTTTTTTTCCTCGCTTACCCGCTAACAACTACCTTAACGGCGTATTATCGCACCTTCCTTGGGGCAATTGCTAGTTATTCTTTTTTAAAAAGACGAAAGTTAGGAAAAAACAAAATGGTCGTGATTGTCCTACCAAATTTGAAAACATGAAAATATTTATTATTTAAAATCCTAATGTAACCTATATTCCTTTTGTGTTTTTTTTTCTTTGAAACGCTCTTGATTAGACATTTTGAAGTTTCTTAGCAATCAATTATTCTTTTTTTAAAAGACTAAAGTTATTAAAAAAAGCAATGGTCTTAATTGTCTTACCATAATTAGGTGCCCACTACTTTACTTTATTCTACACACTAATTTTAAAAATTTAAACATATTTCATCCTTAAAGTTCAAATCTAATATACATTATTAGTTTTTAATTATAATCCCTAAAGAGTGTGGAACCAACAGAAAAGTAAAAGCTACTCAAAAGTGTAGTTATTGTGTAGTTACTTCATTCTATATCTCACCGAGGGAGGAAAATGTCTTATGTACATTATTAGTTTTTAATTATAATCCCTAAAGAGTGTGGAACCAACGGAAAAGTAAAAGCTACTCAAAAGTGTAGTTATTGTGTAGTTACTTCATTCTATATCTCACCGAGGGAGGAAAATGTCTTATGCTATGCTTAAAAAAACTTTAGTTATTTTTTTATTAGTCCCTACTCCGCAGGGATTATAGCGATCGTTTGGTCGTCCGAACTTCGTTGACCAATATTTTTTAAAAGAATTTAGAAAATGTTTGTTAAATTTTTTCAAATTTGTGTTATTAAAATGAATTTGCTGAATATCAAAAATAATTTTATAATTTTCCAAAATTATTTTAACTGTTTTTTGATTGGTGCAGTGCAAAGATTTGACAAATTTCCCCTGCTGTGCAAATTATTAACTGAATTATAAAAATAAATTAAAAATATAAAATTAAACAAAAAATTAGAACTTACCACGTACCCTCATTCATTTAATATATATGTAACAAGTTAACATGGCATTGATCATGCATTTAATTCATTTATTTAATGCATTAATATCGATGGTTAATATCAAATTCAAAGTTAAAGCAAATAGATGGACGGTTCTAAACCCAGCGCTGGGCTAACATGCGCACTCAAAGGTAAATCTTGATTTTCCATTGAGATTTGACCCCTGGCCACGTGTTAACTACTCTATGGAAGAGGACAATGAAGGAGGGTACAAAAAATAGGTCAGTTCCGATTCTCCGTTGAGGCCAGGTTTCTGAGGTATGGTTTCATGAGATCTGCGCTCAGCTCCTTGGCTCCATACGCCTGCTCCAGCTCAAACGTTTCCCGCTCCACCTGCTACCTGCACATAGTTTCTTCTTCTGTTTGTATGTTTTCCTCCTGAAAGTGGACTTGTTAGTCAGAGTATCCTTATATATAAGACATGCTTAAAAGTATGTTTTTCCAGTCGACAACTTAGAATTAAGCTTGAAGTATGGAAGATTAAGATGTAATTTTGTCTCATTTTCTTTAATTCTAATGAATAGCAAGAAAATCATTTTTTCTTAAAAAACATTCACAAATAAATATATTTATTTAACTAAACATAAGTATCAAGCCTTCCAATAAAAAGCCACGAGTCAAAAACTCTACAAATTTAATGAACTTGGCGAACTATAACAATGTTCAACTTACACCAACACCACAATATATCTTCACCACCCATAATTAGCGATTTTCTAATTAATCAAAATAACATAATTAACTATTTTCTCATAAATCAAAATAACAAAAAGGAAATGACATTTTTTATTCGAAACATGTCTCTATAAAACAAATCAAAATCAAAATCATATAACTTTTTGGCTTTCTTTTATAAAAATGACAAAACTACTTATAGACTATTAAAAAATGAAAGTCAAAATAAGAATTAATTTTAAAAAATTATCTTTACCTTTATAAAAAAGTGATAAAATGTACGGCTCACAGCTTTGAACAAACTGAAACGCGCCATCAATCTGAATCATATTTTTTTTGTCTGTTTTGCTGCCGGATTCTGGCGATGTGGTGACCGGGATAATGTGCGCTTCAATATTCTTTAACAACGCCAGAAATTTGTATAAAGGATTAGTAATTCGGCATCGATTTTGTTGTTTTGGTCGCTTTATTTTTATTCTGCAAATTTTAACTTCTCTATTTTAACAATCGACTTTATTTTGCATGAGAAATCATGTCAGAGCTTTGCAAAGGATACATTGCCCGTTATTTTCACCCAATCCAAGTTTGAACTTTAATATGGACAATCCAAGTTTGAACTTTAATATGGAGAAAAGGAAACTAATATTGTGAATTTGAAAAATGTGCACAAAGATAGGATCAAAAAATATATGCATAGCCAAAGACCCATAAAAAAATCTTAATAAATATGCAATAAATATTAGAGATAAGGTAATAAATATGCAATTTTTGCAAATCATTGCAAATTTCATGGGCTGTGAAATATGTGCATATTACATGAGGATACGTACATAGAGACATAAGATATGTGTATAGTTTTAGTATTGTGCACTATTGCATATCTCCTACCTTACCGATATCCGACCTTACCAATATCGTATCCTGCATCAACAAATATTGGAATTTTTTTAATCTTCCAACCCCAAGTAATAAATGTATCCCCTACTTACAAAGATTTTATGCAAAGCAAAACAAGCAAATATACAACATCTCTTTGAATTTCCTTGAATATGCAAGGTCCAACCGACCGAAGATCATATATGTCAGCAATAAATGTTAATTGTATCTATTAGAATTTTCTTGAATTTTTATTTTTTTGGGGATGTGTGTAGCATTTAAGAATGTTTATTGCAGGTTAACTACATTGATTTCCGTCAAGGAAGCTTTCTATATACTGTGGCAGAGGAAGATGAAGGTGCTAGAAGGAGAGAAGTTACAGACAGTGAAGGTTATCAATCATTTTTCGCTGTGAAGCAAGAGAGTTTTATTAGCTGTTTACTTTGGATGTGAAGCTGGAGTAACAAGAACCGTAACGAGAACCACTTTGATTCTGAAGGGTGAAGGGTCTGAAGAAGCAAACTTGACTTTGATTGTGAAGCAAGCCTGGGATCAACTCAATTCTGCACTAAAGAATTTTCAGTTTCGTCGTTCCTGTGTCATCTTGGAGCAAGAAAGTGCGGTCTTGGAGCAAGCAAGAAAACTATTCGCCTGTGCATTAGAGGTAAGCCTCAGAACAGTAAATATGTGACATTTATATTGATAGTGTTCGTAATGTTTGATTTTGTGTATCGTAAATAAAAATCAATATTCCAAAAATGATTGTGACTTCCACGTTCTCATATTCATATACTTATATGCTGCAAGATATAACTCTGTATATTGATTTTCTGTGTCTGTGTCCATACTCTTATTTGTTCATTGACCTTATAAGTGTATATATATTAAATTCTTATGGAGGTTGAACATACAGACAATAAACACTTTTAAGGTAAATATATGATCGTCAGATTACTAGCACGAAATTACTTGAAGTTTTTTGACGAAATCAGTTGGGAGTTTACCTCTAGTTATCATACGCAGGTCACTTACTGAACCCTGGTCCAGTTCGACTGTAGATACAAATGATAGCAGTGGTGGAATAAATTTCATATCCTCGGAAAAACTCATGAAAAACTCCAACCTGATAACCCCAACTAATGGATAGTTTAATGAGACCAAAGCGAGCATCATTATAATCGCTGTAGCATTTTGAATTTAAACGATTCTCTTTTAGCTACCTACCGAGCAAGCAACAAGCGTTTAAGGCCTGGCAACAAACAGGCCAAACAGACTTCCCTACTGTTCAAGCTTCAGGCCGTCTGAATACGATAAGATGCCTCGTCAGGGTTTCAAAACACACTATGCTGTAGAGGATTACAAGAGATCGGCTTTTTTTTTGGACTGCGGGGTGGGGGTGTTCATTTAGGTCTGTTTTAATTGCCATTCATTCTCGGGTGGGGTATTTCATGGACGTTTGTATTAAAACCATTTATCCATTCACTGGATAATGGTTAGCGTCATGTGTATTTTTCTTAAAAAACAGTCCAAATTTATAGTATTCAGACAATAGAAGAACAAAAAGACAATGGAAGAACAAATTAATGAAGCATATTATTCATGAGAAAAAGCTGTGTTTGCTTATTCATGGACAAGAACGAAAAGACCTGGAAAAGACTTGGATAAGCAGCGTTGCTGCTATTTGTGATGAGATTGAGAGTTTCAGTGTGGTTGGATACCAAGCCTTTGAATCTCAACCAAGAACAGTATTGAATCTGGAAAGAAGATTCAGAACTGTTTTGTGGTTGTTAATCTATATTTAAAACATATATTCTGTATTTAAAACATCTACCAACCCTTTGAATCTGAGCCAGTTACAGTATTCAATCTAGAACTCTAGAATAGATCTCTCCCTCCCCTCACAATATACTGCGCAATTTACAAAAACTTTGTTTAGATCTCTTTCTTGGGACATCGATTTGGAAGTCAATACGCGAAGGTGTTTTGTTGAGAGGACGCTTCCATTTCTTGGGACATCGATTTGGAAGTCAATACGCGAAGGTGTTTTGTTGAGAGGGGAAGCCACCATGCCAGCGCGCAGGGCTCCCCCTCCTGGTATTTAATCCGCAGGTTAACTTAGTGGGGATTTGTATTCCCTTTAACGACTGCGAAGAAAACCCAAATTCCAGGGGGCGTTGTGCTTCTCGCCCTTGGCACTGCCATTGCCATTAGTCACAGCAGCAATAATGTTGATCGATGCACATTTCGATACATTCTATGGGAGCATAGACCATTACCTTCACCTTCAACAGGCGTCCAGGAGCATAGACCATTACATTGCTTATTGACTAGAGATATGATGCATGGCTGCCAGATGTAGAGTGCATTGGAATGATTGCAATGCGTTCACTTATTTCCAAAAAACCAAAAGATGTTTTTAAAAATGCCACGCCTGAATCGACCCAAAGCACTAAACTGCTTTACTTTGACACTTGGATTACATATTGGCTCATGGTTGTCACTTGGCAATTAGAACGGCTGGCTGGAGTTTAATTTAAATATTAACTTAAATTAAACACCATGATGCAGAAGGAATGACACATAACGACATATTATCACAAAAACATTCCAAACTTACTTCGTTAGAGTTTCTTAATTGATGTCTTGCTGAGCCACAAAATCACTGCCATTTGACCTTGCACATATTAAAATACCTTGTAAAACCGCTAGTGAGATATTACCAGGCCATATCGACGAAAATCTCAAGAGCGGCTTTTCAAGGCATTAAAATATGTCTAGAGTTGAATTGCATTGCGTGAGAGAGCTATAAACATAATGGCTATCCCTAGATAGAAGGATAGGACAGCCGATAGGCATCTGCAGCTCGAAAAATGTTGAAAAGAAGAGGCAAATATATACTCAAAATGTGAAAATGTAGAATACTTAAACTACACCCGAGGAAAGAAGTATCGAGCAGTACACTCAGGATCGATTTCAGTCAATGCACGGAAAACTTTTAAACCCTTAGTGCGACTCCGCCTTTCAACAGACGGATCCGATTCGGTGTAAAACAAACGGACTGGTGAAAGACAGAGGCATGACAGTCGTTTCCGTTTTAGGAAGCTGCTACTTCGAAGAAGAGCAGTTTCAACTCAATCGCTGGACAAGCCAGACTGAAGCGAAACCGTAGTAGTCAAGACTTGATGGAGGAAAGGAGCAAGGGATATATTACATAAGTCGAGTTGTGGACTGGCAATTTGAAGGAAGGGTTTCCAGTAAAGACCACACAACATAGTAACAATAATAATAATAATAATAATAGCAATGATAGGACTTTCACATGAAAGAGAGCGAACAATAGCAATCATAATAATAATTGATAATAATGGGCGAACAGCTATAAGGCTAATAAAAATCCAGTTTTAAGATGAAGCGAAGATTGATCAGTGCTTTGAAGACAGATCTGTGCACTGGGTACACTGGAGCTTGTAAAGAGAAGTACAGCTTAATAAATCCAGTGCTTAACACGGATTATAGAGGTATGTGCTTTGGGATTTCAAAAGAAGGAAGGCAGCTTAATAAATCCAGGGAATCCATGGCTAAAATGAAGCTCGATAGTATATGTGCTCTAAAGATAGATTCTGTGTTTTGGGATTTCGGAGGAAGAAAGGCAGCTTAATAAATTCAGGGAATCCATGGCTAAATGAAGGTCGAGGGCATCTGTGCTTTGGGGTTTAAAAGGGAGGCATCTTAAGCTGGAGCTTGCCAGGAAGGCACATACAGCCACTCCATTTTAACAACTTTGCGATTACATTATCGGACAAACTTATTCCGACCTGATAAGTTATTTTGTAAAATATTATATTCTTCAACATCAACAGCAGCACAGTAAATAACAGAAATTAAATTCTTTTTTAAAATAAAAAAACAACTGTACAGGAAGAACATTAAATTACGGGGCCGTTAATAGGATTGCAACGCATGGGCAGGCCGCTGATAGGATTAAATTACGGCCGTTGATAGGATTGCAACGCATGGGCAGGCAAGCACCTCATTAAAGAAGTTGACGCTCTTCAACATGAAAACAAACTCTATCGCAGATTTCTTTCTCATGACCCTTTTGTTCTCCGGCTGTTCTACTTAAAAGCATGGAAAAAGCATGAAAGAATGCGAAATAACTGTTCAGATACTATGCAACACAACTTGTACGACAATTTTAGTGGAAATATTATATAATTTGCTCATTAGAATTAGAGACCTCCCAACTATAAACCACTGTAAATACATGAGGGCAAACTAATTGTAAAGGGCAAAAAAAAGATACAGGAAAATTCAGAACCTGGACTCATGGAGTTGTTTGTAAAGGGCAAAAGAAAGATACAGGAAAATTCAGAACCTGGACTCATGGGGTTGTCAGCTCGTCCAAAACCCTGCAATGTGAATGGACTGACTCTCAATCAACTATAAACCATTGTAAATACATGTTGGTAAACTAAATGTAAATGGCAAAAGAAAGAGACATGAAAATTAAAAGCCCGGACCCATGGCGTTGTCAGCTCGTCCAAAACCCTGCAATGCGAATGGACTGACTCTCAATGACTCTCAATCGTGTTTCCAGCGAGCATTCCCTGAGGAAATCAGAAGGTTTGAGCGAACTATGTGACGTAGAGTTCTGAAATCTGGCTATTATTAAAGGTTTCAAAATATTTTATATTTAATTTTATTTGGTAGGAGGACATTTGTCACCCTCGGATGGTTTTAGGTGTCGCAATAGGTTTAGTTCATTCATAGTCGCTGAACCCTTTCAAGGGCTGGTCCTTCGTTTATCAACCCAACTCATAAAGATCCTTTTTGAAAGGTGGGTCCTCAATTAATCTATGCAATAAGGTCCCTAACCAACACGTTTAACGTCTTGCCTATGAAGCTCTTTAAGATATGGTTTTAAAATGGAGTAGTCTAACGGGTCAACGATTTCGCTCGGCCGTTAGACTACTCCGTCGACGACCGTCACCGTCCCGGCGTCCGTCCTGGCACCTCAGCGAATTCGTCGACCGAGAGATGTGGGTCCAGAGGTTGTCAGGATCAAATCTGGTTTCGCCGATCGCCGTCCCGTCGCCGCAACCAACTGTTCAGATCATTTACTCCACCACCCCGCGGGTTGGTGGAGACTCCCTCCATCGTCGACGAGCTCCTTTCGAACGCAGAACTCAGACTCTGCATCCCCTGCTCTGGTTCACTTACCCTAGCTGCTATTACCTGTGAAACATTTCCACGGAAAACTGAAAGATTAAACAAGGCAATAGCTGCATCCCTTTTTCCTCGGACAGTACCGTCCCGAAGAAGATTTATCAAGGCTGGAATGGCTTCTGGCCTTTCTCTAATTAATTTCTTATATTCATGAACAGAGGAAAGGCTGAAGAGCGTTGCAGCGGCATTCTCCCTAGATTCCATAATGCCTCCATTTCTGAGAACGTTGATAATCGGCTGTAATGCACCAGATTGCATTATTTTAGCTTTGTTCTTCTCGTAAATAGATAAATTTAGGATTGCAGTTACCGCATTTTCTTGAGCTTTGGGATCCTGTGAAGATAGCAACGATACAAGCAAAGGTATGGCTCAGGAAGTTCAAAAGTGACAACACCAAATATATGACAGATCCAAATGGATTTTCAGTGTTCCTTAGTTGAGTAGCAATAAGAATTCCATGCCATACAAGGATTTACCAATGAGCCACCCCACTCATTATTGTAACAAGCCATTTAGCTGCCAGCATTGCCTCTGGGTTTGTAGATCGACAAACTTAGTCCTCCAACATTTCTTAGTAAATACAGATGTCTATTGAGTGCCCACAAAGTGCCCACAGCCATATGAATAGCCACAATCCATGATATTTAACAATCAAGATCAATTCCTATAGCTCAAGTGCTATTTACTTATTGCAATTGACAGAATATACTTAGAACAGTCGATTGAATCTTCCCTTTTTGGAAGGGCCTTTGAACATCATTTTTACAAAGTTGTTTTGTAGTAGAAAGATACTAGTAGATTACAATCAGTGGATACCTTTATCCAAGGTCTTAAACAAATTACAAATGAATTCCTTATATCATGTCAACAGCAAATTGCTTGTTGCATGGAGCAAAAAAAGAGGCATAACAGAAACAATTGAATGAGTCTTCCCTTTTCAGTAAGGGCCTTTGAAATTGTAATCGTCATTTTTACAAAACTCTTTGACAGCAGAAACATTGGTAGATTACATTGCAGAAACATTTGTTTATGCAAGGTCTTAAACAAATGACAAATGGATTCCTTGTATAAGCTCATGTCAACATAAACGCACCTGTTGCATGGAGCGACTAAGTAGAAAAAAGTTAATTCTCCTTCCCACTTAAGGTTGAGATGGGGCTATGAGAAACAGCCGAGGACCAGTATTCTCTGTTCATATTTATTGATTTCAGGGGAGTCGAAGCACGTAGTGAGGTGGATTTGGACTGACAGTAAGCATGTCTTCCCGCATAGAAATAGTTTAGATGGAATTGTTGGAGAGGAGACAAAAATACATGGAAGTGGTGTGAGAGAGAATAGAGAATATGAACATGGATGCTTAGGTCTTCCATGTGCTAGCCCTAGTCGGCTCTATTCACATTACTCATTCCTCAAGGGTCAAACATAACCCTATATATATTCTTACAGTGGCTTGGGAGGTCCACACTGGCTGCTTATGAATTATCAATCGTCTTGGTTTAGCTTATCAAATTTCAAATGATACTCACCTTGAAACACTTTATTTTAACATCGATGAACAATACTTGATGCGATAGGGGTATGCATATTGATATATTGGTTTGATACACCAGTTTTTGGTCACACTCTGTCTCATCCACTGGCCTTGATCATTTAGGGACATTAGCACTAGTGTTGCCCACTCAACATGGGCCATTTTTAGGTAATATAAGCTTGAATTATGGTTTGGAACCAGGGTTTGCTCGAAATCTAGCACTAGGCATGTGGATGCATTCATTGAATATATAATGGTGTTATTGAACAGCTGTCATCTTGAGTTATCAATCAAATTCACTTCTTTCTTTTTTTTCTTATGCTTTTTATATTACATTACATTGCAAGTAAATGTCTAAATGCATCTTATAGCTTTTGTGAATTTACCCAAGTATGAAAGGATGTGTTGCTTGCATGTCTCCACCTAGTACAAATTGCTAATGTGTTTTCATATTGTTCTATAGGAAACTGCCCAAAATGGGCAAGCGAGGAAAATGGGAGGCTATCATGGATCTTGAGGTGCAAGATCCCAAAAACATGGTCATCTTTTCTAGTCGAGACCTAGTCTGGTCTGAAATACATCGAGAAAACATGAGCATTGATCGCGTTACTTTAATCCCTTCAAGTAGAGTTCCTGATTTTATCAAAGGGGAGGGAGAAAACCCCGATGCTCCATGTACTTTTGTACGAAAACAAAGCAAACAACCAGGAAAAAGGGGTAGTGCCGCCTTACAATATGAACTGTAAGTATTTTCGAAAGTGCAATGTATTCATATTAGCATTGACACCACATTTATCATTCATTCTGTTTACTAACTCTCTAAAATTTCCTATGTAGTTATCATTGTTCATATGGACCTAAGGACAGACGAGGAGAGCAGTCGACTAAATGAAGGACTCTATTTGCAAAGAAGAGAGGTTGCCAATGCCATTTCATCGTGAAGGTTATGGTTCAGAGTCCTCACATAGCAATATTGACATACAATATGTATGAGCATGAAGACGAGAAAGGATGGCCTTGTCATGGACAACTTGACACTTCAGGTAATGCTAGGACATTGCATAAGCCTAAGCTTTCGAGGGACATTGTTTCATATGTGGAGAGTTGTTACTTTTTGGGAGTGCCTCCTTATTCAGTTTATAAAATGCATGTCAAGAGACATGTTGACATGGATGTGGCAACCCGAGATAGGGATTTTTTCCTATCTAGGAAAGATATTGTAAACATATACAATCGGTTGTCGAAAGAAATCTATCAACTCCACCAAAAGGATGAAATGAGTGTCAACCTTTGGCACCAAAAGCAACAAGAGGATTTCTTCTTCTTCCAAAGGTCCACCAGTGCAAATGTCCCTTTTATAATTGGAATCCAAACAAACTGGATGTTGGAGACTATGGTTAAGCTATCTCATAATAGCATAATAGCCATGGACTCGACATTTAGTACAAATAAATACGGGGTAAGTAGGATGTCAATGAGGGATGTAATGTGATTATTTTAGATGTAGCCATTCAATATAGTACATGGACTGAATTTGACATTACATATTCGTTTGAATATGGCAGTATCAGCTATATACACTGGTGGTTTTTGATGCCCAACAAAGTGGGGTTCCAATTGCATGGGTTCTGGCATCCAGAAATACATCAACAGATATTTCTCTATGATTGGAGCAACTCATGGTTAGGTGTTACAATATCCGTCCTGATTGGAAAGTTAATGCATTCATGGTTGATGATGCATTGGCTGAGATCGCTGCTTTGAGGTAACTTATCTTTTGTTATGCAACAATATATCTTGCATTTATTTTTATAGTGTCACACTTAAATGCTCTAAATATGGCAGGAGGGTCACAGGTTGTGATGTGATCTTATGTGTTTGGCATGTGTGGAGAGCATGGAAGAAAAATGTGCACCGGTTGGTCAAAAATCCAGAAAAGGAAAATGAGATCTTCAAAGACTTAGGTTTCATCATGAAATACACTTCAAATGATGATGTTGATGCAACAATCCATAAATTTGAAAGCAAATTTGCAGATGAGAAGAAGTTCCTAGAATATTTTCACAATACTTGGGTTGCTGGTGACAAGATTCATAAGTGGACAAATTGTTGTTGATGCTTCTATTTTGTCTTTCATAAATCTGATATACTTTTACTAACTTCGTTTTTACATGTAGGGATGTGGGTGAAAGGTTGTAGAGAGTTCCCTCATGCAAATCAGGAGACCAACAATGCAGTTGAGTCATATCATTGTTATTTGAAGACAAACTTCCTATCCGATCGAAGGAAGAAATGTGCGCGTAGGATGGACTGGCTGTTGTACATGCTCCTAACGAGTGTTGAACCTTGCTATCGGTACAAGGAAATTTTAAAAGAAGAAGGATACCTAAATAACTACAGGAGAGAAAAACAAGTTGAATCATCAATGGACAGAGCTAGAAGAATCCCAGATACCGATTGTTGTCCTCATGAGAGCACACCACATGCTTATTGGGTGAGGAGCCAAACAAATCGTGATAAGGAATACCTTGTCAAACAATATACCACAAATTTTACAGTGTGTGAATGCCCATGGTCTATTCGTGGGAATATCTGCAAGCACGCCATAAAAGTCAACTGGTTATTTTTCCACTCAAGTGAATCATACCCGTTACTTCATCAAGATACATTGGCTAACACATTCAATGAACCCCCTGAAATAAGTGTAGAGCCTCAAAACCTCAATGTAGATACTAACACCACTGTTATGGTCACTGGCGATCTTGATGCAGATGTTGATGCTCTTAATTTGGCTAGATCGGAGTTGTTTAGCTACTTGCAGTTGATTCAAAGCAGCCCCCCTACTACTTTGAGCAAGACCAAGCAATTGACTGAAATGGTTAAAAAAATGTTGGATGAGGCCAACAATTTAAACATCATGGATTTTGACTTCACAGGTGGTTTAGATGCTCTTGATTCGTCTTTGAAGAGAAAGAAGAGTTTCCTTAGCCCTACAAAGAAAAAAAGAAGGAAAAATCAAAATAATGGTTTGGAAATTGATTTGAATATCGATGCATCCGAATTTGAACCGTTTCAGTTTCAATACCTCAAAGAGCGGGGGCGTCCTCGAGCAAAGAATGCATTGCATATGGACTCAGGTTAGTTTCATTGATTCTAATGAGTTATGCGTTATAGATTAGTGTATTTAGTCATTGTCGTTCTTTAAGAGGTGGTCTATTGTTATTTGCAGAGGTGCAACAATCCACAACAGTTGCGTCAAGCCAAAGCCAAAGGGAGATGCAACACCATCAAGCTTTTTCTGACATGCTAGGTGCATTTAATTATACTTGTCATACGTCGTGATAGAAATGTATTTGAATTGTTTTATGTTTCATACATATATGGTGTTCATGTTTGTATAGGTACAACAATCCACAACCATGGCATCAATTCGAAGCCATGGGGAGTTCCAACATGACCACATCATGGAGAATTTTAGGTTTGGGAAATGCTACATTACTAACACTTTGTCAATTACATTTTCCTCATACATTAACAGTCTCTAACTTGTATTTGGTTGATGTGTGTAGAGGTGCAACACTCCATAACTGTGGCACCAGTCCAAGGCCATAGGGATATGCAAGGGAAACCAACATTTCTTGCTATACCAGGTATACTTGATTGGGCTATCCAACTTTATATTAAATGTCCTTAACTCACTCTTAAAGGCATAACTAAATGAGTATCTTCTTTATGTGTGTTCCAGTCTTCAATTGATATCCAATGAGTCTATGAGTTATCAAATTTTATGTTTCAACTTGGATATTGTGGATGTTCATTGTTCATTGAATCATTGAATTTAGAATTATGAATCACTGGATTAGTTCTAAATTCTAACTAAGTTTATTTTTTAATGTGTATTGTGTTGATGTGTGCAGAGAAGCAACAGTGCACGACTGTGGTGTCAGTCCAAGGCCATAGGGAGATGCAAGGGCATCTAACTTCAACTGCTTTTCCAAGTTCGTTTGATGGGACTTTCGTATTTGGTAGTTAAAGTTTGAATGTCTATGTTTTTCTACATGCAAATGCATTTTATATTGACTATTTCATTTTTTTTAATTACAGATTGTATAAATTTTCCAAGTGATCGTCCTCCTCCGGAACATGACCAGTTGGTCGGCAAGTCTCCAGTTGGTGACCCGCAAGGTTTGGACAATGCTATGATATCATCTCTTTGACATTTACTCTTTTCTAGGCATCCTCATTATTTAACTTGTGTATTACACAAAAAAATGGTTGATAGTGAAAATTGCTTGCTATATTTAATTTGTAGGATGTTGCCATAGTCATCTTCCTCCTATGTATGCAGAGAAGCAACCATGCATGGCCTTTGTGTCAATCCAAGGTCATAGGGAGATGCAAGGGAATCTAACTTCACCTGCTTTACCAAGTATGTTTGATGGGACTTTCATATTATGTAGTTAAAGGTTGAATGCCTATGTTTTTCTACATGCGAATGCGTTTTATAATGACTATTTCATTTTTTTTAATTACAGATTGTATAAATTTTCCAAGTGATCGTCTTCCTTCGAAACTTGACCAATTAGCTGGAGCATCATCTTCTGGCATCAGAAACCCATCATGGAAGGGATTCAACTTTAGTAATGACCAATGAGCTATGAACTTTGTTTATGAAGGAAGATCCCATTAATATTGAGAAGGGCTTGATCCTTAGGAGGATGACCTATGTAGTTATGTATGGCATCATGGATTCTCGTATAAATTAAATTAAATTGCTTATTATATGTGATTGCCTTTACAATTTTATTAATTAAAGAATTTTGTTTGTGATTCTCGTATTCTTGTTGTTTCTTTCAAACCATGCTGGGACTCTGTTCATTGTCCATGTGCAATATCCATCTAATGCTATGTATTGTTTTGTTTTAAATATACTCTTGAAAACCCAATAACATTTCAAACAGAAAACATGGCACAAGTGGATTCTTCAAGATGTCTTAGAAACTGCAACAAGGCCCTGTACATAATACATGTCATGCATTTTAAAATTTTATGATGTTTTTGCATTTTCTTTTCATTTTAAAAATGTTGACGGCACTGCCTTGAAGATCTTTACATGTCACGCGATGTATTAGAAGTCTGCCCCCTTTTGGGCACTCACTTTTTTTCAGTCTCAAGGCACTGGGATCTAGGAGTTTGCTTAGCTGCCAAACAATTTCATTGGGCAGAGAATTGCTGGCCCCTTGGAAAAGATATGACACCTATGGCAATTGTTGTGAGGCCTGTTAAGACTTGGAGTTAGACCATGTAGAAGTTGCTCTAGTATCTTCACTAATTTTATTTTGGTATTTCATATCATTTTCAAACCATTTTACAAATAACTTGTGCTAGGTGCATAACAGAGTTACTTCTTTTAAAGTCACAGGGAGTGCATAACAGAGTTACTTTTTTTTTAAGTCACTAGTTGTTAGACGATATAGAAGTATTTCTACTCCATTCTATTTTGACATTTCATATTGTTTTCAGCAGTTTTACAATAAGTTGTGGCAGGGGGATAGTAGAGTTGATGGTTATCTAATTCCACTCCATTTTATAGAAGTATTTCATGTTATATTTTCTGTTGCTCCTCACGGAGGAAGGCACAAGAGCTTCGTATTCTTTGGAGTTCTCAGCAGTGTTGATATCCATGTGGGCAAGCTGCTGAGATAAAGTTGACTGTACGCCATAATGCACTATTCTACAGCTTGTAAGCAGAGTCTTCAAGGTTCTAGTTGTCAACATTAGTATTTGTAAGGTAATTGATATGAAGGCATGAAAAATCTGTAATCTAATTTTAAACCATTGTTTAGCATACTCCTATTCTAGTATGTTTTAGTGCTTTCCAATATGCAAGATGGACAAGTTGGCATTATGCTTGCACTATCTGCTTCTTCCAGGAGTGGCATTTTCTGTTGCTCCTAAGGGAGAAAGGTACACGAGCTTCGTTTTCCTTGGAGGTCTCAGCAGTGTTGATATCCATGTGGGAAAGCTGCTGAGATAAAGTTGACTGTACTTCATAATGCATTATTCTGTAGCTTGTATGCAGAGTCTTGAAGGTTCTAGTTGCCAAAATTAGTAATTGTAAGGTAATTGACATGAAGGCATGGACGAGAAGAGTTTAAGAGTTTAGGGGTTCTGATTTCAAATTCTTGGTGAATAAATAGGCAACCTGGGACAATGGCTTGTAAGAAACTACAGAATTAAAGGTCTAAACTTTTGGCATGAAAAGTGTGTAGACAACATCTATTTAAACTGGTTGAACATTCACATTAGTGCACATGCTTCATTATAGCAATTGGAATAGTGTGACACAATTATAAAAGAAATTGGTAGTTAGCATAGAATTTTTTTTTAATTTTTTTTAGTTGCATGGAAGAATGTGCAAATCCAGCTGATTCTATCATTAACAAATAAATTGTGCAAATACAGCTGATTTTACTGTTAACAAAGAAATTGTGCAAATCCAGCTGATTCTATCATTAACAAAGAATTTGTTATCAAGGCTTTGCATTCAAAGAATTTGTTAAATTATCTCTCACCAATATACACTCCACTCTAGTTGCAATTGGAACTTGAGATTTGGAGAGCCGGGAAAGATTTTAGACAGTTTTGTTCCTTGTTGAAAGGCAAAGGATTTAGGAAATACTAGGCAAATTCTTTGATAAATGGCTGTTTGGGAGGTGTGATGTAGGGGCCTAAAGTTTCTTTTCAATCTACATTTAGGAGATATATTATTTCAAAGAGAATGGATTAAATTATAAATTTATTAGTTTTTGGTCATCACAAAATAATAAAGCATAGAAAGATAGCAATTTGAAAATTGATCTGTTTTTGTTTGGTAGGGTTTTACCCTTTATTTACCCAATTCCCTTTTATTACCCAATCCCATTCCCTTATTTTACCCTTATGGTCTTAGTGTAACTGGAATTTAATTATTGTTACGTGCTTTCACCCAATCTGATCTTACAAAGTATACTTGAAATATTTATAGCCTCTTGTTTTGATTTAGATATGTATTTTTTCACCTTCCAGTCTTATGTGGTGCACCCAATCTGATCTGACAAAGTATACTTTGAAATATATGGGCCAAATGAGTACTGACAGCCTCTTCTTTTGCTTTAGATGTGCATTTTTTCACCTTCCAGTCATTGTCCTTGTCATGGTGAGTAGTTGGTTTTCAAAGTACCCCACCTAGCTCATCTCCAATTTAAAGGAGCTGGAACTCTCTGTATGCTCTTCTTTGGATGAAAAAAGCTGGGGCTTTAGAAACTCTGAAGATGGGTTGGATTTTTCATTCTTCCTTTGGAGTTTGTATTGCTTTTATATAGCATCGCCTTTATTTATTTGAGGTTTTATGCAACTAGAAAATACCATTGACATAGCACACGCATCATCTTTCCTCAGGTTCTTATTTCTCTGTATTAGGTAAGTTTTTTTCCAAGGAAACTTTAAGTCAGTAGAAACTTATTTTACATGCTTCAGGTTTTATGGATTTAGTGAATAACATTTTTAGTTTGCACCTCCAAAATAGATTATTCTAGCCAAGAGTACAACAAGAAAATAGCATGAATATCATTTGAAGGCATCTTAGTGATTATATCCTCTTGTATTCTTTGAGTTTTCCCAACTTTGCAGGAAATCCCATAGTAACTTATAGTTTGTGTTGTTGTGAACGCTGAAGATCAATTGGATTATTAACAATATTTATTGAGATCAATTATCCTTATACCCGAAGTAGACGTTTTAACCACATTTTAAAAATCTGCTAAAATGGATAAAAATGAAACAATAACACAACAGAAATCAAATTACCACAGTATAAATATGAATCTGAAGATAGATACTTGTGTAATAACTTTAGAAAGATACTCTTAGATCATCTACTTGATGAAGAAAGTTCGTGTTCTATCATAAACTGCATAATATTCAACGCTGATTCCAATGATGGTTGTATTTTTGTGATAATAGCAAATTAAACCTCCTGTCAATTTTCCTCATTCATGTGTTATCGTTGTTGTTTTTAATTACTAAATCATATTCATTAAGGGGAATCTAGCTAATTAGTTCAAAATGTTAAGAGGCCCAAATCTGGCTAGATTTGTCATCTTGGTCTAGATCATGGAGTCCCTCTGTGATTGATGATCATGTTGCTTTGACTATATTCTTCTGCACTTTTTATAGCGTCCAAATCTGCTGATATGAAATTATATCTCACTTCATTGACTCTCTTAATTCTTTTCATGGAATCTAGACTAGCTAGTGGTAGATCTATGATCTTGTCCTGGAGTTAGTTATTGTACTGAAGTCATTATTTATGTGACAATTTTTTTATCATGCTTTTGTTTATTGAGAACTTTTTGGAGGGGAGCATTCAACATAGGCCTTGGGAATTTTTTTGAAAAAACAATGAAAGTGTTTGAGATGGGTAGGGATTTCTAGGACTTTACCTTTACTTAGCTTGAATGTATTTATTTTCAAATAGACTCGTTGTCTTTTAAAGATTAACTGTTGTGTGATGAATACAGGTTAGAGGTCCAAAAAAATCAGAATCAGTTGTAACAATTGATCGATTATTCCATTGTTTAATATTTGCAACTTTATACTATGAATTCTGAGCACTTGTCAATTATGTAAAACTTCCACCTTTTTCAATTTCAACGCCAAAGTACTCATCATTAGAAATCAAACTATGTAACATACCATAAGTCTGGCTCAAACAGTTATGTAAGCTTGCCACAAGTCTGGCTCAAACAGTTATGTAAGCTTGCCACAAGTCTCACTCTAACAATTATTTATCATTTATCAGGCATTATAGATAATTATAAGTCTTACTCAAACAGTTATTTATCAGGAATCATATATAATTGCAAAAGAACATTTATCAGGCATTATAGATAATTGCAAAAGACCATTGTCACTCATGCGAAATCAGATTTATAACAAGATCTCTCTATCATTACATTTTCCCATTGAAAGAGCAAAAAAGATATTGTCGTCCAAAAAACAAAAAATTGTACGATCCAATGTCATTACAGGATAAGGCACATATTGGCTTCTTCTTTAATGAAATAGCCACACTATGACAAACACTAAAAAAAATATAACAAACAAACATATACATATTCCAGAGCTGTAACAATGTCTGGCAGCAGATTTTGATGGAATAGACTTTGACACCACTTTATCTTTCACACTCTCCCCTAAAGTAGACATCGTCCCGGACAATAGACCACTCAGCATCCTTTTAATATCTGAGTGGTGATTTATTGTAAATGATTGAAATTGAACATCAATGTTTTTTGCCTCTTTATAGAGGGGTTTTAAATTGACTTTTCGAACTTCATACTCCCCTTTCATCTGCCTACACACAAGTTCTGAGTTGGTGAAGACCGAAATGTCATTTGCACCATAGTTTTGGGCTGATTTTAGCCCTTCAATAAGTGCAATATAGTATGCTTCATTGTTGGTTTTCCTAGCAGATATATCCCATTTTCTGTGAAAAACCTCATTAGAAGCATTGTTCACTATGACATAAGCCATGGTTGCTCGTCCTGGATTGGGGTAACATGACACATTAATGCACATTGTCCATTTATTCACCATCGTGTATGTTCTTCTTTTGAATAACTTGAAAAGACAAAAACAAACACAAACAATTTTTGATGAGATGGTAATTAAACAATTAAATCAAATTCCTTAAAAATGTCACAAGAAAGCATAATGTAGAACATAAGAATAACACACGTAAAACACAAGTAAATGGCAGTTGATCCTCCATTTAATGAAAATAAGAATAACTAGCTTCAATACATATTCCCAAGCAAGCAATCTAAACAACATAACAAAGAGAAAATAAGACTTACAACTATATTAAATGTCTATATGAGCCGCACTGAAAATTTTAGTACAACATAAAGAGAAATTGAAAACTGAATAGGTTGACATTTTAGTACAACCAAATTCACATGATTTAGGCTTGACATTAGTGAATTTGGTCTTTTTTATGCTTATTTGGCTATTTGGTCCATAACACATAATGCTGGGTATTACAAAACATTATAAGTGCC
>LPNX010591632.1:0-13372 GCA_001517045.1 Pseudotsuga menziesii | reverse complement strand
TCAAACCAGTACCCACCCGGCATACTTTTGATAGACCCCTCTACCGCAAAAATAAGAAATACTTGAAAAAATGAAATGATGATGTCATCATTCCATTTTTTCAAGAATTTCTTGTTTTTGGGGTAGTGGGGTCCATAGAAAGTATGCCAAGTGTGTACTCATTGGATGCAGAATTTAATTCCACATCCAACGAGCTCTCTCAATCGAAATTTGAGTAAAATCATGGGTAGATATGTCGAAAATACAAACAAAAAAAGAAGTTTTTTTTATGAAACCTATCCCCAAATTTATATTAAAAAAGTGTTTAAAAACTATACGGTATTTTAGATTTAAAGCAATTTCATTGGATAACACATGATGACATGGAATTTGAATCAAAGTTAAAAGGCCCATTTTGAGTTGAAATTTCTTCTAATGTTAGATCATACCGATTTGAGGTGTCCGTCCTCGTTCTGGAGCTGGCTGATCTAGAGTTTGTCAGAGAAACCCTAATTTTCAAAAATTGGAATATTTTAGATCTGATTGGATAGAAGGATAGATATCTTCAAGCAAAGTTGTCTAATAAATTCTTGTAATGTACCCTTGGTACCTTGATGCCATTATGAGAGTAAGAAAAGGGGCAACGATTATTTTCTTTTAAGGTTTGTTGTTACTGCAACATGAGCTAAACAACTTAATGGCAGATGTCATATGGTAACACAGTGAATCGTGTCTACTCAAAACATGATAGAGTCAAAACTAGGCTAATTGTATACATATCCCTGAGAATGCAAAACAAGCTCATTATGCCTTCTAGTAATCATCTGATTTTTCTATTCACTTAATATTCACATGATTAATTTAGTCCCTTTTTACCAAGAGCATACTTTTCACAAAAAACATTCAACTTTAGAGCTATTAACAGTTACAAGTGTTTTTTATCAACAGAGTACATTTGAAACAATACAATGCATTTAAAACAATACCCTGTGCGGACATTAAGGGTAAAATTTTGACTATGTTCATCGACAAGGATTACTAAACAGCATCACATGTACAGTAAACAAAAGAGGAAACAAAACAATCAGAACATGAAAGGATACGGACACAAATATACGTGGTTCACCCCCTCTTGGGGCTATGTCCACCAACTGTTCAGTTTCTATTAAGTCGTTCAACCAGAGTTACAAAAAACAGCAGTGGTGATACTGCATCCTTTCCACACTATCCCGAATTGAGATCAAAACCAAAATAGGTTAAACATGTTGTAATATTCATCAACAAATGATTACCACCTGCAACTACCTTCCCCAAAGGTGACATCGAAGACCAACAAGAATTCAAGCTTTGCTAAAGGGAAGGGAAACAACTTATTTACTGAAACATTTCGTTTTCCAATCTGTAGCTGTAACATAATATTCTTCAGAGGTGTAAGCATACTCGGTAATAATAAAATAGTACCTAAAGTCATACTATGACCATAACCGCCATATGTAAACCACCATATGTAAGAGGACTAATACAGAAGCTTCTTGTGTCCACATACACCAGAAAACATCCAATAAACAAAACGTACACAATCTGGCAGCAGAGGAGGAAAGCATCAGAGTTAGGTAAAACTCCTTCTGAATATCCAAAGGAAAGGTATGTATTCCCGAAACAACGTTCAGGGAAACATACTTCTAGAATATTGCCAGTTCAGATGCAACTCTGGTAATAAAATAAGAAGGGTTAGTGCAGTCCCACACGAACCTATGTAATCTCGAACTGTCACCCAAACAACGGAGAAACCATAAGCTTAGTCTCTTACCTTCAAAGATTGTCAGCATCCAGAAAATATTTGGATAACAAAGGTTTAACTATACGAATGGGTAGTTCCTATGGAAGGAATACCCCAGTCGACTTGCCATAAAGAGAGGCGTATCGCTACCAATCAAATGAACACATAAAACAGATAGCCCAAACATCAAACAACGAGATGGCAGGGGGAGCTCGGTTCACAAACCATTACTCTACAGCTTTCATATTGAAAACCAGCAAGTGAGTTTCTATCTTAACAACTCCTTGGTCGATCCATCAGAGAGAGAATGCCGAGCCCTTCTGAGAGGCAACAGCTCTATCGGAGCCTGGTCGATTCTCAAAAATGAGATCGCCCAGTTTCTTTTATCTCGGCAATAACAAACAGACAACGCCTGCCTTCGCTAGATATAAATCTTATCTATGTTTAAATAATAAAAACAAAGAAATGCGTCCACCCAAAACTCTTAACACTAAACTGTGTAGGGCATTCACACGGGTGGGGTATCCCTACGATCTCCACGACCGAAAACAGAAACACAGGCCGGGCATAGGAATACCTCTTACAGAGACCTCGTCCCACATATCTGCGAGTCCCTCAATGAGAAGGAGTCCAAGGGGATGAAAGAGAAGAAAATGTCTGCGTCACCAATCCATGTGAGGAGTAAAATGGTGAGAATGAAACACAAGCTCGTCGCTGAGCATGGAACTTCTCCCATCGGGAGGGGGATGGGTTTAGCCTTGGGTGTAAGTAAATCCTTTTGAAAAACAATGAAACTCGCCGTAGTCACGAGCCATTAGTCAAATTATTCATTGACACACATCGTATTTGTAAAGATTCATAATGCAGGAGGAAAGCTTACCTGAATATGGATCTAGAACTAAGATCCACATACAAAAAGTACCCAGATTTCAAGATCGAGCCTTGAACAAAATTCCGGTACCTCCATGCAACCAAGCAATAAAACAAGCTGGTTCACTCCCACTACAGGCTGCTAGGCCATATTGCGCACCTTCCCTCTAACGCAGCGATCTCAAGCATTCGAAACAAAAAGGTTTTAACCCCTCCATTTTTTTTTCCTTCTCCTCTCCCCCCTAGCGAGAAATATATCCTGTAAAAATACCTAACACTCCTAGTATCAATGCTTACCGTTTCCGGTAAAGCCTCCTCAATGGCGCCTATACAGTACGGAAAATTAAAAATCCTTAATCAACGCCTCACCAGAGTTAGTGTCAGTCCAGGGTAGTAATTCTACCTCCATAAATAGTGGCTGCAAAACCACTGATTGTTTTTCCACAATCTTCGCCCACTATTTTAATAATTAAACAAAGAGATATCTATTCATATTTGTTTTCCTCACGAAATCTCACATCATTATGCTCCCCTATTGGTATATTATTGAAATTCCTCCATATTTAAATCATATGAAATAAATCTCCACTATATATACATGTATATATTATACAAGCGGTTTTTCAATCACTATAGGAAATTCTCTTATAACACATAATAGGCTTATAATATAAGCATGTATGAAATAGTTCTCCACCATTATATACAGTGTTATTTATATGTTTTACACATGAAATTCCTCTCCGTGTAGGTGGTCTCATATTACATATAATATCGTTATGTATATTGTGCACATATGTATGAAATGATTTTCCACCATTTATACATAATTCTCTTTACATGCAATTCCTTTCAATGGTCTGATATTATAAAATATACACATGTCTGCTATTATATAATATACACATGTATGTTATAATTATCAGCTATTATATATCATGTTCTTTATATATATTAAATGTGTAGTTCCTTTTACTATGAGGATCTGCTAATATATATAATACCGTTACATGCAATTCCTTTCAACGGTCTGATATTATATAATATATACATGTATGTTATAATTATCAGCTATTATATATCCTGTTCTTTATATATATTAAACGTGTAGTTCCTTTTACTTTGAGGATCTGCTAATATATATAATACCTTTACATGCAATTCCTTTCAACGGTTTGATATTATAAAATATACACATGTATGTTATAATTATCAGCTATTATATATCATGTTCTTTGTATATATTAAACGTGTAGTTCCTTTTACTTTGAGGATTTGCTAATATATATAATACCGTTATATAATATACACACCTTTTCCTTCTAATCCCCTTGGTTAAGGGGGGTGGAATTAAGAACTAGAGTACTTAGGCTCTTATTGTTTTAAGGAGATTAAGGCCTAAAAAAATTCCTTTAACCATTAGCTTCAATAGGATACTTTTCTCCTTGAATTAGCTCTTATTGATCTTCACTCCTTAGTCCTTTTTGTGTCAATACTAATCCAACTGCAACTCCTTCTATATTGACTTTATCCTATTAGGGTTTAGTGCTGGGTTGCGGTGTCTCAGTCGGAATAAGTTTCGACGAAACATGTATCAAGGTAGGCGGGGTCATTAACTCTAAAAACCTAGTATGTAAGTGGGTCCACCTAGGCGTACCTCAACCTGGGATGACAATAAAAATCTTATGTCATTCAAAGAAGACGTTCACTCTTCTTCCCATTCATTGTTTTATCTTCTCTAGTGGACTTAGTCGCCTATCTTAGTTGTGTCCCGGCTTCGCGTCTCTGAGGTCTATAGTTTAGTAAGATCACATCATCTAACCTATAAGGTTCTGCTAGTGGGGCCTTGGCCTTGAGATCCTCACTAGAGAACAAATACATTCATAATTTACAAAACATTTAGAGGCATTTTAAGGGGAACGTTACATCCTTCCCCCCTTAAGATAACACCGTCCTCGGTGTTCCAGCATTTTCTTTGACCAACTTTCCTTCTTTTTTTGTCATCTTTTCTTCTTTTCCTCTTGTCGTTCTGAATACTGGAGATCATTCGGTCCTTCTAAAGTCCCCATCGTTCAGGACCTGCAATCTCCTGCACAAGGTTTAGGTCTAGCCCAAAATGTTTACTCAGTAATTCATGTTCAAAAATTGAAATTTAATTTAACAAGATCTATAGATCCCTTTTGCATTGTACAATATGAAATCTTGGCATCATAATGCCCAATCATTTGCAATTCATTCATTAATGAAATATAATTACTACCCTTTGTGGGTGTTGATCCCACCTTTGGATAGTTATGTTTTCCTCAACTTGAGGACAGATCCTTTCTTCATCTTTCACTTTAACCATTTAACAGCTTAATTACTTACAAATTAATGGATTTGTTTTTCATTCATTACTTTTTCGAACGTCCTTGAGTTCTTTTTTTTTTCTATTCTTGGGTGGACTTACGACAATTACTAAGGTTACTCTCCCTTTTAACCACTAGTTAAAAGTTTTTTTTTTTCCTCAGTGACACCAAACAGCGTCCTGTCTTCCAGATGTCAAATTTTTGCCTAGGTATTTTTTCCACACCATATTCCTAACACCAATGTGCTCACACGGCAATCGCTTGCCTAACTTTGCACAATGCTCCTGCGGCATGTATGCCTAACACAAACGTGCTCATGCGACAATCGCTTGCCTAACACCGTTGTGCTCCTGCAGCATTCAAAATTTTTTCCTTGTTCAAATTTTAATATTCAATCCTTTGACTAATTCATGATGCACCTTCTTTAGTGCTTAGCATGACTTACTATCATTGTTCTCATTCGTGAATCGGCTACAAGGTTAGTCAAAGCATTTATTGATAATCCAAGGCATAATTAAACAATTACTAGAATTTCACAATTAGTAGTGACTTCAATCGTCATTCCAAAATTATATCACCATGTAATTCATCTAGAAAAATTACCCCTTACTTTTCTCTAAGCAACTGGGCGTAACTTATAAACGGAGGAGTATTCTACACACCGCAGTGCATGTCATCTGCATCAATGGTCAGAATCTTAATGAAACTTGCAGTGTTAGTATAACATCATCTACAACTAATCCTCAAAATTCGACAATTTATAAGACATCACCCATACTTAATCCTTATCAGTTAAGGCACGGAATTACTAACAGTCACTTTCGGCTGATAGTATTCCTAGCATTTCCTGCAATATTAACACATAACATTGTACAACATTCATCAATTATTTCTGATATCTACGTCTCCCGACATCCTTATATATTTGGGTATTTGCTAGTGAAGGGGTATTTAATCCCCCTTCATGTGTGGAGATGCTAGGGACACAAACATTCCAATAATGTTAGTAACTCAAGGTAAAACATAGTTTCCACTACTTATGTCCTCTTGTACAACCTTTTTAGCTCATTCAAAAGCAAACCTTTTCACAGGTACACAACCAGTAACCTTAGGTGCAACATACCATGCTTTTACCTTAGCTGAGTCGCAGGCGAGTCCATAAGCTGTCTGGTTCCCTTTCGAGGAAATCCTGTAAGGAGTGTGGTTGTCTTGGTAAAAGTGTGTAAGAAATCAGCAATGCCAATTATATATATAATTAACTGCATAACTCAACTTCTGCATACTAATAATTTCTTTAAAGGATACATTACAACAGTGGTGTTATTGTACTAACTTGAATACTCCTTCCAGCTACTCTGGTAACCTAGTTCTAGCCTTACTTAGTATCCATTTAGTATGCTAATAATATTCAATATACACACGTTAACCAACAACTTCTGATCATGAAGCTATCAAGCATTGTTGTACTCGGCTTTAGAGACCAAATTTGCCTCTTTCATCATTCACTTATTATGTGCAACAATGATCTATTTCTAGGTTTATTATTTCATGATAGCGAGACAATATCCAAACATAATTCTTCCTTATGGCATATGCAATTGTAGTTGTTTCGACTAGCATGTAAGCATGCGATGAAATCTTGTGTTCCTAGCTTACCTGGAAGAGGTGTTTCAATTACATACGTTTTATCTATTGGGAGCTTTAATACCTCTGTCATTTATTCCATACAAATTGTAATTGTACAATCTTGACCATATAATATAAGTCGTTAGCATAATTACATATTTTTGCGTCATTTACCTTTTGCTTAAACTATTTTCCCATAGTTGCGGCAATTCTTGTAGGTGTTAGAGTAATACGACGACCCCTAAACGGTCACTATTAACTTTTAACCGTTGCCTTGATATCTTCAATGGATTTATACCTAGTCCTTCTAGGCCTAAGTGATTGCATTACTCATTCAATCACAACTTGATATTCTAGTATTAATGCAAGTATAGACTATCTCAAAATATCTACAGCTAAATTGCTTTAGACTGTTTGTTCTCAAGAGATATAGCTACTGTACTCAGGTACCTTAATAAAAATTTCTGAAACTTTATAAAGTATATTTTCAACATATCGAAACATTCAATATAATGAGTCAAGTATTATCATCTTGGTAACCTTCCATAATAGACACGCATCATACAGACTCTAGATGTTGTTTTTCTCACTAGGGATTTCATCCTTTGCCTCTGATCCCATGCGATGCTCCCTTTTGTGACCCTACGCACCTGCTCACACATTCTTACCCAAAATAAGTTGCATTATATTCTCAGAAAACAAATTATAGAATAACAAGTTCCTATTTGAATGCAATGAAATATACTCAAAATAATGCTTTATTTCCTCTTCAGTGTGTGTTAATATTATGTACTTTAATCCTACAAAAACAATCCCAAAATAACACAAGTATATCTTGCATAGATGTGTTGCATCAAGCCTAATACTGTCTTCATTTTCTCATTCATTGATCAAACATATAACCCTTCGTGTATTCCAGTTCATGCAACTAACCCCATGCGTTGGGAAGACCCATGCAACTAGTTTAGTTCGATGATCTCAACAATAAACAATCTTTTTATCGCAGGCATACCCATAAGTAACTATAATATCTCATATTCATATCATATAGTTCCCACATACCTGTATGTTGATGAGCCCATTTGGTCCGAGTTTTGTAACTTGGCTCTGATACCATATGTAATGTACCCTTGGTACCTTGATGTCATTATGAGAGTAAGAAAAGGGGCAACGATTATTTTCTTTTAAGGTTTGTTGTTACTGCAACATGAGCTAAACAACTTAATGGCAGATGTCATATGGTAACACAGTGAATCGTGTCTACTCAAAACATGATAGAGTCAAAACCAGGCTAATTGTATACATATCCCTGAGAATGCAAAACAAGCTCATTATGCCTTCTAGTAATCATCTGATTTTTCTATTCACTTAATATTCACATGATTAATTTAGTCCCTTTTTACCAAGAGCATACTTTTCACGGAGAACATTCAACTTTAGAGCTATTAACAGTTACAAGTGTTTTTTATCAACAGAGTACATTTGAAACAATACCCTGTGCGGACATTAAGGGTAAAATTTTGACTATCTTCATCGACAAGGATTACGAAATAGCATCACATGTACACTAAACAAAAGAGGAAACAAAACAATCAGAACATGAAAGGAGACACACACAAATATACGTGGTTCACCCCCTCTTGGGGCTACGTCCACCAACTGTTCAGTTTCTATTAAGCCGTTCAACCAGAGTTACAAAAAACAGCAGTGGTGATACTGCATCGTTTCCACACTATCCTGTATTGAGATCAAAACCAGAATAGGTTAAACATGCTATAATATTCATCAACAAATGATTACCACCCGCAACTACCTTCCCCAAAGGTGACATCGAAGACCAACAAGAATTCAAGCTTTGCTAAAGGGAAGGGAAACAACTTATTTACTGAAACATTTCGTTTTCCAATCTGTAGCTGTAACATAATATTCTTCAGAGGTGTAAGCATACTCGGTAATAATAAAATAGTACCTAAAGTCATACTATGACCATAACCGCCATATGTAAACCGCCATATGTAAGAGGACTAATACAGAAGCTTCTTGTGTCCACATACACCAGAAAACATCCAATAAACAAAACGTACACAATCTGGCAGCAGAGGAGGAAAGCATCAGAGTTAGGTAAAACTCCTTCTGAATATCCAAAGGAAAGGTATGTATTCCAGAAACAACGTTCAGGGAAACGCACTTCTAGATTATTGCCAGTTCAGATGCAACTCTGGTAATAAAATAAGAAGGGTTAGTGCAGTCCCACACGAACCTATGTAATCTCGAACTGTCACCCAAACAACGGAGAAACCATAAGCTTAGTCTCTTACCTTCAGAGATTGTCAGCATCCAGAAAATATTTGGATAACTAGGGTTTAACTATACGAATGGGTAGTTCCTATGGAAGGAATACCCCAGTTGACTTGCCATCAAGAGAGGCGTATCGCTGCCAATCAAATGAACACATAAAACAGATAGCCCAAACATCAAACAGCGAGATGGCAGGGCGAGCTCGGTTCACAAACCATTACTCTACAGCTTTCATATTGAAAACCAGCAAGTGAGTTTCTATCTTAACAGCTCCTTGGTCGATCCATCAGAGAGAGAATGCCGAGCCCTTCTGAGAGGAAACAGCTCTATCGGAGCCTGGTCGATTCTCAAAAATGAGATCGCCCAGTTTCTTTTATCTTGGCAATAACAAATAGACAAAGCCTGCCTTCGATAGATATAAATCTTATCTATGTTTAAATAATAAAAACAAAGAAATGTGTCTGCCCAAAACTCTTAACACTAAACGGTGTAGGGCATTCACACGGGTGGGGTATCCCTACCATCTCCACGACCTAAAACAGAAACACAGGCCGGGCGTAGGAATACCTCTTACAAAGACCTCGTCCCACATATCTGCGAGTGCCTCAATGAGAAGGAGTCCAAGGGGATGAAATAGAAGAAAATTTCTGCCTCACCAATCCATCTGAGGAGTAAAATAGTGAGAATGAAACAAAAGCTCGTCGCTGAGCATGGAACTTCTCCCATCGGGAGGGGGATGGGTTTAGCCTTGGGTGCAAGTAAATCCTTTTGAAAAAAAATGAAACTCGCCGCAGTCACGAGCCATTAGTCAAATTATTCATTGACACACATCGTATTTGTAAAGATTCATAATGCAGGAGGAAATCTTACCTGAATATGGATCTAGAACTAAGATCCACATAGAAAAAGTACCCAGATTTCAAGATCGATCCTCGAACAAAATGCCGGCACCTCCATTGAACCAAGAAATAAAACAAGCTGGTTCACGCCGACTACAGGATGCCAGGCCATATTGCGCACCTTCCCTCTAACGCAACGATCTCAAGCATTCGAAACAAAAAGGTTTTAACCCCTCCTTTTTTTTTCCTTCTCCTCTCCCCCCCAACGAGAAATATATCCTGTTAAAATACCTAACACTCCTAGTATCAATGCTTATCGTCTCCGGTAAAGCCTCCTCAATGGCGCCTATACAGTAGGAAAAATTAAAACTCCTTAATCAACGCCTCACAAGAGTTAGTGTCGGTCCAGGGTAGTAATTCTACCTCCATAAATAGTGGCTGCAAAACCACTGATTGTTTTTCCACAATCTTCGCCCACTATTTTAATAATTAAACAAAGAGATATCTATTCATATTTGTTTTCCTCACGAAATCTCACATCATTATGCTCCCCTATTGGTATATTATTGAAATTCCTCCATATTTAAATCATATGAAATAAATCTCCGCTATATATACATGTATATATTATACAAGCGGTTTTTCCATCACTATAGGAAATTCTCTTATTACACATAATAGGCTTATAATATAAGCATGTATAAAATAGTTCTCCACCATTATATACAGTGTTATTTATATGTTTTACACATGAAATTCCTCTTCGTGTAGGTGGTCTCATATTACATATAATATCGTTATGTATATTGTGCACATATGTATGAAATGATTTTCCACCATTTATAGATAATTCTCTTTACATGCAATTCCTTTCAACGGTCTGATATTATAAAATATACACATGTCTGATATTATATAATATACACATGTATGTTATAATTATCATCTATTATATATCATGTTCTTTATATATATTAAACGTGTAGTTCGTTTTACTATGAGGATCTGCTAATATATATAATACCGTTACATGCAATTCCTTTCAACGGTCTGATATTATATAATATATACATGTATGTTATAATTATCAGCTATTATATATCCTATTCTTTATATATATTAAACGTGTAGTTCCTTTTACTTTGAGGATCTGCTAATATATATAATACCTTTACATGCAATTCCTTTCAACGGTCTGATATTATAAAATATACTCATGTATGTTATAATTATCAGCTATTATATATCATGTTCTTTATATATATTAAACGTGTAGTTCCTTTTACTTTGAGGATCTGCTAATATATATAATACCGTTATATAATATACACACCTTTTCCTTCTAATCCCCTTGGTTAAGGGGGTGGAATTAAGAACTAGAGTACTTAGGCTCTTATTGTTTTAAGGAGATTAAGGCCTAAAAAAATTCCTTTAACCATTAGCTTCAATAGGATACTTTTCTCCTTGAATTAGCCCTTATTGATCTTTACTCCTTAGTCCTTTTTGTGTCAATACTAATTCAACTGCAACTCCTTCTATATTGACTTTTTCCTATTAGGGTTTAGTGCTGGGTTGCGGTGTCTCAGTCGGAATAAGTTTCGACGAAACATGTATCAAGGTAGGCGGGGGAATTAACTCTAAAAACCCAGTATGTAAGTGGGTCCACCTAGGCGTACCTCAACCTGGGATGACAATAAAAATCTTATGTCATTCAAAGAAGACGTTCACTCTTCTTCCCATTCATTGTTTTATCTTCTCTAGTGGACTTAGTCTCCTGTTTAAGTTGTGTCCCGGTTTCGCGTCTCTGAGGTCTATAGTTTAGTAAGATCACATCATCTAACCTATAAGGTTCTTCTAGTGGGGCCTTGGCCTTGAGCTCCTCACTAGAGAACAAATACATTCAGAATTTACAAAACATTTAGAGGCATTTTAAGGGGAACGTTACAATTCTCTTTCTAAAAACAATGGAGGGAAACTCCTGGAACAAGAATCCCTAGTTTTCCAATTTCTTCTACAGAAATTCCTATTACTGTTTCTATGGTATATCTGAAATTGATACTCCTCTATGTCTAAAAATTCATACATATAATTCCTGAGGATTCACTTGTCGTTTTAACCTTCCCCCTACTAAATTTGTCCCCAATCATTCTTAGTCGCATTAATTTCTTGTCTCCTAATGCTATCAAACACATCCATACTTTTTTTATAAGGTTGGGATGGATATTTATAGTGGCATTTTACTTATAGTATGTGTAACAAACCTAAATTAGTAAAATAAAATTAATTCTTTTAATTTTTGAAAAAGCACTTAAACCTTCGAGTGACTATCTTCACGACCGGTGAGAGATAACAATATACACTATAATCGTAATGTAAATCCATCAACAAAAATTATTATCCAGGAATAGACAACGTGCAATACCCAAAGTATCAATATTTTACTGTACTACAGCTTACTATTACAATTCTTCCTAAGATTTATAAAAACTCTCGCTTTCAAGGCCATTTTAATTTATCTAACAAATTATAACCATCAAGTAATTGATCCTCCTTTGTATTTAAGGCAACCCGTGTAATTGCGATACAACTACATGAACTATTGTTAAGACTTTCATCTAGAACTCAGTCTTGCTTCCAAGATATACCTGCACACCTATCAATTACACACATTTTTTGGAAATCCATATACTACTAAAAGGATCTTTTATGCATTTTCATTTCTCTAACAATCCTTTACAATTTATCCTTCTTTGAAAAATTTACCTGTAACTTTAACATAATATTCTTACCAATGCTAATCATGAAATAGTCATAGAATTTGTGATTGAACACCATTCATATGATGTATCCTATAGTGTACCTCCTATACCTCAGTGCCATTAGGTGTGAAAATGGTAAAATTTTCACTTCACTGCTACTACAAAAAGAATCAATCCTATTAGTGTCAGATGAAACATGTTAAATCCAATTTGATAAGGTCAATCTGTACACATGGAAAAATAGTCATTCGACGACTTACACCCGTTCTCCTTGTCATAAAATCAATCATGCAAAATAAATTCCATTTACTACTACCTATGGCTTGGAATAGTTATCCTTAGGACTGGTAAATGATGAAAATGCCACTTGTAAGTCATTCATCGAAACATCATGAATCAAGACTAAGTTTAAAGTTTATCCTTCCAAACCTATCATTGAAAAATACTCGAGATACTTCATTAAGAAGGAATACTAAAAACCCAACTGAGGTTTTTGTTGTAACTATGTATTGCTAAGGAGATTTCTATTTTTCAAGTACCTTAAATATTACATATCCTTATTAAAGTAACAACTGAGTAATACATTCCCCTTCACTGCAACTCAACATATAAGGCATTACAATTTATGTGTATCTCAGAGAAAGACTTCTGTTCAAAACATAGAAGGGGGAAGACATACACATTGCAATAATTGGTACTTTTTGTAAATTCTAAAGGACTTGAAATCTGAATATCCATCATGTTGCAAACTAGTCTTAAAGTGTTATGTAGTGTACCCCTCATACCTCGATGCTGTTATGTGTGGAAAAGGGGTAGATTTTTTTGTTTTTGTTTTGTTTCATTGTTACTGCAAAAAGGGTCAATCATGATAGG
>LPNX010591618.1:92288-130312 GCA_001517045.1 Pseudotsuga menziesii | reverse complement strand
GTTTTGAGGGCTTCTATCTAGCACATGAGTAAAAAATCAGGTTTTCATCGCCAAATTTGGCCAAAAAGTGTTACCCATCTTCATGGAATCACCCTAATTATTTTTCTCAATAGTCTATAGTTCTCAGTTGGTTAAGATTGCGAACTATTAGTTGTTGACTAACATTTTAGACTACAACTAAGCACTTAATGTCATTTAATTTTTTTATTGTTTATGAATTGTTAGGAGTTTTACAGTTTAAGTGACCTTTCGCAGGCTGTAATAGATAAGGGAATTATATACAGATCACATTAGTACCAAGTTAAGTATATATACTACATCATGAAAATATCAAACTCATGATAACATCTATAATATTTAGTGAATAAATAGACCCTCATCTTGAGGCAAATATCACTTGGACCTAATTTCAGGTTTTTTATATGCACAAAAACTGCACTCATGAGCATCATTACTTCCCCTCTCATGGTTGCGGAAGAAAAAAATGGCAACATGGTGATACTAAATGTCGGAATGGGAAGAGATGGGAAGATAAGTTCTGAGTCCTGCAACCAACGAAGGGGCTATAGAACAAAGAAAGTGCAAAAACATATGTAAATGGTTGCACCTTAGCTAGAAAACAGTTTGGAAATTTAGCTAGCAAAACGTATGGAAATGGGTCAGGATTGTAGCGCAGATGAATGTTGAACACATCATTTTGCACCATCACAATTTGGTGTTTACTACCTTATTTGTATTATGAAAATAATGACTATTGACGCATTTTGTTCTTTTTAAGCTTCTTCAACATTGTCATCATGTATAAAACACTTTAATCTAACATCAATGAGAAAAAATGCATTTTCATTCATCTTAAACCTTTTTTTTGAAGATAAACTGAAACAATTGAAGCATGTTGAATAACTGAATAAGTTTATGTTAAGTATTCAATCACCTGGAAGTTGCAATGTTGAAAAATTGATATCTTAACAAACAAATACAAGCAACCAATAAAACTTATTTATAAAAAAAAATATATTTTGTTTTAAATATTAATAAAAAAACTTAGAATTATAGTAACAATTACTTAGGTGGCTTCACACAAATCCCTACATATTCCAAATTACGTAAACTAAAACTTTCATATTCTTAAGTTTAGAATCGCGAAGGCCAGGAGCCGAAGCACAAGGGAAAAGTCAAGAAAAAGTTAAGATTTCTGATTCCAAACTTCGGATGTCAGAAAAGGAGTGAAAATACATTAAAAAAATTAACATTTTTCATTTCCAAAGTTCTGAAGTCAGAAAAGTAGGGAAAAGCCAAGCACAAGGGAAAATGCAAGAAAAATTTTATTTTCGATTCTGAAGTTTCGAAGTTGGAAATAAGAGGACGAAGAAGAAGAGAAGGTCAGATTTAGTGGCTTAGGAAGTGTCATTGGGTTGAATAAGAGTATGCTCATGAAATGCAGCCCTGTTAGCTCCTCCGACATACTTCCAAATAGTCTATTATTGGACGCGTTCAAAACACTCAGAAACCAAAGCTGTCCAACTTCTTCAGGAATGCTTCGGTTGAATCGATTTTTGGTGATATCCAAGCACGAAATAATTGATTTTGCAATCAGCTATAAGAACACACATATACCATGGCATCTTGAACGTGCACAACAATAACCCCATGCACCTCTATACGATGATTCAAACTTCAATGCTAAAACCTTTCAGTTGTCCCATAGATTTCCGATTTCATAAATGTCCTATCATGATATTTATTGACTAAATCTTACAGAATGTAATTATGAGATATGGATTTTTATCGTATAGTATATATCTATAATGAATTTTGTTGATTAATATCATTTGTATATAGTTCCCTTATCTCTTGGACAAATCAAAAGGTCACTTGAACGTAGTGAAATATTGGACAAAAACATGATAGGACAAAAACATGTACTGAAATGTTACGTATTAATTTTTTGCCTAATTTTAAATTTTCCTTATGAGATGGTGAAACACCCTTCCTAGGTTTCAATTGATTCTTCCAAATGATGTTTTCCTCAAGAAAAGGGTCTATTTATTCACTAAATCTTACAAATGTTATCAAGAGTTCAGCATTTTCATGATGTAGTAAATATCTATATATAATTCCCTTATCTCTTGGAACACACAAAAGGCCACTTAAACAGCAATATGAGAGGTTGTAATGGGAGCAGAATCCGAGATATGAAATTATTGCATTTGAAAGATTTAGTCTTTGGAGCGTGCAATATTGACAATCATTTAATGATTAAGCAAGATAGTTCATATATATTAATGATAAATATTAAGCGACAAGGATATATTTATACCACCATACGAAACCATCGATAAGGTAACAAATGTGAAGTTTGCATATTTTGAAGATAACTTATGGCTGACAACAAGTGAGGGTAACAGTCACTTTTGCGTCGATTAATATGATGACGTAATGTATATTATATATGAACTATATTGCTTAATAATTAAATCATTTTCAATATCACATGCTCCAAAGACCAAATATTTCAAATCCAATATATTTTACATCTCAGATTCTGCTCCCATTCGGAGCTTTCATATCACCGTTTAAGTGACCTTTCACATGCTATGGGAGATAAGGGAATTATATACATATCTCATTAATACCAAGTTATATTGAAAATCATTTAATTATTAATCTTTTAATGGTTGCAGCAAGAGAATACCAATGTGGAAATTGGAAATCAGGAAATAAGATTAAAATAAATCACTTAAGGCTGACAACGAGTGAGGGTGACAATCATTTTTTCTATTAATATGATGATGTAATATATATGAACTATCTTTCTTAATCATTAAATCATTTTCAATATCATGCGCTCCAAAGACCAAATCTTTCAAATCCAATATATTTCACATCTCAGATTCTGCTCCCATTTTGAGCTTTCATAGCACCGTTTAAGTGACCTTTCACGTGCTGCAGGAGATAAGGAAATTATATACATATCACATTAATACCAAGTTATAGATATATACTACATCATGAAATTCCTGAACTCATTATAACATTTTTAAGATCTAGTGAATAAATAGACCCTCCTATTGAGGGAAAAATCATTTGGACCTCATTTATGATTTTTTATATTCACAAAAATGACACTCGTGAGCGTCACTACTTCCCCTCTCATGGCTTCCAAAGAAAAAAAATCACAGCATGGTGATATCAAAGCCCAGAATGGGAAGAGATGGAAAGATAAGTTTGCACTGCTACTTCCAATGAAAGGCCTAAGGGGTATGATTTTCTGTTTACCCTTATTCTCAATTGTTTTCCATCATGAGTAATGAAATTTCAACAAATTTATTCTCCGGGATTTCCTAATATGCTACTTTTCTATATATTTTTAAACAGGTTATCAAATGCTTTGCTCTTTCTCATAGTTGGAGATTTCTCTACACCCAAATTCCCCAACTCAGCATCTTTCCTTTCCATCTCTTTTTAGCATCAAGTATTTTACACTGCTAAATCATTCTTCAAACTTGCAAGCTTTTCACCTTTTCCACAATTGCAAATTTAGCTATCGAAACCTATGGAAATGTTTACAACTTTAGCTACCAAATTTTATCTTCTCTCTCTTGAGAAGATAATAATAAATGTCCAACATTATCATTATGTATAAATTGAGTGCTCGTTCATAAAAATAACTTATAACCTTTCTTCTGATTAACAAATTTCCAATTTCCGAGTTTGACATTCCAAAACATATTCACATTTAACATTTAGCCATTTTCAACTTTCGTTAATATTTTTATTTGCAAATATATTTTTATTCACTTTGCGAACAACAACACTGCACATATTTTAAATTCTTATCATCTCTTTCGTTATTTCCATATGCATTGAAATACTTTATTTAAGTACAAACAATGAAAATAAAGGGTTGTGACTTATATTGCTTATGTAACTTCATAATGTTGTAATACGCATGCTATGTCAATAAAATTATATGTCCTTATTGTTACCAATTTCTCTAAATTTAATAATTTAGATTTTTTTATAATTTTTTTTGGAATTTATGGCTATATGTTCATAAAAAATGTAAATACAATGAATTAATAGTACACTAAATGATATCTTAGATTCAAGAAATACTATTATTAAAAAAAAATGAATCATATTTCTGATTCCACAAATCCTATGTTTTCCAATAACGAACACGCCAATTTTCGATTTTCGATTGCCCGATTTCCAAATATGCGCTTGTTGTTATTAATTTATCAAAATTTAGTAAGTATGTTTTCTAATAAGGAAAAGCCTATGTTCCAATTTCCGATTCCTCAATTTGTGAAATTATCTTTATAAATAAATAATAACCTATGTCTACTTAGTTCTTCATTTACTTGTTTTAGGTAATGAACTTAGCCTAAATCTACAAGGTCACTACAAATTTTTGCTAATATATTTTTCATTATCATTCTCTAGTAATGGTCAATTAATAACTGTTGTTTAAAGCTTAGCACGTCGATGTACAAAACCAAACCAAGTTTAGACACCAAATTTCCACCAAATTTACAAAGAGACCGATGAAAAATAACACAGAGCAAATTTAAAATAGAAATGAACTTAGAGGAGGAATAACTTATGCGAAAATTTCGGATTCAAACATCTCATAAATAGGAAGTATCGGAGATTCAAAATAGGAAAATTGACATGTTCCGATTGGAACACACAAGATGTTTGTATATGTCCATTATTGAAAAACATATGAAAAAGAATTTCTACAATCCTAAATATTCATACTTGTGAATGTCCTAAATATCCTAAATAGGAAGTATCAGAGATTCGGAATAGGAACATCAACATGTTCCTATTTGAACACACAAGATTTTTGTATATGTCCATTCCTGAAAAACATATGGAAAAAGAATTTTTTCAATCCGAAATGTCGCAAAATCAACAAAACTGCCCACTTCACCAAGTCGATATACAACATGAAACCAAGTTTGCATAATTCAAAAAGACATAGGTAAAAGTGGTGTCATTCATGCACAATAACATCAGTCTCCACAAATTATACAAATTTACATGCCAAAACCCTCACCAAATTTAGACATAGACTGATCAAAAAGAATGTAGAGCGAGTTTAGAATAAGGATGGACTTAGCGTAGGAACAAATTACACGAAAGTAATACGAACGGTGAAAATAAAGCCTGAAACACCAAACCACTTTAATAAAATCGAGGTTTTTTAGTTTCCCATAGTCAAATGTCGAAAATCGAAAATAGCAACTTTGACATTTCTTTAATTCAAAATACAAAACTTCCGATATCCCAAATGTAAAAAATTGGAAATTGGGGAATTCGAAATAATTTCCGATTTATTCTCATTATTCTCATTGTTGTTATTTTTTATTTCTGATTTCCAATATTTGGAATTGACAAAAATATTCGCATTTAACATTTTGTTCTTTTCAACTTTCAATAATATTTCTCTTTAAAATTTTATTTTTTTCCACTTTCCAAACAACGGCAACATATTTTACGTTGTTAACATCTGTTTCGTTATTATCATATGCATTGAAATACTTTATTTAAGGGAACTTATAATTTTTCATTTAAAATTTTTGAAATACTTTAGAATTTCCCAATAAGGAACACCATGAAATCATTGCAATAAGGACAAGAATACTAAATACATTGGGAGTTTTTTCTCAACACGACATTTCGAATTATAGAATGCTATGTCCTATGTCTTCGAATAACCGACATTTCGAATTTCGACAATATTATGTGTGAAAATAACAAACATGTTATGTCCCCATTTCCAATTTTTCAACATATACAAATCTCCTGTGTTCAACTACAATTTCCAATTTCTGCTTTCGCAAATCTTGATCTCGGAACATCTTTAAACTTGATATTTATTAACATAAATAAATGAAAAAGGAGAGTTAGATAAATTTCATATACCCAAATGAATGACAGGAAAGGATAGTTGATTAACTTTAACTGTAGCTCATTCTGATCAACTGAAAACAATGGTCTAACAACCACTCTAATCTGTTAAAAGAAAACACTCTACAGTTGAGGTTTTTTTGAGATTTCGGATATCGAAAACTGTTTCATTACATGCCCCTTCCGACATAAGATCGTAAATGGGTGTTCAATAAGTTTTTTCAAAATCATGATCTTTCCTTTAGAAGGTAAAACCAAACCAATAGTAATTTTTACAGGTTTATATCGAACGAGCTAAGAACCGTTATGACATATTAGTTTAAAATAGTGGTGAGCAGATAGCTTGGAATGTTCTTGAATATTTCGAATGCAGAACAAAGTAAAAATATATTATTGAACTTATTAGATAAATAAATCATAGAAGACAAAAAAAAATATGTTGTTGCAAGTTAATAGTGATAGTAGAGATTGCACTGATCACATTAACAGACTGTGACAAAATCTTGTCAAGCCCATCCATGAAAATGTGAAAACTAAAACAATATTATTTGCAAACAAAACAGAACCCCTAAAAATTACTATTGCTTTGGTTTTTATCATCTCCACAAAAAAGAATACTTTTGAAAAAAGAAGCCAAGTTTACAGAGGAAATGTTTGCCAAAATTACACACAGACAGATAAAAAATAACGAAGAGCAAATTTAAAATAGTCATAAACTTAGCGGAGAAGTAGCTTATGCGAAACAGATACAAACAGTTAAAGTAATGATATTCACGTTTTTGTTAAAATAATTTGCTTCCTTTGTGATTCCGATTTTCTGGATATTGTGAACCCAAACATATGTCCTTCAATATTTCTATTGACTATATATATACTTGGATATATGTATATATATAGAAAATATATATATCTATGTCATCATATATATAGATATTCATATTTTGGATGAATTTCATTTGTATATAACTCCCATATCTCTTGGACGACGAGAAATCACTTAAACGTACTGAAATATCTTAACGTCATAAGAATTACTCCCCTTTCTAGCATAACATCATCATATTAATCGTACAGTCGACTATCACCATCAATTATTATCTTAACATCATAAGAGCGTCGCTGATTTCTATCAAAACGTCATTATATTAATCACAGAAGTGACTATCACTCTGACTTGTTATGAGCCTCGGGTCATCTCATACTATTTAAAATCCACATTTGTCACATCATCCATCCAATAAACAAAAAACATCAAATCTTTTCGCATCACAAATCACATTAATCCCAAGTTATAGTTTTTATTTGCAGAAAAATTGCAGCCATAAATGTCATTATTTTTCCTCTCGTGCTACTTCCAACCAAGAGCATATAGTGTCTAGATGGACATGGGATTGGTGAAGATTAAGAATTTCCTTCTAATTCTCTACTCGCTTCCACTTACATAAGGGGTATCATTATTTATTTACCCTTTTCTCAATTGGTTTCCATCATCATGAGTAATGAAATTGCAACAAATTTATTTCCGATTTCCAATTTTTGATATTCATATTTGGGATATTTGGGATTCCAGTTACATCTTACAAGTCAACCTTTCAAAAAATTTGTCATTTGAGATAAACTGCCAACGCTGGCAAGCTCATATCCTTGAATTTGAGAAACCTCTCCCCAAAGTGTTCTGTCAATATTGTAGTCTTACATGTAACGGAGTCCAATGGTTCACCTAACAATTTCAACATGCTCCCGTTTTCATATCGTGAATGTAAATGAAACTAAAATGACAAGTACAAGAAGATCAACCATTCTATCTTTGTCGACATAACTTGTATACTCCATCAACTAGTATTCCAATGGCTACAGATGTGTAGAAAATTTCTCTACTGCACTATGAAGCTCTACTTCATCAATTTTTTCTTACTCTTTATTCAACACAACATTTTGTCTGCCCTAATCATTGCCATTTTATAGAATGTACACTACTCCTATTTGTATTTGGTCATACAAAGAAAGTACCAATTCATTGAATCCAAATATATGTATTTCAAAACAATAGTTTCTTACAATATTAATGTAAATTTGTCTTGGAAATAACTTGGCCTTGAATGTACCAAACTTTTCTATAACATTGGAGGAATCAACAGTAGAAACTGATTGAGAGATGTTGAGTAAAGTTTTAAAAAAATTACAGAAATATTCATAAGAGCCACAATAACCCATGTGATACATGGGGGGCTACGTACAAAATTACTATGAATAAAACTTATCAAGACACCTAGAAAACTATAAATGAGCATAAAATTAAATGTAAACAAAATGGAGCCAAATAGACAAAAACCAGAAAAAAGCAAGCTCATGGATTATCACCAGTGATAGTGATAGCAAGGTCCTACGTGTCATGAATTTCCTCAACTATACCACAAGGCCCAAATCATTCTTAATCTGAAGATAATAGACTGGACATCAGGGCCACAACACTCGCTTTCCCCACAAAAAAATCCAGTTTCTCGACAGAAGTATCTGCTTTCCCCACCAAAGCATCAGACTCATAACCTCGTTTGGAAATGTGGCTAATCATTCTATGAATCCCAATAGGAACTATAGATTCACAAGGCATGGTAGGGTCAACATTCATTGAAGCAAATTAAGCCATAGAGACACTCCCGCTACCTCCATCACCCAAGGAGTCAAATCCCTGAGCTAATTTTTTCCAAATAACCATAACATTTATTTGCATTATGACCATATCTACTTCCACCATTTTGGACATAGCCTATGAGACAACCAACTTAGTATGGTTCCATCTAGATATAATTTCCTTTGTAAGCATGCCCATCATATTTTTTATGATCCAATAGTGATTCGGGCTACCACCATTAATATCACGATTAAGGTTGTCCTTTAAAATGCTTATTTCACACTCATCTATTATTGATTGAACTTGCGGAGAAATTTCATTGTTATAACCATCTATGTTTGTCACCTGCTTCACTCGTTCCGAACGACCACCGCCACTCACAGACCGACGAGACCGTCCACGCTGCTTGGACATAATATGATGTTTCAAATGCAAAAGAAAACTCAGCAAAGGAAGACATAATTTTTTGCAACAAAATATGGAAAAAACAAAAGTGCCACAACACATCACCAACCAGCTAAGAAATATATGAACGAAATTAGGGACAAATCCTCATAATCACGCTAAAACAAACACAACAAACCGTGTCCATTAATGCCAACAAAATATTGTTGTACCACTTCAATTGACAACCACGTCAAATCATGGCTTAGCTATCCTGATAAAAATTCCTCGACAAGGACAAATTAATGTCATAACGAACGACATGCAAAAGGAAAAATAGGATTAGCTATGTCACTCATCGCGCGTATACAAAAATTATTATAAACCCCAAAGAGAAACAATTTACACAAAAATAATACCAACAAAAACAATGAACTCCTTTTTCACAATGACTATTTGCCCGATCAACTGCATTCCGCCTTCTTGAGTCCTGTACAATCACCAGATACAATAACAACAATATTTAATTAATCATCACATATGGTGTTTCTACAATCGTACGAGTATTTGCCAATTTTTAATGTTGTTACATCCCGATAATTTTTCATTTTTAATTTTCGCGGTTCTTATATCCCATAATCAGGCAGGGACGAAGAATACACTTTAGGTGTGGAAAAATGTTGCATGGAGTTGATTGGTTAATTACACATTCTAAAAATGCTTAGGATTTATTCTGTCTGTTCGTATGGATTTGATCGGTACCGTCTTTTTTTCCAGGTGGATTGCGTGTTTTCATGACACTTCTATCTGTTGCGTGGTACAGTGACAGTTTGCACAACAAGACCTGTTTCATTAATGGATAATGACTGTAGAATAGGACAACGAGACTCACTTCATTAATGCATAATTACTACATAATAAGTGAAAATATTCTCGGATGACAAGCAGAGCGTGGTTCTGCCATAATACCCCCAACTACTATCCATTGACCTACAGAGCATTTAATGTTGTTGTAACACGCCTCATCACCTTTGAATCTTGAACAACTCAACATCTAATAATCATCAAACTTGCTGCAGTCACATTAAATGCTCTTCTACTCAATAGATTGTTGTTTCCGTCATTTCCATCCTTGCCAATTTGACTCTCATTATCCGCATCTAGAGTTAAAGTTCATATTTATTAATAGAAACCATTGTTATTATTTAATCTATTAACTTCATATACCATAAAAAAAAATAAGAAACATCTCCATGTTTTGATTTGTGATATTCGACATTTCAGAATCTGAAAAAAAATTAAAAAATAAAAAAAAAAAATTCCAAGAAGCAAAACTCAAAAATCTGAAATGCGATATTCGACATCTCGGAATCCGGAAATACTATCTTTTCCAAGGACCATGTTATACTCTCCGACATTTCGGATTCTGAAATTTCTAGGTGTCAAAATCCAGAAAATCCAAAAAACCTAAATTCAAATACAAACATCTACATGCTCCTATTTCCAATTGTCGATATTTCTTAATTTCAAAATCAAGATCCTATGTTTTCCAATAAGAAACATGCTATCTTCCGATTTTTTCCTCATAATTTATTTTGTCATAATTTATTCTTTATGTTCGTACTCTTTTCGCCTAACTTCTTCCTCCCCCATGGAATACATGCTATAGAAAAATAAATTTTATACAATCAAAAAAGCCTCTACAGGACCAAAAGATTCGGCTTCAGCTTCAAGCTTTCATATTTCAAATTTAAGTAAAAATTTCATATTTCTAAATTAGTTATTTTATTTATTTTTAATTATAAATTCATTTAAATGGAAAATATATCAATTTCATGAGCATATAGCCATAAATTCAAAGAAAATTTTAAAAAAAATATAAATTATTAAATTCTTATAAATAAATTGTATTTAGTTAAAAATTGAGATTAAAAAAAAAACAATTAGCAATATATATATATATATATATATATCTATATATATATATATATATATATAAGTTTAAATGAAAATGAACTTGTATTAATTTAACAATTAATAATAAAAAAATCAATAATTAACAGGAAAAGATATATTAAAAAAACCGAATCATATTAATAAAAAACATAGGATTTAACAGATTTTACAATAACAACTCCAAAACAAAACTTCCTCATTTTTGCAACATAACCAGAAATCCTATCTTCTGATTTCCGATTCTACAACATAATCAGAAATCCTATGTGTTCAAATTGAAACATGTCGGTGTTCCTATTTCCCACACTTGCGAATCTGATATCTTGAATTTCACGCTTTTTTTTCATTGTTTGGAATCCTCCGCTAAGTTCATGTAGTGACCTTGCATATTTAGAATAAGTTCTTTACCTAAAAAAAGTATATCATAAATACAAGTACCTATAATTTTATTGACATAACAACACAGATCAGTCCTCAAACAAAAGTAAGAAAATTACAAAAACAAAATCTGCTTACGAACAGAGAGTATATTTTATTTTATTTTCAAAAATATATTAACATCCCCTTTAATTTTCAACAATTCCACACAACAGATTGGTTTTAAATTTTTAATTACCATAAAAACAACAATATTCAAAAACTATTTAAACTACATAACTAATATCGTAAATCGAACACTAAATTTCTTTTTTCCCGGCTCCCACTTTTCACTTTTCCATACATAAAACGTCTATCATAACTGTATAATGACACTTAAACAAATTGAGTAATCATTTCAAGATAAAAATACTCCAGGACATTACAAATAAATAAAAATAATAATTAATGTTCACACATGCAAATCAAGATTATTTCTTCCGACTTACTTTAGAAAACTTAACAAAATCAAATTGCAAAGAACAATATCCAAAGTGTTCAAAACACACAAATTTTATATGCATAAAATATCTATCTATCTCTGAAAACTGCAATTTATTTAGTACTCTACATGAATGTGAAAAAGTGCATTTTTCACAAATAGATTGGGGATCTACCGAATTTGTCAAAAAAATCACTTTTCCTTACATAAAACCTCTATCTTAACTATATAATGGAACTTAAACAAACTGAGTAATCATTTCAAGATAAAAATACTCCAGGATATAACAAATAATGAAATAAAATAATTAATGTGCACACATTCAAATCAAGATTATTTCTTCCAACTTCCTTTAGAAAACTTAACAAAATCAAATTGAAAAGAACAATATCCAAAGTGTTAAAAACCCACAAATTGAAACTACCCAATAACACAATGTCTATTTGTCTTCAAATAAGATTACACAGTTAGGAGAATAGTTTCTATGTTTACAATAGGGACGAATGCCACTTGCCAAATAGCTCCAAAATCTCATGCGCCTCCTGAAAATGAGCACTCCTCAACTGAATTTTGTTCTTGCAAATTTTGGAAGAAATCTCCTCATGTCTCACTTTTTTCCATTGTTTAATGAACACCTTTATCCGAGCTCACGGGGACTTCACTTAGTGAACCTCTCACATAGCACGTGCGATCGTTGGATATTAACTAATACCCTTAATTTCCAGAGATATTGACCCAAACTCTTTTTGTTGAAACCCCCTCCCAATACTTAAAACCTCCTCCCCACCCCTTTTTATACCTCAATCCTTATAAACCACCCTACCCACCCCCACCTTAAACCCCTCGTCCCCCCCAATACCTGTAATATATTGGTTCAATTTTTAATAATTTTAAAACCCACAATATGAACTAACGCGATAGGATATTGGTCAACAAGTGAAGCCCCCATGTCCGAGCTATTGAAGCATGAGGAGCTTTCATCCATTTCTCAATTTATTGCACTATCATCTGACTGATTTGTTGGATCAACTGTTTTGAATCATCAAACTCCTTTTGAACTTATTCTGAATAAAGTTGGTGTGAAGGTGCCTCATTGATAAGATTCAAAACAGAAAAACTCAAATACGGTAGCAAATTCTTTGAATCTAACCACCTTTGTTCACAAACCATTTGTCCTGATTTTATTAAATCTTCAACTGAATGACAGACACCCTCCCATGTCTGAATTGTAACTTCAGTTGTTTTCAGCTGTAACTTGTTTAAAATTGGCAAGCCATAAGATCTTTCCTTAATATACTTTTGCCAACTTGTTACTTGCTCTAAAGCAATAGATGCTTTTTTATGCAATCATGGTGATCCTCAACAGTTTCAAAATGTTTTCTAAACTTGTCATACAACCCTTGCATCTCATCAAAAAAAGTATACAAATCTATCACAGCCTGTCGAAACTCTTCCTACAATTTATAGAGTACTTGTTTGAAATCCTTAGGTGCCATATCTAGAAAACACAATGCTTTCAAACCTACTTGAGCATATTTCAATTGTTGATTGACAAGAGCAATTTGCTATGCTCCTTGCTGATTCATAACCTCTGCATTCTCAAGCTGGTGCTTCAATTCTTCAGCTTTCATCTTCCATTTCTCCACTCTATCTTGATGTTCTCGTTTCAACTTAGCAATTTCTTGTTGATACCTATTTTTTGCCTCTGCTAAGTCCTGTTTCAAATTGTCTAATTCCTTCTCTTTTTCACCAAAATCCAAACTTAATTGTGAAACTGTGTTAAAATTAGCTCCAGCGAAAACTCCCATGGGAGTTGCTGCATCCAATGCTTCTTGACGAAGATTACTTGTATTTTCCTTCCAAATAACTTGACCAAGGGTAGACACATATTTTTCTGACCCATGTCTTGCTTTCTTCGATCCCCTTTTAACCACAGCTTTATCCCTTTTACTCCAATAATATTTTCCCATCGATACCACTACATCTTCTCCAAAATATGCTATCACGTTTGATGATGAATTCATATCATGCTGGATGGTAACCAACGAATCAGTTTCCGTTTGATTTATAGGAATATCTATCCTAAGTGGGGCAATGTCCATAGGACTTGAGACAAAGGTAAAGGTGAGTGATGTAATAAAACTAGACATAGGCAAATCTTCCTTTTCATAAATACCCATAGAGACAAAAGGAATGTTGTCCTCAAACAACTGGGGAATTGGTGATGTAGGACAGGTATCGATGAGCGAATTAACTGAAAAAGTGGGCATGCTAATAGTAGCTCCATTTATTGACGACAAATTTACCTTGTAAAAATTAAGCTGGGAACATGATGAACCTAACATACTCGGAAGCGTTTCCATATTCGACATAGTTATAACAACCTCAGGCTCTTGTTCCACATCCATATTATCAATCTCAATATGACCTGAAGGTAAAAAAATTACCTTCTCTGCAGAAGCATCTTCGACATGAGTCTACTCTTTCTTGGCAATTGAGATCGAAGGCAATTGAGTCTGCTCATTTTGTGCTTCTATCAGTTTAGGTTGTTCACGACCTGTTTCAATGACAACCTGTTGTTTCCCTTTCTATAGTGTATCTTCCATTGTGCCAATATAGAAGCTGGATGAGCCTTGAAGAACATGTTTCCTTTTTTCCTTCGGTTGAGTAACAAGAGCAATAACAAAACTTGTTGCGTCCACTGTCGCTTCTTGTTCTATCTTCTCTTTTTGAAGATATTCTTTTATTTTTAGTTTATATCCTCAGTTCTCCAACAATTTTTGTCTTGAGATCCTTTTGATACTTGTATAGAATCAACTTCCTCTCTGGATCAGTAATATTATCCATTGCGTGCTTAAAATTGATAGCTCCTCGAAACATGGAATCATCGGGTTCATTTTCATGAACATATTGCAATTTCAAGTGCTCATGAGAAAAGAGATCAGCCAAATATCCCATTGGGTCATGCATTCTTTTGAATGCCTCCCCCAAGTTCATAACAAAAATCTCCTTTCCCACCGAAGACACATGAGCAAGACTCTATAGCATAAGGTTGCCAATATTCATGAGAAATTTCGGCCAGCTCTTCTTCTTATGTTTGCTCAACTTGGGTGAAACGCCATCAAAAATAGTCTGATATGCAAATTCTTGAAGCACCATTCAGTCTGGAACAATTCTAGGAAGCAAGTGAACTATATTAATACCCCAAATTCTTATATAAGAGAAAACTTTTCCTACATACCAGTCGCCAAACATTGAAATCATTTCCCTAGCACTTTTAGAGAATGCAAGAGCATCGGCTTTAAAAATATTGTAGTATATTGACCCAAGAAACAGGTCACAGAGTTCATTAAACCGAGGGATAAAATTGTCATCCCACATATCAATGCAAAATATATGAACCGGAGGAGATTTCTCTGTCCAATTCCAATTTAGAGTCGGGAAAGCAGTCGACACACAAAAAGCATCCATTAAAAACCATGGAATATATAAAGATGGTTTACAATTGTCAGGGGTTCTCTCATATTTTTCAATTTCCTCACGCAAATTAAATGACAAAATTTGCGCCCAATTGAATGGATGACCTGTAAGCAATATATGGTTCGCCAGAGGAACCCACTTCGCTTGGAATGAAAAACAATTGGGTAAACCATATAACCTGCAAATCATAGCACACAACAAGGAAAATGGTTCCCTAAACCAAGATACAGGATATGTAGGAAGTGAAACAGGAATATCAAGCATTGGGTTTTGCAGCCAAGATTTCACCACTTGTTCGTAATTCAAATTGGCATGACTTTCCTCGACAAATTTTGACAAGAGAAGCTGCTTGGGAGTTGGCAAAGCATAAGCCCTAGAAAAAATCTCTGGATGTAATGAAGCAATAATGACATTATGGATATCACGAAATATTCTTTCCTTAGGGTCTACGTAATCCAATGCCCACATAACAGGGTCCGCGTAAGGCATAAATGGTGGCCTGGAACCAATGCAACACAGCTGAGAATTGTGTATCTGAAGGTATGCAAATTGGTCATGATCAACAGAGGAGAAGTCATCATTGTCAAAAATAGTGTAAATTCTTGACCACTCTATAATTAAGCTCTTAGACACATAAACACCAGCATTAGGATCTTTGCTTTTCTGCTCTTGAAGAGCAGTTTTAGATCTCATATCCCTACTTGTGGCAGATACCTTCTCTGACTGAATTTTAGCAACCATGTCTAAAAACGACCTAGGTTAAAATTTACCAGAAAAAAACAATCATACGGTGAAAACTTACAAGTGTAAATGCCACGTAAATGCTTAGAAAGCTAAAACTATGACCGATGTAATGCACAGCATATGCACTGTAAAAAAACACTCACCAAACTCAAAAAGCATCAACAACAATGGTAAAAACCTTAAATTCGAATATTAAATAAGCAAACTCAAACGGCCAAAAAGAAATATCGAAAATGGAGAGTAGGGAATATTGGAATATAGGAAATTGGGAATAGAGAAAGCAGAAAAAATTCTGCATTCCGAGATCCACTTCGAGTTTTTGATACTCGGAAATCGACAAAAAAGATCAATCATAAATCAAGCTATATTTCCCATATCCAATAAATGAAAACTCAGATTGGAAATCAAGGAAACAGAGACTTCAGACTCACTAGAAAAGCAAAGTCGTCTTTCTCATTTTCGATATTACGAACATCATAACTCCAAAATCGAGAAAATAAATGTTAATTCATAACGTTTAAAGGTTACAAGTCCCACTGCTATGACACACAGGATATCCACTGTAAAAAAACCCTCGCCGGACTCAAAAAGCATCAATAACAATGGTAAAACCCTAAATTCAAAAATCGAGAATAGGAAATATCGAAATATCGAAAATCGCGAATAGGGAAAGCAGACAAAATTATTAACTACAAATGACAAGTCACCATTCAGAGATCCACTTCAAGTTTCCAATTCTCGGAAAGCGACAAAATAGATAAATCATGAATCGAGCTATATTGCCCATCTCCGATAAGGGAAACGTCAAATCGAAAATCGGGGAAACACTAACATTTGATAGACCAATTAAATTGGCAATAGGAAAACAGAGTCGTCTTTCTCCTTTTCAATATTTCAAATATCATAAATCAGAAATCGGGAAAACATATGTTCATTCATAATGATCCATTGTCTGATTTCCATATTTTTTTCTTTTCCATAAAAAAAAATATAACGTAAAACGAAAAGCTATTTGTCTTGTATTTTTTTTATCTTACTATCTCACTATAACTATTTATCTAACGAAAGTTTTAGTTACGAAAATACACAATATTTTTACCCCCAACATTTGTTTGCACCTCTTGATACAAATGCTAATTAAATTAATTATAATGTATTGATTTTATTAAGAAAATAAACTGAAAACAAAGCAAAAATAATTGCAATCCCATCATTATATTTAATTTTATTAAATTAACTAAAATTAATGCAATCTATTTAAAACATTGCAACAAAAAAGTGTGTGAAGTTATTGAATATACAAAACATTAAAATTTTGCAAAAAAAAACTGTTTAAAAATATTGATTTACAAAACATTAAAATGTACACAAGTAGTCTTAGTCATTTATCCATTACATATCCTAATTTGATTATTGGTGAATCTCTAAAGTGGTTTATTTAGTTTGGAATCGTCATGCTCCACCTCAACATAAATATTATTTTGATAATTATTCTTAAAATTATTAAACATTTAGCTACTCTACACATTTAGAATAGCTATATGGAAGCGTAGTGAATTAATTACTCTTGAAAAATAGAAAACATATAAAACTTTAAGCGAGGAAGCGTCTAAATAGAAAATGCATCATGTATGTGATCCTGAATATGTATACATATATAAGTATATGTGTGTCGCTAGAGAGTTGATGTTGAATTCCACATTTGACACAATTTACTCACGGGGTTTTATAAATCAATAATATATTCTGGTTTTTTATATAAAAAATATGATATTTTTATTCAACAAATTAAAAACTCTTTATTTTTATATCCTTGATGAGGGACATATATATATAGGTTAGTTGTATTAGTTTTCATTTTAATTTTTAAAACAAACATTTGTATTTACAATGTTTATATGTTTTTATTATTAATTTTTTTTTAAATTGTCATTTTGTCATTTGGCTATTGGCCAGAAGCTGGTGACCTTGCCATCTCAGGAATCCGCTTCATTCGTAGGCGGTGGGGCTCACATTAGTAGCATTTAATTTGGTTTTTTCGAAGTGAGTGGGATGATGTGTAACATGTCGACCAATAACTACTACCACATTACCGCATTTACATTTAACAGGCCATGCCATAATGCCTTCTAGCAATTTGGTATTTATTGGAATGAACTGAATTAAATTCATGGGACAAGAGATGAAGAGAAAAATGTGGAGGATAAGATTCCCTGACCCTCACCTTTTAAATCAAAGTAGCTTTGATAGCAGAGTCCAGTCCACGTCTTGGATTTTTATTAATGACATTTATTGAGCTGTCATTCGAATTCATGGTACCTTCTACACTCTACATTGATCTTTGAAGCATCACTCTCCAAGTATTATTTTATACAGGCAAACATAGAATACAGAGTTGCAAATGCTCGGCTTCCATTGAGCTGCAAATTCGTCGCGACTACTCTCATCTCATTGTGTTTTTTCTTAATCTCAAGTTCAGAGGTGGTTCAAGGTCAAGGCAAACAACAATTTCCTGCATTAATTGTGTTAGGAGGCTCTACTCTTGACGCTGGTAACAACAATAACATCAATACACCAATGAAGTGCAACTTCCCCCCTTACAGCAGAGATTTTCCTGGTGGGATACCTATTGGACGCTTATCTAATGGAAAGCTTACTTCATATTTCTTCGGTATAACCTCCAAATACTCAACATTTATATTTCTATATACATTCCAAGGATTGACTAATTTTTCTCAGTCTCATTTATGTATATTTTGAACTATAGCTTCGGCCTTGGGTATCAAAGAAACAATCCCTACATACCTCGACCCACAACTGACGTCGGACGATTTAATCACCGAAGTCACATTCACCTAGGCCGGCTTTGGCTATGACAACGCTACTTCAGAGAGTGGAGTAAGTAAAAATCCATGGCACACGCTCTACTGTCTCTCTTTCATAGCGATCATTTTTCATCTACAATTTTCACAAAGTTCTATACAGTTATATATCCTTCCATTTGTTTATTGATATCTATCAGCTTTTCGACCAAGTATTGTTATCATGGCTGCTGAGTACCAGGCCCGTAGCCACACACAAACACAGGCTGTTCATCATAATCTAAATTAGAAAGTATGTCTAATGGATAAAATCAAAGAGAAGATTCTAGAAGGCAAGACTCATACCTAGACTGGTCATACCGGCGAGACTACTCATTCTAATCCAACTTAGAAGCCGGGGCTAGTGGATAAATTCAAAGGGATGCTTCCAGGAAGCCAGGCTCAAACCGGTTATTCCAGTTCTACTCAAAATCCTCGGCTAGTGAATAAAATCAAAGCAAATATTCCCGGACTTCAGAACAAGTGAGTAACGAGGAAAGGCTAAGGGCAAGAGGAAGAGCAAAAGCATGAGCATTGAGCAGTAATGAGGCTTTGGCCATCATAGTGTCAGTTTTCCCTTCAAAATCAGCTGGTAATAAGCATCATGCAATTTGAATAGTGTGTTAGAATACACAAGTACGATATGAATCTCACACAATTCACATGCCATGTGTTGTATAGTATTTGCAATTGTTGTGTTTAGTTGCTTGGGAGATTTGCAGTTGTGTTCAGTTGTATGTAGTCATCTGATTTGTTTCAATATCTATAAAAACTTGAATATTTCTGACCTGCTCTGTGTATTGATGGAGTTTTATCTATTAAGAAACATGTGAAAAACCAACATGAGGATGTTTATTCCCGGTGTTCATTGTTTATACTATTGCATGCTTGCTTATATGGTCGGTTTCTTGTATTGAAAGTCATGGAATTTTTACATTTTTTTGCATTAATGTAATAAGTTTTGAGCAACAAATACAATATTTGAGGAAATACCAGTCACAGTTATGAGGTATCATAGGACTGCAAGACGCTTCCAGAATTATGAGCGAGTCCCTGTATTACATTCGTTACGGGAAATGTTGATTTCAGTGTCAATTAGTTTAATTTCAACCCTCGAAACCTTCGATTTAACTGTGTAGCTCAGTTTACTGTCTCCCAGTATGTAGATTATCTCTCCAAGGTATGCACATTACTTCTCTTCTTTCACTTCATGGTAATTGGTAGTGTTTTTTTAATGAGTGACATAATTTATTCCCTTGGCTTAGTCCTCAAACGGATAAAGTGCTTTTAAGTTTGTTGTTTTCCCATTGTTTTTTATTTTTCTGTAATGTTTATTTCTTATTTCTTTCGCTATCCAGGATACCCTTTTCATGTCCCCAAATATATATATATTTTTTAACACATTAGGTCCAAGTATCCCGTTCTAGGCTGGCATAGGTTTGTCTGTAGACTTGTAAGTGGATTTTACTGTGTTGGGACCTCTATCAATGTCGAGGGCACTAGTATTGTTTAGTGTGTTGCTTCTACTTGAGACACTACTAATGATTGATAATCAGTCTGCAAGGTGGACATGGTTTACCTTGGACTATGACATCTATGTGCAAAAATTTAGCATGCTAAACCTGGCCTAGAAAATTATTAGCTTTGATTATTTAGTATAAAAACTAAATAACCCCCAGGCCACATAAACCCAAATTTACACTTAAATATTAAAATTTAGAAGAAAAATGAAGGCTGATAGTTTTATGATCTAATGTTAATAAGTATGGAATCCTCTAGATTCTTCTATTCATCGACTTCAAACCCTTCAAATCCCCCATTGTTTGTAAAATTTCAGCTAAATTCCCTCAATAAAATTCAAATGGTACTGGTTCCTGCAATCTATAGCAAATCACTAGCTATTATAAATCGTGGTCATTGTCATACAAAATCGTTTTACTACCCATTGGGAGTGGTGTGAGTGTGCTTATCCATTGACAAATGTGTAGGACCAGAATCGGATTCCTAGAATTTGGATTTCAAGACCAGATTCTAACAATTGAAAGGAATGTAAACGGTTCTCGGTCAAAATTGATATGACTGTAGTTTAGCACATAATGATTTGTTGTACAAAATGAAATGCAGTCGTTGATTTCTAATAAATTTCAGCTATGCATTTAATACAAGTTTTTTCACTGTGCTGATATTTTCTAGCTCTTTCTGTACTAAATGATCAAAATTGATACGACTATAGTTTGGCACATAACGATTTGTTATACATAATGAAATGCAGTAGTTGATTTCTAATAAATTTCAATAAAGGTGGTTTTGATATCTAATAACTGTTATTTTGAACAAATTCTTTGTTTTGATATCTATGTAATAGAACAAATTCTTTGCTTTGATATCAAGGTTTTTTTGATATCTAATAAGTGTTATTTTATGGAAATTATTTTTTAGTTATTAATATTATAAAAAATTTACAATTTTCTCACAATCCTTACAAGTTAATGTATTGTCTAATGTTTCTTTTATTATTAAAAATCAATATGGTTCTCAATTTATTCCACCTTGGTCATCATATATATTTCTTTTAACTTTAATAAGTGGAGTTGAAAATGGGAAACCTAGGTAACCGAGGAAATGTCTCGATTTGGTTTTTTATTGTTATTTTAGAATGACATGTGAATTTGCTTAATTTTCTTTTCTTTTTATTATTATGTTAGAATGACATTTTATTATTAGTTTAGAATGACGTGGTTTTTAAATTGACAAAAAAAAGTTTCTTGTTTATACTTTAGATAAAATTTACATTTATCTCAAAGTTAAAATATTTATATTTTAAATTTAATAAATTCATAATGAGTCACAAAATTTATTGTTGGCAATGATGTATGGATTACACACACTTTATCCATGCACATAAGATTTATGTGTATTCGAGACATGATCATCTACACATAACTCATGTATAAAATTTGTTAAACATAAAGATTGCATGGTATTTATATGTTAAGTCCTTAAACTTAGAGATTGCATGACATTTAAATTATCTTCTTTGGCTTGACATTTATCATATATTTTTAAGTCCTTAAACTTAGAGCTTGTATGTCATTCAAATTTTATTTTTTTTGACTTAACATTTATCATATATTGTTAGGTCCTTAAACTTAGAGATTGCAAAACATATAAGTAATCTTCTTTGGCTTAAGGATTTAGGTGAATTAGCCAAAGCATTTAGGTGAATTTGAAGTGTTTGATAGTTGTTTTTTTGTGTTACATTGAGTAATGTCTCCAACTTTACTAAAAGGTATTTCTCTAACACAAAAGCTATAAAAAGGAAAAACTAGAAGAAAAACATCCATGCAAAAGAATAGGTATTATCCATTTAAGGCATATTTTCATAAGGCATTGAAAAATATGTATGCTTCAATGATGTTGTGAGACAATTACTAATGGCCTTATTCATAAGGCATATTTTCTTTGTTAATAGCTTGATCCAAAAGACTCTTTTATATACTAATAGCTTTTTATCATTTCATCTTATATCAACACCTATGCGTCGGGAACATTGCCACCTCGTGGCTCTTGTTTAAATTATAATTTAGTCAAAAATAAATTACAATTAAAATGTATGTAATTGATTTCATGCAGAAGTACAACATAAAATCAATGCACAAATCACTAAATAAATAAAAAACTTTATCTAATTCTATTGAATTTATTAACACAAATGAGGATTGCTTAAAATATTTGAAAACAAAGACGAAAATATTAAAATGCTTTAATTATGTAATGTACAGTCTAAATTTGTATAATACAACAACATAATTTGTTTTAGACCTAATTATTCCCTTCAATCCCACACTCTCCTTCTTAGTGTATGATAGAATTCCATAAGCTTTACGGAGGGATTGTATTCAAACATTGGTTTCATTATGGCACCTTTAGTTTATGTGCAAAGTATTTCCTAGAGATAAATCATTTACTTAATTCCCTTCATTAAAATAAGGATTTTTTGGAATATTGCAATAGTAATGGATGGAGGTGTAGGACATTTTTAACATGTAATATATAATATAAATTTGATATAGTTGTTGAATATGTGTTATATTTTGTTGCATGTATATGTAGTGTATTTTTGGAGTATTTTTTTTAATTCTTAAGAATATGTAATTTAATCATGATTAAATGATTAGAGTCTATTTTATTTTGGGTTAATAGATTAAGGTTTTAGATGTTGAAGAATAATTGTGTATTATATTTTGAGTAGTTGATAATCATAATGAGAAAGTAAGAGGTGTAGATCTAAGTTTTTCTTGTTTTCCAAGTAAAGGTTTCTAGAGTAAATCTTTGTCCATTATTTATGAATGTGGTGGTATAATCTCTATTTTGCTTAAAAGAATGTGCATGATTTGTTTTCTTTGCAAAGATTCAAAACTTACATGATATATGAGAGATCTCTCATTAAATTCACAGAAACACCTTTGTTATTGAGGATTTAACGTGATTTATTAATATAGAATTTATGATAAACCAAGGTCCAATGAAAACTTTCCAATAATAAATTATACATTAAAAAAGAATAAAAAACAATTCAAAACAAATTAATGACAAAAACTTCTAAATATAAAAACTCCAAATAGATTTTTTTTAAATTACTTGTGTTTAAGTCCATTTCTTTTTTACTCCCCTTCATACTCAAAGAAATCAATAATAAAATAGATATATGATTATTGCGAATTAATAATATCTCTTACATTATCAAAACAAGCCGAGTATTACATTATGAAATCAGAACTGAGTATGCCATGAGAATACTTTTTTCAAAACTTTAGATATATGATATGTTTTCCTAGTTACGAGGTATTATATAAAAGGTCTCAAATATTACAGTAACTGAAACCCATACTTCTGCAAATTACTATACAAATACATAGTATATTATTGATGAACAATTCTGTAAATTATTATACAAATATATAATATATTACTGTTGAAGACAGTCCACGAAGATGTGTTTTATATTTTAAATAATTATTAATATAATATATAGATAAAAAACCATTTAAAGTTTAATAAGAAAGAAAATTAAATATTGATAATATAAATTATACATTTTAGAATTCTTATAAAATAAAAAATGAAATTTTTATTTTTATAACATTTTAATATTAAATATTTTTAAATTTGATAAATAAAAAATTAAAATAAAATTACAATAATATCATTTACAAATCTATTTAGAAAGCATTACAATAACCTTTTTAAGCTATAAGATTTTATTTCTCTATATACATATACATATATATGGTTTGATGCTAACCTAGTGATTTGAAGTGTACCAATACAAAAGAATATTATTTGTTAATGTCATATATACTAGCAACAAAAATATTAATAATATTAATATATTCTATTAAGTAGATAAATATATATTATATATTTTAGAAATTATGAGGATTTTATGAAGAGTTCTACAATTATACGAACTTGTAGGACTCTAGCTGCTACATAGAGTTCTACTAAAGTTTATGTAAGATTGAATTCAATTGTTATAGGAATTTATTTTTTATAATTATTTATTACTAATTTTGAACAACGGACATAAAATCAATCTAGATAGACAATACACTTGTCCTATTTCCTTACAATTTAGGAAAAAGATAAATAATATTCCACCCAAAATTCTAACAAATACTAGCCTCTCGACTTAATAATTAATTCTTCCCATCATAGGTTGTAATAAGCAAAATGTCCACCTATTTTCGACCTAAAATCTAATTGATTCCATCATTGTCACTAATTTTTACATTTGTTGTCAGATATAGAATTTCCTCCATAAGCAACAACAAGAACCTCTTTTATCTTCATTCCATTCATTGTATCCATTACTATTTGAATTTATTGTCATCAATCTTTATCTTTGTCCCGTACGACCCCACTCCAACCTCACGGAAGTTTGTTCAAGGGTGTCATAGTAATTAATCTCAGTGTTGATGCCTTCCCAATGGCATTGATGTATTTGTGGCCGACTCCTCCACTTGGTTTAGAAACAAGTTTGTTCATCTTCAATGTTTCTAATTACTTGCCAATATTTGAATTCAGACACTTGCACCTAACCTACAAATGGTTTCTCTATTTAGGTTGTTTTATCTCTACTAGAGGCTAAGAAAAATAGGTGGAATGGAGGTTTCATATCTATTATTTGGTTTAAATTTCTATGAATATAAAATTAATTAGAATAGAAATTTTAGCTCTCCTCTATTGACGAATTTGATCTTTTTTCCTTCTCATTTCCCTTTCCATGGGACTCCCTATTTTGGAGATATAATAATAGACTAGATCATAAATTTATGTAATCCATAATCAAGATATTTGACTGCTTCTATTCTTTGTATTTTTACATATGTTTTAAATATTAAGTTTTTATTTGATCTACATGATTATCCTCATTAAATTTGGTGATCATAAATGTTAATGTACATAGTTTATACATTTTACATTTCTAATCCTTAAAAATTATTAAGATATAACTCATTTTAAAGGTTCTAGTGTACTATTTTTTATCTTAAAACAAATTTATAATTAACGTAAAAAAAATAATTTTAAGTACAATCAATATGTATAATCTACGTTACAAAAGTGTAGTTGAACAATAAATCTATTTTTAAATAAATTACTTGACATTTTAATAATTTATAATTAACTTTAAAGTTTTTTTAATAAAGTAGAATCAATATCTGTAATCTTCTTTATAAAAATGTAGTTTCAATAAATCCATTTTTTTTAAATTACTTAACACCTTAATTTATTCAAAATGTAGAAGATAAAAGAATGTTCAACCTTTTTATTCATAACAACAATTTTCTTAATGTTGAACATATTTTATTTATACATATTGTATCTCTTATTCTTTAAGTTTGTATTGATATTGTATATCTTGTTCCTTAAACTTGTATTTTAGTTTTGCTAAAGTATTTTAATTTTCGTTATAATTATAATCATCATTTTTATATGAGGATTTTTTATATGATAAGGTCCTCATGCCTTCCCTTTCCTCTTAAAATATATTGGATCCATTGCTAACATCAGTTTGTATTTTATGGACATATATGTGTGAATGCTCTGAGGTGGCATGGATAAAGAGACGATGCTATATCCACCACAACTAAGAGCAATTTTTTTTCTCACATATTACCAAAGTGACATAGACTTTGTTCAAGTAATACATGTATATGTCTGTGAGCTTGTCCATTCACACTATATCATAACTTAGAGGGATACTATTTAACATAGGTACATTTCATCCAAGTATGTGCTAGTATGAAACAAAGCTTTGAACTAAAAAAATTACAAAAAGTGATGAAAAATATTGTTGATTAAGTGTTGTTATGGCACTTCTTCAAAGTTGTGAGGTCGAAAAAACTTCATCAAAGAACTTTGATTAGCAAGTAGTTTGTAGAACCGAATTAGTCAACTGATGAGGCTGAAATACCAAGCACGGTTTATGGTAGGTGTTTCTCCCGCAATATGGGAATAATGTCAGTATGTGACTAAGATAATAAAAAAATTCAGATTCGTTCATGTGCATAAGCATCTCACTATTCAAGCTATATTTTTTTTTGTTTATGATTTTATGATTTGATACAATCCCACGCCAAATTAGGAGGAATACTAGTGTTTGGTTTGCCCAAAATATTTGGAGTTTGATCTATTTATATTTATTATAAAACATGTAAACAAATATTAGGAAAGCCGTTTCATGATACTATCATTTGTTAATCAATTTGGTCATAAATTATATGTATATGGTCTTGGTCTTTAATTTATTCTAATAATGGTTTTTAATTTATTCTTAACAATCTTTTTGGTGAAGATTTATCTAGTTAGGTCTTTGTGTATTTCTATCATCTTAATTGATTATTGATTTTGATACATTTTTTCCTATTGAAATGATATGCTTTATATTTAAAATTATGTTATATTTTTTTGTCACAATTATCTTCTATGCTTTGAACATAAATTCAAATTCATGTGAAAAAAATGAATATAATAATTTAAATTATATGATTTGTCATGTTGATAATGCATCTAGTCACTTTTTTCATAACATTGTATTGTTTTAAATTTTGAAGTGTAAATAGTAGGTTTTAGACATGAATTTGAATTTATGTTCAAAGCCTAGAAGATAATTGTGACAAAAAAAAATATAACATAATTTTAAATATAAAGCATATCATTTCAATAGGAAAAAATGTATCAATAATTTGAATTATATGATTTGTTATGTTGATAATGCATCTAATCACTTTTTCATAACATTGTATTGTTTTAAATTTTGAAGTGTAAATAGTAGGTTTTAGATTTAGTATTCTTTCTCAAATAAATATTTTTAACATGCACTCAAATGCTCAATTCTTGTCTCGATCTTTTGTGAGGCCGAGGAATTGACCCAAAAGATTACCCTACCTCAAATAAAGTCACATAGACATGGTGGGAGGAATGATCCAAGGGACTGTAATGAATATCAACAAAGATAATACAACCCTAACTTTAAAAAAATGCAAGACATGTTCGATAAACATGTGAGTACACTAACTTTAAAAAAAAATGCAAGATATGTTAGATAAACATGTGAGTATCGAATATTTCATTGATATCTAGTTTATTGGAGTAATGATGGTAGGGTGGATAAGTTTTTCTTTATTTATTGTATGGTCTAGGTTATATAGGCTTAGTTTTTTGTTTTTCCTTTTAATTGGCTAGCCTCCCAAGGAGGTCCATGCTTTTCAAGTCCATTCTTTTAGCTTAATGCAAGATGTGTATAAATTATAAATTTTTGTTCATCACTTTTTAATGTCATGATTCTTTTAATAGTCCTTATGTAAGGCACTTTCTCATTAACTTTTTAGGTTAAAATAAATTTTAACACGTATTTTAGCTAATATGTAGTAATTATTCCACAAGATGGATGATATTTTACAAACCTCAATAATAGAACACACAAAAAGCATCATAGATCTATTTTAAATTTGAATCATATATATCCAAACGAACGTAAATTCATCTTGATTATAGATAATACATAAGCACCAAGTACATTGCATCTAGATTTCTTAGATGTGTGCACTTCATAGATTCAAAGTTAAAATGAATATTATATGACGACATTAATGTATCGATACTTATATTATAAAATAAAAAATATAACCTACTATTTACATACTACATACCTGATGATATTGTTTGCATGGAAAGGCATATTTCTAATCTCGATAAGCAGTTAAGAATTCTTAAATATTTTTTCTCTAACATGGGTATGATTGTTAACACCAACAAAACAAAAATCAGAATTATAAAATCTAAGAAAGACACCTATGCAAATTTTATTTATGATAATAGAAATATAGAGGAAGTGTCTTCTTACAAGAATCTTGGAATTGATATTCATCACATGCTCAATTGAAACTATAGCATTGAGAAAGGGATTAATGAAGGGTGGGAAGCTTATTTTGGTCTTGAAAATAACTATAAATCAGTCAATCTGGTCATGTGGAATAAAAAGAAGTTCTTCTAAGAAACTCTTGTCATCCCTGTTATCTTATATGGTTGTGAAGTATGGGGGTGCAACATTTCTAGAGAATATTCGAGGAAGATTGAGCGAAACGGGAAGCGGTTTATAACTTATAGCCTCAAAATTAAAAGAAATACGCCTTATCCTATTATCCTCATAGATTCAGTGGTTATTTCCCCCATGGAGAGAATGGTCATGACTAGGTACCTGATGTACATGCGTAAGATAAATAACATGTTAAATGAGAGACTTCCTAAAATTATTTTAAACTCAAGTCATAACCAACTACGCCTCAAGCAATGTTGGTGTAAAGATACCATGGCTTGGTTAAGCCATTGGGACATTGATGAAAACGACATTTTGTAGAACATTGATAATGTCAAAAATATTATTACTTATAAGTTCAAAGAGAAATTATGGTGTGGCGAATATTTAGTGGTTAAGAGAAAATTAAGATACTATAAGGAGGTGATTAGTCCTAGCCTAGAAGATTAGAAGTATCTCTCAGTAGTAACTAGCTCACGGGAGAAAATTAATATAGCCAACATTAGAATGAACTCTCATGAACTCCATATCGAAACATGGCATTGGTCTATTCCTAAAACTCCATGGGTGGAAAGGGTTTTCCATCTATGTGAGTCTATGAGCGTTGAGGATGAAAATCACTTTATCTTAGGGTTCCTTGCTTAGAGCCACATTAGATCTAAGTTTCATGGTATTTTCTAGAATACAAATCTTTATAAGCTCCTAACTTGCCAAAACTATAGTGAGCTTGGAAAGCTTCTTCGCAAGATTTTTGAGCACATGAACAAGATTTTAAGGTAAACCAAGTATTATCCTTGTTAAGGTCTGATAGACAAAAGTTTGTTTAGTGGAAGTTAATCATCATCATCATATAAATGAGATATGTAACATATAAGATAATATTAATAAATGAAAACGAAAGAAAAATTGAGGATTATACTTCTTGTAAAAATAATTGACGATCTTTACAAGGAACCATCTTTATAAATCCTTCTTTTTGTAAGCTAGTATCCACAAGGATTTTAAATTATGAATTTCTATTTACAACTTCTCATCTTAATTACTTATTACCAATTGCTCTAATCCCATGAGACCATCTTTATAAATCCGTAATCATTGATTTTAATTCTTGTCTAAATTGAAACCATAACATAAAAAGAAGTATCATTGGAAATAAATCTTTGGTCATCAATTCTAACTATAACATTAAAAAAGTGTCATTCTAAATAAGAAAGTTTATTATGTCCTTATTAAAACAATTTAGAAATATTAAAATTAAGAGAGGATCATTGGAAATATGAAAGCTTATTATGTCATTGAAAACAATGTAAAAATACAAATTTAAATAGAATACTAATGAAAGGTGTCACTCCATAGAGTGTAAATCAAAAATTAATTAAATTATTTAATTTAATATATAAATAATAATATAAAGTTGAAGTTGTCTAAAAATTAGAGGACTTTTTTGTCTGAATTAAATGTTTTTGATGTTCCAAATCCAGAATTTAACTTTATTTTAATCATTTTTTGATAGTAGAAATAGATTCAACACCCTTATAAACCTTTGGGACACCCAAAAATCCAAAATTTAATAATTGTAACATAACTTTTACGAAATTCCAACCAAATTTATCCAAAATCATGCCCAAACAATCCAACTATTCCAACAGGTACACTTTTCAAACTATGCATATAAAATTTAATAAAAATAGCCATATAAATTTTATTAATATAATATATAAATTTTATATTTATTTTAAAATAATAATATTTAAATATTTAAAATTTGTATTTTACTTTTTCAATATTTTTAAAATAAAATATTAACCTCCCCTAATTTAATATAAAATAAATAAATAAATAAATAAAATTACATTAATATAATTTATTAATGTATTTGAATTTAAACTTTAGTATAATTATTTTTTAAGCTACCAGATTTTCTTGTCGTCTTAATATTTTAATAGATCTGCGGTTGATGCTATGAGATGCTATGATTTGAAGCGTATGCGTACAGAACAAGAAGAGCGGCAGGGCAGCAAGTCTTTGTCTTAAGAATTTAGTTTACATAGATTTTCCAAGTCCATATTGAACGACAGTTTTTGCGACTAGTTTATATTTAAATGATAGTTTTTGCAACTGGGCAATCTGAAACTAGAACATATAAGTTTTGCGACTCGGCAATGTGAAACTGAAAGTAAGTCCGTTGCTTAGGGCTTAGACCTCTCACCTTCAACAACACTAGATCTATAGCATCATAAATTCTCTTGCAGATTTCCATTTAGTACTTTTGAAACCTTTCAACTCTGAAGTAGTGGTTAGGATGTGTCACGTTGAGTTTGTTCATAAAAGTTTTAATAATCCATTTCATAAGTTTGAATGTTTCGACTTCAGAACTTAGTTGTTGTTATTCATGTTAGTGCCATGAACTTATTTTGGATTTACGTTGACATGTAAATTAGTGCTTATTATATTTCCTGCCTTATCCATTGTCCAAGTTTAAATAAATGATATAAAATATCTTTACATTTTATCATCAAAACTCGTATTTCAAAATGAAAATATTTATTCTTAAACATCTTAATTATTAAATTTATAAATATTTGAAATGACAATTTAAAATAATTTCTTAAAATTGAGAATTGTCATCTTGAAATGCCAAAATTTGTTTTATGGTCACATCTATATGCATTTTATAAAAGTTGGAATGATTAGCTTTTCGTTTGTCACATGTGACGAGTAACATTTTACTGTAGAATGAGTTCAAATTTGGAATTTTCAATTTCATTTTTTTTTCTTTTTTCTTACTTTATTCCCTCAACTCCAATTCTTTTTTTAGAGTGCATTCATAGACAAATGGAAAACAAAGCGATTATGTTTATTTGCAATATTCAAACAAAATGCATTAGATGGAACGCACGACAGCATGTCAGGTGATTCCTTCCTGGATGATAACATTGAGCTGGATCACGTGAAGAGGTAATCTATTTTTTTTTAGCCATATGGCCAATGGAACTAGATCAGTGCATGAAAAACATAAAAATGTGAGAAACCATGCGCTAAAAGCCACAAAGAAGAGGGAACAAGTCCACTAAATCGCTCAGATATTTTCACCGCCCACATATTTAGGGTTTAATGTAATCATAGGGAAACCATCTCATCATCTTATCACCACTTGTCTACCTCAAGCATGTTTTAACAGTCTACCTCAAGCATGTTTTACCAGCTCCATGAATTAGAGATGCCAGATCACTGACAACTGCCAAGGTGAATTTAAGATTGGTATTAACAACCAAGGTGAATTTCAGATTGGTATTAATTACTGAAATTTATAAATAAAAGAGATAGAGATATAAAAGAAAATTTATTAATTAGTTCATTGGGAAGCTAAATTACATGTATTCAAGGAAGGAAAAACAATTTTTAAACCATTTGAATTTAGATTTGAAGCTTCTCCTGTTTTCTGTTCTTTAAAATAATTTCAGATCAAGCTAACCTTTTCTTTGCTTTGCCAAAGGTCCTGGGCCGACATTTTCTTTGTAAAGAAAACGAAGTCTGTGGCCATGTCCAACCACCCCATAGCTTTACTACTACATTTTACTGTCCCATCACCAGTACACTACCCAAAATAGATTCATGTGAGTTGCATTGAGGAGGTTACTTCCCACCCCATTACTATCAATTTCGCATGATCTGGAATTCCCATATATATATGCAGTTGAGTGAATATATATTGTTGTTGAGTGAATGTCATGACTGCAACGTTCTTGACCTAAAAAAATGATTTTTTAAAACCAAAATCGCTGGTAATTTTGACACCAAAACAAACTATATTGCATTACTGAAATGTGGATCCTTGTAAATGCAAAACTACGAAATACTCACCGACAAGCTGGCCGCTCTTCCACTGGAGTTTTCTTGCCAACGCCTGTCAGAGTGCCGATTCCCAAGCACATATATAAAATTTAATGAAAAAGCATACACCATGACACGTATCACCTACTATGCATGCAGTTGCCAACTGTGGACAAGATTATGAAAAGCTTGTAGCATAGGCATGACAAAGATTGAGACCCACGAGGTGCCACATCTTAGCTTTGTTTGATAAACACGAACAAAAAACCAAAACTTCAAGCTCTTTAGTTGAGTTTGACATGCTAACAATTCTTCCATTCATCAGAGTTCTGTTGTATGTACTAGTTCAGAGTTCCGTTGTATGTACTAGTTTAGTAAATGAAGTCGACATAAATCTTTCAGTAGGAGTTAGATTGAAGGAAGGTTGTCGTATTAATCTCAACAGTGATCATGAAGCTCAGGTATTCTTCGACCCATTCCTCTTCTATTTTCAAAGTTCATGTTAGATTTGTTGAAATTGTTTTGCAATGCCAGTCATACCATGCCCCATCCACCGCAACAATCCGAGCAATCTTAGCCAGCCGTACCATCCATCTCACAAGCAAGCCACAAGGGAGTAAGTCTACCTCACCCGACATCTACAGTGAGGAAGCTCCGTTTGTTTCCAGTGACATAAAAAGTTAAGTAAAAGTTTATCCAAAGGGTCTAATAACCCAGGGCAGGCGCTTAGCGGGTTCGACAGGGCATCCAGCCTGGTAAGGGGTATTCTGCTTATCGCTCAGCTGGTATTCGGGTTATTGTAATGGGCTGCGATCCAGTTCAAAACTCGTACAATTCTGCAAAGACCAACAAATCGAAAGGCAGTGCTATTTAGCACATAGCCAACTCCGCTCTCGATTGTGGCACATAAAGGAAAGGCATCATATTTTGCTGCGATCTATATAGGTTTCTATTTGGCTACTTTTTCCACGATTCACTGCTGCAGCTCAACAATATTAATAACTTTACAGGAGGTTTCATACCTGCAAATCTATGTACATTGCCATTGCTTAATTATTTAGATGTTAAATTACCTAATACAAATAGCATCCAATGACAAATCATTTAGAAATCGAAATGACAAATAACAGATTACAAATAGAAGCCGACTGGGTTTGGAAACATGAATAGCAGTATTTCTTAAGAGGTATAGGGACTCCATGTTTAGCTATTTTAGGGTTTTGTTATTACTATTTATTTTTCTCTTAAACTAGGAGTGAATAAATCACTTTTTCTTTGGTTATCTTGGAATTACTGTTTTGTTTGCATTTGTCTGAATCGTTTGAATATCGTAATTACTACTTTTTGTCTGAATCGTTTGAATATCGTAATTACTACTTTTCCCAGTGGTCATAACCCATACTTGATTTTGGGTTCATACTCCCGGTTTCCTCGGAATAGTTGCACTACATATATTTTGAGTGCTTGTACAAATCCCTAGCTCATAAAATATCTAGGTCTAAAAATCTAATTCTTAATTTTTCTTTACCTAGTAATTATGTACAGTTTCATATAAATTCTCTTACGTTTACAATAGTATGATAAAAAATAAGCAAAGACGATTGCAGAAGTTGACAACAAAACTAGGGTAAATTTGTCATTACTGCACAAAATAATAAAACATATAGCTTTCATGCTTTGATTCGGCTGGTGAAACACTGCTACAGTCAGGCTATAATCCGAGCTACATCTCGATTTCGAACAAAGAAACAAAAGAATCTTGATTATCTTACAAATTTTTTATTATCTTGTGCATAGTCTGAGACTCAACTTGAAGGAAATGCAGCTAGCGTGAGGGTGGTGATGGTGTGAGACGGGCAATGTAGTGAAAGCGATGGCGTGGAGAGTATGGGAGTGAAGAATATATAAAGCAGCAAAGGCGGTGGCATCTTTTGAAATACTGAAACCAAAAAGATGTTAGAAACTAGTTCCATCAGTGAAGTGAAACGATTGAAAATTAAAACTTACTTGCCTGGAGATAGACTTCTTTCTTGCCTGGATAATTTTGTTCGCTTGGGTAAACACCCATGCCTATATCTACATGGGTGAATAGAGAAGTTAATGATGCTCCTTTTGAAAGCTCCAGGATGCTTGTTCCTTGTCTGCAGGCTGTTTAATTTATAGCTCAATGCCAATTTATCAAGCTTATCTTCGCTATCCAGTTAGGGGCTGGCATCGTTGGGCTAAATAGCAGCTTGGGGTCTACACTCAATAGCTAAGGAAAGTTTAGGTAATAGCCCACACTCAGGAGATCGGCTGAGACCATATATTAATTTGGGTATGGTTAGTAAATGGTTGGTATGCCACCAGCCAGGGTCCAGCCAAGGTCAAGGACTCGATATGCACCTGTAATAGTTGCTGCCATCTTTGTTTCTTTCTCTATATGGGATCATGGGATCATTCACTTACAATTGACGTCGAAGAGATAAATATATGGGATCATCCGCTTACAAACAATTGACACTGAAGAGATAGATGGCAGAATAAAACAAAGACTTAAAGAGGACCTCGACCAGTTTCTTGAAGGAGAAACTTTCATGGCGGCGTCCACATTGAATCTAGAACCTGCTTACCAAAAGAGAGCAGTAGTGCACAACAGTGAAGGTGCTTACCAGAAGAGAGAAACAATGCACAACAGTGCAAGTGACCAGCAGCATCAGTGCAGCAAAAAGGCAGTGCACAGCAGTGCAGAGGAAAAAAATAAATTAACCAGTAGCAGTGCAGAGGGAAGGAAGAGGCGGTGGATAAAAATGGTCGTGGGCGAAGGCGGTGGGGTGGCATAAATTGGAGTGATCAAGTTGAATCCATTGACATCTTATGTTATGAATTAATCATAGCCTAAATTCTAGCATTAATTCACTTGCAAAAAGTTTAGACTGTCTAAAGATCTATCTTTGACATAGTATACCTATCAATATATTGAAGAACTCATTAATGAGCCTTGGGAAGAGGCCAAATAAGAGGTCCAAAAATCTGATTGGATGAGAGAATTTTAGTGTTGAACGGAACTATGATAACTTAGGTTAAATGTTTCAATTTGATTTTGGTTTTTGTGCATAGCAATGAAAACGGCAGCAAGCCGATTCATAGAGTCCCTGCAGCCCCAAGGCATGGACTAATAATATCAATTTTGAATGCTATGATTTGAATAGAATAGGGATATTAGAATCTAAACATTTACTAAGTTGACAAAGGATAGTGCTCTATTTAATGTTTTTGGTATGACATTCTTAGTTTTGGTTTAATTCTTATAACATAAAAAATGAATAAATAAAAAATATCAACTTGCTAATGTCGTATCTATTGATTAAATGAAAAATATCAACTTGTTAATGTGGTATCTATTAATTCTCCCCCATCATGACTACTAAAATATAGATGAAAAATGTCAACCTGCTATTTTCGACATGAGTCCGTCGTTGTAACTAAACTCTACATTTAATGTTCTGTAAGACTTTAACAATAACACACGCCCGACCTTCATTGTATTGATCACCGTTTCAGTTGACTGGTTATGCGTTTGTTCTTTATTCTGAACGTGTTGATCAATTGTCAAAGCTGTGACCTACTTCCCCACTCGGACCTGATGGAAGTTTGTTCAATGACGTCATAGTAATTAATAATTCAATACTACAGGTAAATACTATTGACTACCCAAAACCAAGGGCTCGTAATCCACTAAAGGTATACCCACTTTTACTCTTTCTCTACTATAACTTAATAAAAGTTTCAAACAATGTAAATTCTATATAATAAATTATATGTTATTAATTATGTGTGTTAATAGTTGGAAATATTTTGGTAATTGTTGTAAATGAAACTTTGTATCATCGTTTAGGGTTTTGAAGATTATTTGTTTTTACTTATAGACAAATAAAAACATTATCAATTTGTTGGACTGCTTATTTGGAATGTAAAAATATGCATTTAGATACATAAACAGAATGTTTAATAAAATATATAATATACTATTAAAAATTGTATATTTGGAATGTAAAAATATGCATTTAGATACATAAACAGAATGTTTAATAAAATATATAATATACTATTAAAAATTGTAAGGAATTTAGTAATTTAATCTTTTGTATGTAAAAATATGTAAATTTTTAAGTTATTTAGCAATTATTTTGTAATGAATATGTTGACTTAAAAATATTCCATCATGTATGTAAAGGTCTCTCAAGAGTTGGAGAAGAAAAATATGAACTTGAGGGTGTGTGCAAGAAGTTGAGGGTCTCTTTTGGCGCGTTAGATGCAATACAAAACTGAAAAAACAGGCATCCATCAACTTGCATGGATATTTTGAGACACTTACACAATGAATCTTGCGATCAGTAAAAAACAAGAAATGTAGGAAATTGAATGACCTTTCCAAATATATATTTTTTTTCTATTGAAAATGGTGTTAACTATCTAAAGTTAAATAAATTTTAACGCGCACTTTTTATTTTTTGGACAAATTATAAGGTATATGTTTTTGTGGGTAACTTACGAAAACCGGCATACATATAGAGAACATATAGGACTAGTGCACGACTATTTTTCCAATAATAAAAATAAAATTTTTAAATTTTTTTTAAATTATCTAATAGATCAAACCTCGAAAACAGTACGTCAATCATGGGTGCAACATTTGAATGTCTTAATGCAATTATTTGGAGATGGGTTTTTTATAGCATGTAGAGGTTGGTGTTCTTTAGTGCACCATACAAATTTTTTTTTAAATGGTTGAGAAACGAAAGAGATATGGACGAAACACTACCAGTGTGTTTTTTGAGTTGAGGAGTGATGACAAAAGATAAATAAGAAAAAAATAGAAAAAATTATGTATTCTTGTTAAAATTTACATATTTAGAATCTGCAAAAAAAACCATATCTGTTTCTAAAATCTCATAAAAAATGGAGGTGTGCAGCATAATCAGACGAACCGCTAAACACGAGCATATTGAAAATTTGGATATAATGTTGAATTTTCCATGGTTTATCATACTCCAAGGCATAGGCATGTTGAATCTAAAGCAAAGTAAAAAGCAAACACATAGGCATAGGAATTCCATGAAAGCATGGGTGGAGGCTCGGCCTTATCATTTGGAGGGAATACATTTTTTAATTTAAAAAATACGCGAGCGCGATTTAGTTAAATAAAAATGCGTGTGCATCATAGATAAACAAAACTCGTTCGCGTTATATACAAAAAAATCGCGTGCGCGTTTTGTAAAAACAAAAAGAGCGTTCATCTTCATCATCATCATCATCATGTTCATCTTCATCACCTTCATCATGTTCATCTTCATCATCACCATCACCATCATCATCATCATTATCCTCATCATCATCATCATCACCATCACCATCATCATCATCATCATCCTCATCATCATCATCAACATGATCATCATCATCACCATCAACATCATGAACATCATCATCAACATGATCATCATCATCACCATCAACATCATGAACATCATCATCACCATCGTCGTCATCATCATGATCAACATCATCCTCATCATCATCATCCTCATCCTCTTCCTCGTCATCATCATCATCATTATCATCATCGTCATCATCATCCTCAACATCAACATCATAAACATCATCATCACCATCGTCATCATCATCATCATCATCATCACCATGATCATTGATCATCGATCATCATCATCAACATTGCCATGTTCATCATCATCATCATCACCATGATCA
>LPNX010591618.1:59788-87288 GCA_001517045.1 Pseudotsuga menziesii | reverse complement strand
ACATCTGCGATCAATCACAAAATTCAAACACAGGAAACCCTTGAAACTGGCTGAAAATCAGTCTGCACAATCATTCGAAATTAAAACCCGACCAATAGGTTCCAGGATCCTACGATTTAAGAACAATGCTAAATCATGAGGAGGGCCCCAAAATTTTAAGAAATTTGGGGAGAATGGTTGCGGCTGCAACAATTGGCGATCACCTGGTGAACCTAGATCTCTGGGCGATTGTTTTCTGAGTGACATACTGTTTAATAATACATGCATCTATTGAATTCTTCCAGCTATTCAGATTTCTCAAATGATAGAAGTGTGTACCTTTAATCATTGATGATAGTCCAATTTGGGAGAGTGGAAACCAAGATTTTCAAGTCCAGATAACTCTGTTGAGGCTAGAGGATGAGTTTCATTATTACTTTTGTCTTCAGGTAGCAGATAGCTTGGACACCACAGGGTTGTAGCATATGCTAAACAGAAATATTCGTTTGTTCCTCATTCCCATGCCACTTTAGAACTTTTTGTGCTTCTGGACTTTTGTCCCCTTTTATATGAGTCCTCCTGCATGCCTTTCTTACTGAATTTTAATTCAGGATCCTCTATTCCATAGATTCCTTTCGTGTGAGTGGTGTACTTCATGTTTCAGCTTACGGATGGAGAGGATCTTTCGGCAATTTAGTACTTATGATTCAGCATCTGCTTTGATGTATGATGCTTGCATAGGAGTTTTTGACTCTTATTTGCCTTTTGGGAATCGTTTCTTGGCATGGGATCATTTATATTTAATATACTGTTCACCTTGCTCCTTTCCATGGGTACTCTGTTGTCGCTCTTTAGAACATTTTAAGTGTGACGTGGATGGAGCCTCAACATAGTATTCCAGACTCTTCGAATACGGTTTATTTCACAGGGGTTAAGCAGGACTTCAATGCACACAGAGCTTATTCGAGAAAACTGCTAAACTGGAAGAAGTTCTTTTAGCAACACACGGTCTGAGACCCAAAAATGTTGATCATTCCCAAACATTTTGATGTTCTCCATGCAACCGCGGGTTTGTTCCCTTTATTGAAATCAAGAAAAATCAAACTAAGCAAACTGAAAAAACATGACTCAAAAGACAGCCAAACAGATTATTTATATACAAGATAGAAGAACTTAATGAAACTTAGGAAAAATAAGGCTTGAGAACCAAACCATTCACTGGTAAGTTCTCTTCCCACCCCTGTAGATCTTGCAACTTATAAGTAGAAGGGCCAAGCTTTGCTACAATCTGGAAAGGGCCTACCCACAACTGCTAGAATTTAGTGTGCTTTCCTTTCTCGTCATGGGGGTGATCCCATTTGAGGACTAAGTCTCCTACTTCAAAGTCTTTTGTTCTAGCTTTATGTTTGTCGAACCATCTCTTTACTAACTCCTGCTGTTGCAAAAGCAGTTAATTTAATTGATGAAAAATACATAGCATTATCAAAAACTAACGAAACTGGAACTCCAAACCTGGTCATAGTGTGATCCTGCAGGAAACTGATGACCTCATCTTGATTAATCTTGCACAGCGGAACTGCTTCAACCCAGCGAGTGAAATAATCTGTCGCGGTCAGAATGTACTTATGTTGTAGGGAGGAATTTGATTTTATTTATCCAATGATATCCAACCCCCATTGCTCGAATGGTTCCATGATCATCACAGGCTTTAGGGGTGCTGCTGCTTTAGGATGTCTCCCACTACACCTTTGGCAAATATCACACTTCCTGACATGTGCATGTGCATCTTTGAAGAGCGTAGGCCAATAGTAACCGGCTCTGAGGATTTTGTGGGCCATAGTATCTCCTAAATAATGTCCCCCAGCAGGACCACCGTGCAATTCTGACATTACTTTCTTCGCATCTTCCTTTTCTAAGCATCTGAGAAGAACCCTGTCATAATTCTTTCTGAATAATACTCCTTCAACAAGTTGATAGGAAGCTGATTTAAGACGCAACACTCTTCTTTGCTTAGAATTCCAATGTTCTGGCAACAGCCCTGCCTGCAGGTAATGCACAAGGTCTCTATACCAAGACTCGGGAGCTGTAAACAAAGGGCATACCTCCATTACATGTAATTCGGCTTCATCTTCCCAGGCACGTTCTTCAATTTTTTCATTTTCAGTCATATGTTTTCACAACCCTTGTCCTTTAACTATAGACGCTGGCTTGAATTCAAGGTCGTACTCTTGAAGAACTGTTACCCAGTTGCCTCTTCTTTCTCCTAACTCCTTCTGTACAAGAAGAGACCTTACAGCTGGGTAGGGGATGATCACCTTGGTTCTATTTTTTAAAATATAAGGCCTGAATTGCTTTATTGCTTTGAATACAGCGTAAGCTTGTTTATCAATAGCTGGGTAATTCAATTTGGGCCCCTGTAGACCAGTAATCATAAAGGATATTGGGAATTCATCCCCCCCATCTTCCTTTTGGGTGAGCACAGCTGCTAGTGAATCATCAGATGCAAAGGTATACAGAAGAAATTATTTATCCAAATCTGGGATTTTCAAGGAGGGTGCGTGTGCAACAACAGTTTTAATTTTGCTGAATGCGTTCTTCTCAATCTCAGTCCATTTGAATTGTGCATTTTTCTTCACCATCTACTGCAGCGGTTTGACAATCTGAGCGAAATCAGGCACAAATCTTCACACGAATTTTATAGTTCCCATAAATGATAGCATCCCTTTTTTATTATGGGGTAACGGGATCTGTTCAATGGCCTTAATTCTTCCTAGATATATAGAGATTCTTTTCTTTGAAACTATATGACCCAGCAATTTGCCCTCCGTGACAGTGAACACACACTTTTTGGTATTGAGCGAGATGCCATATTTTCAACAGCGTTCAAAAATATGCCTTAAATGAAACACGTGCTCTTCTCTCTTCTTTGAGAATATCGTAATATCATCAAGGTACACTAAAACACTACGGCCAATCAATCCACAGAAAGCTATGTCCATAGCCCTCTAAAACGTTGCTCCAGCATTTATAATCCCAAAGGGCATCCTTCTATAGGCAAAGGTTCCCCATTTGGTCCTGAACGTTGTCTTCAATCTGTCTTCTTCGGCTACTAATACTTGATTGTAGCCAGAGAAACCGTCTAATAAAGAAAACAGTTTAGAACCTGAGACCATTTGCAGCAATTGCTCCATGGGTGGCACATGATAGTTATCTTTGTTGGAAGCGTGGTTTAGATTTCTGAAATCCACGCATAATCTGATTTCTCCAGATTTTTTTTTCACTGGTACCAGATTTGATACCCACTCCGAGTGTCTAACCTTAAAAATGATTCTAGCATCTAATAATTTCTTCACTTCACTTTGAATCAGCGGTTCCAATTTTGGATGCATTTTCCTTAAAGGTTGCTGATACGGCTTGATGCCGGCTTTGATGGGGACAATGTGCTTAATGATGTTGGTGTCGTATGTTTTCAGATCTTCGTATGTCTAGGAAAAAACATCTTTATATTGTCTAAACAGAGTGACGAACTTATCTCTTTCCGCTGGTGAACAACATTTTCCAAGGTTCACAAATTTAGGGCTCGCCTCAGTCCCTAAATTTATCAGCTCGAACTGTAGAGATGAGCTGTGAGTCTTCACGTTGGCTAGTCTTCTGAACTTTTCATTTAAATCGAACATTCTTTCCAACGTTCTGAATCCTTTAGGGATGAAATTGTCATATTTTATCTCAGCCTGATGTTCTTCATCATCTATAATCGCCCCTTTGAACACCTCGTCATTTGTTAAGCATTCTATGATCTGTTGATCATCGTTAAACACTCGTAGATTGGTGATCATATCCGATACTGAGGGCCTGAAAAGCAATTTGGCAGAGCATCGGTTATTAGTGGGTACGAGCCTAGCGGCTGATGTGGCCAACAAGTCAGCTGATGCAGTTTTAAGTCTTGGAATTGAAATAATATTGAATGCATTAAAACATTTAAGCAGGTCACATACCTCATTTTGGTAAGCTTTCAAGTGAGGGGAAACACAATGTATTTGGTTCCGGATTTTTTTCACAATAATTTCAGAGTCCCCAAAAACTTTTAAATTACTTACCTTTAATTCAATCGCTTTCCTCAAGCCCTGCACCAGCGCTTCATACTCAGCTGTATTATTACTACATTCAAGCTCTAATCTACATGAGAGAAAATGTTTATTCTTCTGGGGGTCGATCAGGACACAGCTAGCCCCTGACCCTTCTAACGTCTTAGAGCCATCAAAAAACTAACTACTGAATGCAAGTCTACTCCTGCTGCTAAGTTTACTATGTTACAGTCAATCTCATCAGCCTGCGAGAATCGAAGGAGATCAGACTGAGTGTCTGATGTGTTGCTGGCTTCTTCTGCTTGGTAATTTCTTGGTTCCAACTCAATAAAATAGTTTCCCAATACAGAATCTACTAGTTCATTCTTCTCATCCAATTGAGTAACGTTGTATTTCATGTGAGGCTCCCTTAAAATCTTAATCTGGTTCGGACTTCCTTTGTATGGTAGCCACAGATGCAACCAATCCGAGGCAAAATATCCATTTAGTTTGGCTGACCAATCTTTGCTCAGGACAAGACCGTAAGCGTCTGGTATATCAGCCACCACGATATTAATGACTTGGCAGACTTTATCATTGGATGCCATATGGACTAGGATGTCTTCCATCTCACCAATCACCTAGACATCCGTCCTGTCCAACTGAACAACCCTCCACGTGGATGGCTTAGGCTGCCCATTTATCTTTTTACAGATGGATATTGGCATGACATTAACCGATGCCCCTGAGTCTACTAGAAAATTGTGCATGTTATGATTGAAAACTTCAAACGTGAGGAGGAAAGGTGGTTGTTTGCTCTTAGACTTACCTCAAATGTTGGTTTCTCCGATTTCTTCTTCTTCCTGAGGCTGATTGTCAGTGGGCAGCTTCTCATCCGATGCTTCAAGTGCTTTTAATAGTCTTTCTTTTTGCTACGGCACTTTACACATTTCGAATAGTGGAACATTCGCTTTTACCTTCTTTAAATCCTCCACGATGTCATAATCCATCAGCTGCTCAATGGGATGAGGTTTATTAGCATTCATATTTCCTTCCTTTGGCCTAGCCAACGTATTATTCTGCTTCGGATCTTGGCTGGTAATAGTGAATTCTAGAATCTTATCAGCTAAGGATTTATTTTGAAATTTCTTTACATTTCTTTGCAGCCTTTTGATCTTTGGTAGAATGAGACTGTTTTCTTTAATTGGCCCATGGCTCCTTGTTTCCACGTTGGATTCCACAAAACCATGGTTTCCTCTTCTTGTTCCTTTGTTGACGTAGTATTCTCTTTTCTCTCTTCATCTCCATCTTCTATTAATCTAGAATCCAATAGCTGATTCATGACCAATGTCATCAATTTTATCCATTGAGGACAATTCTTTTCAGAATGTGGCTATTGGTGGAAAGTACAAAAATTGTCCATGCCTACCTCTGTTAAATTCATGGATGCAGTATTGTGAGGAGGAGGTTGAGATTGATTGTTATCCTCTCTTTTCTTATAATATGGCTTATAAAACTTTTGTGTTTCCTTCTCTTTCTCCAAATCTATGATTTTGTTGGAAAGCTTCTGCATCATTTTTGCCATATTTTCATAATCTGGCAATTTCTCTTCCTTAGGCTTAGTAAACAATAAGGCTTTCCTTCCTGCACCTTTCTCTCCTGACTGTTCTGGATAATCTTCAATACTTTCTCTTTCAGCTTCCACTACTTCTTCCTCTTCATAGGTCTCCATCAAAGTAGGCTTGGCCCTACCTTTGGCAAACATGGCCAAAACAGGGCTTAAAGCTGAAGTATAATATTCAATCAAAACTTTGTCTAAAGGTTTATCCGTTTCAGAAATTCTTTTGAGATAGGCTGCAAACCTTTGTGTGAAACTGTGCACCTTTTCCTTTCTTTCTTTCTTCAAGGCGCATAGCCCTTTCATGAGGGTTGCATGAGTTTTCTGAGTTGCATACTTACTTCTGAAAATTCTTTCGAAGGTATCCCAATCAGGGATAGAGTTAGCAGGCAACCCAAAGTACCATGATGCTGCAGTTCCTTTAAGGGTATGCGGGAACAGTATGCAGACTACATCTTCATACTCTCCAGCCCTTAATCCTTCAATTGCCAAGTAAAAACTTTGTAGGTGATCATCTACTAGTATTTTCTCATTTGGGTCGAACTTGGGCAACATCTTGTCAAAGGATTGAGGTAAATCATGCAGCGAAGGTGTTAGATTTAATGGTGATCTGGCTCTCCATGCGGGTGGTGGATTAGGTGGTTGATTTGTGTTTACGCCTGCCATGAGTCTAAGTGGAGAGTGAGGAGGTGAGCCAACTGGAGTATGAGAAGGAGAACTGTGAGGGGTATCTGGGCCTTCTTGATTCAAAGGTAGCACAACTTCCTGTAAGGCTGTTTCTACAAGTTCTTGAAGTCTCCAACCAGCACTGAGTCTTCTACTACAGGACGATCTTTCTTTTTATATTCTCTTCTGGGAAATTCAGGGATAATTGGAAATCCTCCAAACTTCTTTACATATGCCCTGGTGTGTCTTCTCAGGTCATTAACAACTTCGTTTCCAATAGAATATAGATGTTCTCTATTCCTTTCTTCTAGAATTGGATTATGAAGTCCATTGCTTTCAAAACTATTACCGGTGGAATAATCTCGGGAAAACGGGTTTCCTCGGCCGGCCATGCACTGGCGGCCCTCCTTCTAGCGGAAAAAATGTTGAGGCCCAAGAATTCGTAGGCAACAACAGTAAGGGATTCTCCCCAGTCAACGTTCCCAACTAGCCCGTGACTATTTGGTGTAGGGAATCCATCCGGTTTGTGGTCCGGCTACCATAGGTCAAGTAACAAAACAAAGGGTTTTACCGGTTACGGCCCGGTTGTCACGTCCCCATGCCTCCGACCAGCGTAGAGGACGCGACCCAAACTTTAATCACAGCGAGCTAAGAGCCCCATGAACACATACATGATAAAAATTGCATAAACAGAATGCTGCAAGGAAATGCATTACAGTGAAACATGCACAGATTCCATTCATTTGTCATACACAGCAGAAACCACATACATTTCTACAAGCATTCGACATGTTCATTACATTCATTAATAGTAAATATAGTTGCAGAAGTAAAAATGGACAAGACTACTTATCTTAAGATGAATTCATTCCGCAACCAGCTACGTTGCTGCAACGTTCCACCCAACCATAGGCCAGTGTGCTCCTTAATCTCTTAGCAATGCTGCCACCCCCGAGCTGGGCATGATTCTCCAAGGAATAAGGGAACATCAGGCTTACACGTAGCCAAGGATACACAAAAACACACATCCAAGCCAACAAAGTTGGGTTTAGCAGGCCATCAAGGAGTTGGGAAAGGCTCAATGCTAAGCTGGTGAGCTCATTACAGAGCCAAGAACACCTACACCAGAACTAGCCTGACCTCTAAGACACCCAAACACAAGGAATCAGTCCCTTCTATGCTACATAGTCCCTCGGGCCCTGCATTCCATTCCAGTGCTATTCAGGGGGTGATGGAGAAGAAGGCTATCCCTTTAGCTCTGTCTGTGTGGTTTCCAGCCACCAAGTTTATCAAGCAAAACTAAGCCCCCCATCCCTGCTCCCAATACAGTCTGAATACCAACCATTTCACTCAGGAAATAAATTTAGCTATCACAGCTTAAACCAGGGAAAACGACTTCAAACCATCTACATCAGTCCCCAAACGTAACAGCAAACACAGCTCATGGCCTGGGGAAATTAACAGCCCCCGAAATGCATCAGTGGACGCGGCTCACAATGTGGGGAAAACTCAACCTGTCCTTGGGCAATGAAGTCACCGGGAAAACATACATAGACCATGTTGTGAAAGAGATTATAGTTCCCCAGCCTGGGCATGAATGAAAACGACAATGCAGGACCCACGAATCTGTCCGTGAGGGAAGAATACATCCAAACCGTCCGTAGATCCGTAGAGGAAAAAATACATGGATAAAAACCAGGAAAATCCTATGCGTGGAAAACAATCTGACCCTGTGAGGAATGAACAGACAATGGAGGTCCTGCGTGAGGAAAAATAGCTTCGTTTTTGTCCGTGGATGAACAAACAATAGGAAGGATGCGGAAATTGGAAGTGTGTGAGCCTTAAGCACCGTCGTGGAGAGAAGAAGATCTGCATGAGAGGATGAACAACAAAATCGTGGGTAGAGTGTGCGTGTGGGTGAGGACTGACAGTCCTACCACCCCACTTCCAAGACCATAACCGCCTCAACCACCAGCTGCCTTTCTTAATGAAATTGGTTGGAATAAAACAAAGGAAGAAGACATATGGGTTTTTCTCTCATTGGCCAAGGTTGACAATTTTCCCCACCCCCTATCCTTGTGAAAATCATTCCCCTTTCTCATTTTAGTTGCCGCAATCGTAGCTGGTCGGGTTCATTTTTAATTATAGATGCATATTTACATGATGATCGTCATAATATATGCTGCATGCCCCGATATACCATCAGTGACAATTCAAATCCAAAACATAACATAACCGATCAATGGTGGGGCCTTGGCCTTTAGCTCCACACCCTGATCATTTATAATTTATACATCATATACATCTAATGTAACCGGGTCAAAACCGGGACATTACGTTCCCTCCCCCTTCAATAGCACTGTCCTCAGTGCTTTACAAAATTTGAACAAAATGCTACACTGGTATCACCTCAGTGTTCCGTAGAATTGAACAAAAATGGATGTGCCAATTGCATGGCATCCTCCAGCTCCCATGTAGCCTCTTCAGGTTCGAAGTGCTCCCATTGCACCTTTACCTGACCTATGGCTCGATTCCGGAGCATTGTGACCTTCCCGTCGAGGATGCGCATTGGCTTGATTTGGAACTCTCCCTCGGGTTCCACTTGAATCACATCCCAATTTATCACATGGTTAGGATCATATACATTTCTCTTAAGCAAAGAAACATGAAAAACATTATGAGCTCTAGTGCTAGCAAGCAATGCAAGTCTATATGCAACTGGCCCTATCCTTTCAAGAACTTCAAACGGCCCACAATATCTCGATGACAACTTGGCACAACTTCCAAGCTTCAAGGAACTCTTCCTTGCCCTCACTCTGAGGTAAACATGATCCCCAAAACTGAACTCCCTATTCACCCTATGCTTATCGGCATAGATTTTCTTTCTGTCCTGTGCTACTTTTAGGTTTTGCCTGATCTTTACAACCTCTTGCTCCATTTCCTCAAGCAATTATGGTCCAAGCACAATCCGGTTCACTGGATTATCCCAATTCACTGGTGTCCTACACCTTCTTCCATACAAAGCTTCATATGGACTCATCCCCAAGGATTCCTGATGTCCATTGTTATAAGCAAACTCTACCAAGTGCAAGTAATCTTCCCACTTGGTTGGTTTGTCCATTACGTACATGCGAAGCATGTCTTCAAGTACCTGATTAACTCTTTCTATCTGGCCATCTATTTGAGGATGGTATGCAGTGCTGAAGTTTATCTTTGTACCCAAGTCTGCAAACAACCCCTTCCAAAAGTTGGAAGTGAACTTGACATCCCTATCAGAGACTATTGCGTTCGGAAATCCATGCAATTTGAAAATCTCCTTCATGAAAATCTTTGCAACGTCATCTGTCATATGTGTATACTTCACTGGTATAAAATGTACTGCCTTAGTCAACTTGTCTACCACAACCATGATGGAATCATGTTGTCTCCAAGTCATCGGCAATCCTGTAAGAAAATCCATGGAAATAACTTCCCATTTCCATTCCGGAACTGGCAAAGGCTGCAACAAACCTGCTAGATGTTGATGCTCAACCTTTACCTATTGACATTTCATACATCTTGAAATGTACTTAGCCATATCCCTTTTCATTCCTAGCCAAAAGTACTGCTTTCTAGCTGTAGCGATTGTTTTCTGATATCCTGGATGACCAGAATATGGAGCTTGATGGATTTCATCCATAACAACTCTCCTCAAATCTGCTACATCTGGAATATAAATTCTACCTTTATAAGTGAGAATTCCATCTTCTTCCAATTTATATCCCTCATACCTTTTCTCGAAACTTTGCTGTTGCTGCAATTTGTCTTTTACTTGCTCATACAATTCATTTCCGGCAACATGATTGGCAATCTGCTGCCTCAAATCTGATTGGCAAATACTAAGAGATTCCACATGCATTTCTTGCGCTTTCCTGCTGAGTGCATCAGCTACCTTATTCTCTTTTCCCTTTATGTTCTTGATTTCAAAATCAAACTCACATAAAAACTCCAGCCATCTTGCTTGCCTAGCATTCAGAGTAGGCTTATCAAATAGGTACTTCAGTCCACAATGATCTATCCTGAGCTCAAATCTCCTACCCATCAAGTAATGTCTCCACATCTTGAGAGCATGTACTATGGCTGCAAGCTCTAGATCATGAGTGGCGTAGTTCTTCTCATGCTCCTTCAACTTTCTTGACTCATAACATATCACGTGGTTGTCTTGCATAAGGACTCCTCCAAGCCCTTGTCCGCATGCATCGATACACACCACAAAATCTTTCTCTGGATCTGCAATCTTCAATACTGGTGCACTGGTGAGAAGATTCTTCAACCGTTGGAAACTTTCTTCACATCTTGATGTCCATTCGAACTTCATCCCCTTCTTTTGCAAAGAAGTGATAGCATGTGCAACGTTGGAAAATCCCTTAATGAATCTCCTGTAGTATCCTACAAGTCCCATAAAATATCTTACCTCTGTCACATTTCTTGGAGTAGGCCAATTCATAATGGCTTCTATCTTTTCGGGGTCCACAGATATACCCTCCTCTGAGATAATGTGTCCCAAAAACTAAATTCTATCTCTATAGAAGTCACACTTGCTCAGTTTTGCATACAACTGATGCTCCCTGAGCAAAATCAATGTCAGTCTCAAATGCTCTTCATGCTCTTCCTCATTCTTAGAGTAAACGAGAATTTCATCAAGGAAAACAAGCACAAACTTGTCCAAATACCTACTGAAGACACTATTCATGAGGCACATAAATGTAGCTGGTGCATTCGTGAGACCAAATGGTACCACTACAAACTCATAATGCCCATACCTCGTCCTGAAGGCTGTCTTATGAATGTCTTCATCCTTGATTCTCACATGATGGTAACCAGACCTTAAGTCAATCTTGGAAAATACCCTTGATCCTCTCATTTGATCAAAGAGGTCATCAATCCTAGGAAAAGGATATTTATTCTTCACAGTAACCTTGTTAAACTGTCTATAATCAATGCATAACCTGAGTGTACCATCTTTCTTCTTGACAAACAGAACTGGTGCTCCCCAAGGAGACACACTCGATCGGATATACTTCTTTTCCAACAACTCTTGCAGTTGCATCTTCAATTCTAGCATCTCCGGTGTACTCATTCTGTAGGGTGCCTTGGACACTAGTGCTGCTCCTGGCACAAGTTCAATTGTGAATTCAATGTCCCTCTTTGGAGGAAGCCCTGGGATCTCATCAGGAAACACATCCCTGAATTCCTGTAACACCTGATAGTCCTCCAACCTCGGAGTTTCATCTCCTGATGTTTCCAAAATATGAGCTGCATACAACTGGCAACCCTTCCTATAGAACTTCTTTAACTGCATTGCTGAAACCTGCCTTACTTAAATCACCTTTGGAATGCCTTTCACAAATACTAGGTTCCCTTCTTCATCCATGCATTCGAAAGTCTTATTGTAACAGTCAAGCTTCACCCTGTGAGATTATAACCAATCCATTCCAATGAGAACATCATAGGAACCAAGCGGTAGTACATTCAAGTCTATACAAGTGACCAACCCATTCATGACCAATGGACATTTCTCTATCATTTCACTGACCTTTCTCTTAGTTCCAGTGGCTAGCTGAACTAACCAAGACTTCCTATGCTTTACTTTCTTAAAAGCACAAATCTTCACTACTCTAGGAGTAATGTAACTGTGTGTAGAACTAGGGTCAATCAAAATAGAAATAGATTGCTCAACAATCTTACCTGCTACTTCAACCACAGTTGACTGGTGATCCGCTTGACGGTCCTCTAGTGCTGCATAAATCCTAGGAACTGCCCTTGCTACTTGACCCACTATTTCTGCTTCTTGAACATTATAAGTTGGCCTTGCACCCTCGTTCTCGAGTGGAAAATTTCTGCACATGTGGGGTCCTCCACATTTCCAACATTGAAGTGGCCCTCTATTCTGTTGTGGATTCTTAGGCTTTTCTCCTATCACTCCAACCGGCTTACTCGCAGCTTGGGAGGGCTGCTTCTGCTGATTCTTGAAGCTAGAAGGTTTGAAACCTTTCTTTCTTTGGTCAAACTTCTCATTCTTCTTGTCCTTCCATGCCTTATGGAAATCTGGCTTACCTTTGCTTTGCTCATAGCAATGCTTAGCCTTTCTTATCGCTTCTTCAAGAGTTCTAGGTTCATAGAACTCAAGTCTATCTTTGTAAGACTGAGGTAATCCACTCAGAAAATGATGGACCTTTACTTTTTCATCTGTGATGTACCGGACATACCTCAATAGCTCCAAAAACTTATTAGCATACTCTTCCATGGTCTGCTATCCCAATCTCAGCTCATGGAAGTCCTTAATCTTGTCATCATAATACCTGTCAAAGAGGTATTTCTGCTTGAAATACTTCTTGAACTGTTTCCACTTAAGCCTCCTTTCACTGATCCTCTTCACTTTCTTGAAGTGTTCCCACCAAATGGATGCTCTTCCATTTATATTGAATATGGCAACTCTCGCCTTCATGTTTCCTGAATAATCATGCACTTGAAAGTACTTCTTAATACCAAGAAGCCAAGCTTCAGCCTCTTGTCCAGTCTTTACCTCACCATCAAACGTAGGAGGTTTAGCTTTCTTGAATTCATCTCGAGTGTGATCCCTATGGTGTCTCTTTCTTTTTCTTTTATGAGAAGAAGAACTAGAATCCCCGTTGGATTCTTCAGAATCAGATGTTCCACTAGAAGTTCTTCTCCTTCTCCTAGTACTGCTCTTACTTCCTTCTGGTCTTGCTGTACCTCGTCCAAAGTCTATCTTCCTTTGCAAGTCTGTCAAACTCTGCAGCATAGCAGCATTCAACTGATCCTACTCCTCCTGGGATTTAATTAAGCTTCTCATAGTGGCTGCAACATTTGACGGTGTCTCTCGGAATCTCCTTCCATTAGACTCTATGCCGTCATTTCTATTACGTACATTTTCTCCCATGGCATCTTCTGCTCGCTCGTAAGAATCCCGAGCATCATACCCATCATGAGTTCTCATACTGAACCACCACTTGCTTATCAAATGCACTATATGGAATACTTCCCTTGAAGGTGACTATGACTCTGCAATGCATTAGTAACACAATTGTTAGATGCATAATATTGATATAAACCAACATTACTTACCTTCTCTTGGAAAATTATAAATTACGAGTTTCCCAAAACATAGAATTTTCTCCATCAAATAGTGTCTATCTGAGGGGGACGACGAGGGTCAAGGGGGATTGCCCCCTTGTGGCTTCCCTGGATCACTACCACTTCTCTCCTTCTCAGCCCATGAGAATCCACTGGAAAACTGCTTGAAAATCCCACTGAAAATAGTCGAAATCTGCTGAGAAATCCCATGGGAAATTCAAAATTTCCTTGCACAGAATCGACTCCCGGCTGTCTTTCCACATCGCAAGTCTTAGCACTTTCTCTTCCGCAACGACGGCTCATGAAACGCTTTCTCTTCCGACTGGCGGCTGTTTACTTAGAAAATTTCCACTTCGGGCATCGACGGTCTTTGCACATCGAAAGCCAAATGACTTTGGCTTCCGCAATGGCGACACACCAAAGGCCAACTCCTTCTGATGGCCGCTCTTTACTTGGAGAAATTTTTAACTTTTTGGCGCCGGCGGACTTCTGACATCGGAAGCCAAATGACTTTGGCTTCTGCAATGGCTGCTCACCAAACCTTAACTTCTCCCGATCGGTGTCGGCAGCCTTAGAGATTTTGGCTTCCGCAACGGTGGAAGTCCCTTCTGCTAATTGTTCCGATACCGAACATTTAGATGAACTTTTCGCGGCTTTCTCCAAACGGTTTCGGCGTCGGAGGTCTTTATCATTGGAAGCCAAATGACTTTGGCTTCCGCAATGGTGGACGTTCAATCACTTTTCTCTTTCGATCGTTGTCAAATCACTTGGAAAGCTCCCGAGATTTTCTTCCCCGTCGGAAGACTTAACGGTTTGGACTTCTGCAATGGTGGATGGGAAACCACTTTCTCTTCCGATTGGTAGAAGTTCACTTCACGAACTCTTCCGCAACGGCGGAATTTTTTCCGCTGGCTCTTCCGACTGTTCCAACACTTGGACCATTTTCTAAATTCTTCCCCATCGGAAGACTTAACGGTTTGAACTTCCGCAACGGTGGATGGGAAACCACTAACCCTTCTGCAACGACAGAAGTCAATTCTGCTAATGGCCCGACTGTTCAATACTTCAACAAAATTTTTGAATTTTTACAGTCTTCCACTGCTTGCTACTGGGTAGAAGAAACGCTACCTCGGTCACTGCAATCCTTCAAGGCTCATGCAGGCCCATGTTGCAACATGAGCTCTGATACCATACTGTCACATCCCCATGCCTCCGACCTGCGTAGAGGACGCGACCCAAACTTTAATCACAGCGGGCTAAGAGCCCCATGAACACGTACATGATAAAAATTGCATAAACAAAATGCTGCAAGGAAATGCATTACAGTGAAACATGCACATATTCCATTCATTTGTCATACACAGCGGAAACCACATACATTTCTACAAGCATTTGACATGTTCATTACATTCATTAACAGTAAATATAGTTGCAGAAGTAAAAATGGACAAGACTACTTAACTTAAGATGAATTCATTCCGCAACCAGCTACATTGCTACAACGTTCCACCCAACCATAGGCCAGCGTGCTCCTTAATCTCTCAGCAATGCTGCCACCCCCGAGCTGGGCATGATTCTCCAAGGAATAAGGGAACAACAGGCTTACACGTAGCCAAGGATACACAAAAACACACAGCCAAGCCAACAAAGTTGGGTTTATCAGGCCATCAAGGAGTTAGGAAAGGCTCAATGCTAAGCTGGTGAGCTCGTTACAAAGGCAAGAACACCTACACCAGAACTAGCCTGACCTCTAAGACACCCAAACACACCCAACACAAGGAATCAGTCCCTTCTCTGCTACACAGTCCCTTGGGCCCTGCATTCCCTTCCAGTGCTATTCAGGGGGTGATGGAGAAGAAGGCTAGCCCTCTAGCTCTGTCTGTGTGGTTTCCAGCCACCAGGTTTATCAAACAAAACTAAGCCCCCCATCCCTGCTCCCAATACAGTCCGAAGACCAACCATTGCACTCAGGAAATCAATTTAGCTATCACAGCTTAAACCAGGGAAAACGACTTAAAACCATCTACAGCAGTCCCTAAACGTAATAGCAAACACAGCTCATGGCCTGGGGAAATTGACAGCCCCCGAAATGCATCAGTGGATGCGGCTCACAATGTGGGGAAAACTCAACCCATCCTTGGGCAATGAAGTCGTCGGGAAAACATACATAGACCATGCTGGGAAAGATATTATAGTTCCCCAACCTGGGCATGAATGAAAACGACAACGTAGGACCCACGAATCAGTCCATGAGGGAAGAATACAGCCAAACCATCTGTAGATCTGCAGAGGAAAAAATATGTGGATAAAAACCAGGAAAATCCTGTGCATGGAAAACAATTCGACCCTGTGAGGAATGAACAGACAATGGAGGTCCTGCGTGAGGAAAAACAGCTCCGTTTTTGTCCGTGGATGAACAAACAATAGGAAGGACGCAAAAATTGGAAGTGCGTGAGCCTTCAGCACCGTCGTGGAGAGAAGAAGATCTACATGAGAGGATGAACATCAAAATCATGGGTAGAGTGTGCATGTGGGTGAGGACTGATAGTCCTGCCACCCCACTTCCAAGACCATAACTGCCTCAACCACCAGTAGCCTTTCTTAATGAAAGTGGTTGGAATAAAACAAAGGAAGAATACATATGGGTTTTTCTCTCATTGGCCAAGGTTGACAATTTTCCCCACCGCCTCTCCTTGTGAAAATCATTCCCCTTTCTCATTTTAGTTGCCGCGATCGTAGCTGGTCGGGTTCATTTTTAATTATAGATGCATATTTACATGATGACCGTCATAATATATGCCGCATGCCCTGATATACCATCAGTGACAATTCAAATCCAAAACATAACATAACTGATCAATGGTGGGGCCTTGGCCTTTAGCTCCACACCCTGATCATTTACAATTTATACATCATATACATCTAATGTAATGGGGTCAAAACTGGGACATTACACCGGTCCACTGAGTTTTTCTATTTTGACTTAAATTATGAAATTCACGTGCCTAATTAACAATGCAGAGTGATAAAGATGCAAAGAGCATTCACAATGTGATGCGCAGGTTCTTACCTCTCATCTTAGAACTCACAAGCATCTAAATCATACAAACAGTAATAAAACAAAACTAACTAAACTATCTCTAGAGAGCTGGATTAATTCATGAGTAATGCAATACTGTTCAGGTGTTATGGCAAATCACAGATAGCTGTTCTTATAACCAAACATATAAATAGAAGTAAAAGTATACATGAGAAGATAGATCATCAACAATTAAAACATCCCATTACTCATAGTGGAAGAACACCATAAAAATACTGAAGAATCTTCAGACAAGAACATAGGTTCAAGAAATTAGAACACTCTTACAGCTAATGAGACACAGCTGAAAACGAAATAGTTCACATTCAACATTGCTCATTTAAACGCATTGATCCATTCCACATAGCACTTTCTCCAACAGGTAAAATTTTCACTTTCTGTTTTGTAAAACGAAGTAGTTCTTCTTACAAGCAAAAGGTTTACAAGTTTGCCAGGGAAAAAGCCCTTGTAACTTCTAACTTTCAAGTATTTAAACAAAACAGTAGATCGTTTCAGTTTCCCCCAAACGTGTGACTTTTCCCTTTTTTCAAAATGCTTCATCTTCTCATCTTATTTTCTATATGCGTTCATGATCTAATTAGCAACGAATAGATCTTTTGGGTCTATGCCTTTGTCGCCATCCATTCTGTCTTTTCTTTAGCTTGTCTTTCTCGCGATCCTGATGGCTACAGTTCAACCTTTCCTACAACTGCCTCGCTATGCCTTCGTGTCGCGGTAGTCTGAAGACATCTTTTGAGTCCACCTACGATTCAATAGAGTGTATCATTCATCGGGACCGCATTATAAAACAAAGCAACACATTATACCAACTAAAATGGCCAACCCAAAAGAAATGGCTAGGTGCACCACTTGTTCAACGCCGACACCACTACCTCGACCACCTCCATGCTCGACAAACATCACCAATGGCGGAAAATGGGAAACTCATCGGTGGCTCAAAATACCAACATCGGAAGGGTAGACCAATCCGTAGGCGGTAAGACTTTAAATCGACAATCAGAGGATATTAACATTGGAGGCTAAACGACTTTCCCAGCTGCAACGGTGGAAGAGACATAGGTTACGGACAAGTGACCGAAAGGAGAGAAAATTCCCAATCGGAAATCGGAAGGGTAACCACATCGAAAACCAAACGACTTTCCCAGCCGCAACAACGAGAGAGAAAAACTACGGGTCCGCGATGAAAAGGGTCAAAACGCATCAGCTGTCAGAGCTCTTTATGCTTCGGACGCTAAGATGCTTTGGGAGTCACAACGGCGGAAGGGAAAAGGAAAAAAGCAGCTAATTTAACATAGTGTGACGCCCGATTTAACATAAAAAATAAGTGTTTGGAATCTTTTTAAAACAGAAAATCAACAAAGGTTTAAAACTAATTTTACTTCCGAAACCGCGGACTCAAAGAATGAAAGATCCGATTTATCACTGACTAGTAAACCAAACTCACATCAGCGATCAATCACAAAATTCAAACATAGGCAACCCTTGAAACTGGCTGAAAATCAGTCTGCACAATCATTCGAAATTAAAACCCGACCAATAGGTTCCAGGATCCTATGATTTAAGAACAACGCTAAATCATGAAGAGGGGCCCAAAATTTTAAGAAATTTGGGGAGAACGGTTGTGGCTGCAACACATATTCATCATCTTTGTCTTCATCTTCATCATCATCATCACCTTCATCATCATCATCATCATCATCATCAACATGATCATCATCATCACCATTAACATTGTGAACATCATCATCATCATCCTCATCATCATCCTCATTATCATCACCATCATCATCACCATCATCATCATCACCATCATCATCATCTTCATCATCTTCGTCTTCATCTTCATCATCATCATCATCCTCATCATCATCATCACCTTCATCATCATCATCATCACCATCAACATCAACATCATCACCATCATCATCATCATATCATCATCACCATCAACATCATCTTCATCATCTTCGTCTTCATCTTCATCATCTTCATCTTCATCATCACCATCAACATCATCATCACCATCAACATCATCATCATCACCATCAACATCATTTTCATCATCTCCGTCTTCATCTTCATCACCATCATCACCTTAATCATCATCATCATCACCATCGTCAACATGATCATCATCATCACCATTAACATCGTGAACATCATCATCATCATCCTCATAATCATCCTCATCATCATCACCATCAACATCATCACCATCATCATCATCATCATCATCATCACCATCACCATCAACATCATCTTCATCATCTTCGTCTTCATCTTCATCATCATCATCATCATCATCCTCATCATCATCATCACCTTCATCATCATCATCATCATCATCATCACCATCAACATCGTGAACATCCTCATCATCATCATCACCATCAACATCATGAACATCATCATCCTCCTCATCATCATCCTCATCCTCATCCTCATCCTCATCCTCATCCTCATCCTCATCATCATCACCATCACCATCAACATCATCTTCATCATCATCATCATCATCCTCATCATCATCACCTTCATCATCATCACCATCAACATCATGAACATCATTATCATTCATCATCATCATCCTCATCATCATCATCACCATCAACATCATGAACATCATCATCTCATCCTCATCATCATCCTTATCATCATCCTATCTTCTACTATTTTCATCAACACAATATTGTTATCGCTTAGGAGGTTAAATAACAATTTTATTGGATAGACTAACTATCTTAATCAAAAAGATTTTCTTTTATTAAATATTTATATTTAAATTGAGTGTATTCTAAATCATGTCTAAGTCATGAAGTATATGTTTATTTCTAAACTTAGGCTAAACTTAATAATAAATAAATTAAGAAATATTTAAGAAATTAGTAATTAAGAAATTAGGAAAGCCTTAGCCGTGCACCCACCTTATTAATTGTGCTTAACAATATTGTGTGCGCGGTTTTCCCACACAAATCGAGTACGCGTTTTGCCTTTATATACCACGTGCACGTTTTTGGACTGTTAAAAAACACAGAATTGTCTTTGTCCGAGAGCAACTCCGATTAGCGCGCATTTTTCTTCAAGAGCAGGAGTTTGCCCATAACACTCACAATATACACATTCTCTAGCATTCTTTTTGTTATGCAGGTGCAGCATTGAAGACATCTTTCATGGTTGAGGAGCACATAGGATAAGATATCAAGCTTCAATGTCATTTCATGGTGATGGTGGATATAACTTTCATTTGGTTATTATTCAAGAGAACCAGAGGTAAATTTTCCCTTTCATTATTGTTTTGATGGGAAATATGAACAATTGAGAAGGAATATTGAAACACCTTGACGGATCAATAGTTATAAAGCAAGTTAAAGGTTTGGAAGCTTGTAATTGAGGAGCAACAAAAACAAACTATATTGACATTGATCATTGTGGTGATGGGGAATGTACGTAACCAAGTAAGAAAATTAGCAAGGAAGAAGAGACCTCAAGAAGTCATTGAAGAAGAGAAAGAAAAGAAAAGAATAGACATGATGAATCGGAGGCTTTCTTTGGAAACTAATCCAAATCCAATTATAGAGGATACGGGGGTTCATCCTATTAATCGAGCACAAGAAAAAAGGAAGCATTCACTAGAGGGACCTTCAATTTCCACAATAGTTGTTGAACAAGCACCCCATGGAAGTATTCAAGAAGCAAAACGTAGGTGCTCCTTAGGGGATGTTTCAAATCCCACATCAAGTCAAAGTGATAAGTTACCATCTCAAGACGAAGCTCATGAAGAGGAAGTGTACATGGATCCTACTATTGAAGAGGCATTGGACATGGAGCCTACTGTTGAAGAAGAAAATATTAACCGAACCATCGATGAGGATGTTGGACTTCCACCATCCAACTACCAGGAAGACAGTGAAGGACAACAAGTTGCTACTGAAACGCCAGAGCGTATTGTTGATGCACTGGAAGATAGAAATCCAACCCCCTTACCTCCATTAGAAAGCACACATCGAAGAACTTCGAAGCGTATACAAGTTGATGAAGGACTCCTCAATTCAATGGAAGGTACACTATCTAAACGTAGTATTTCTTATCAAACTCAACAGATACTAAATAAATATTTTGAGAAATGTGATGGAGATAAATGTAGATTATTTTTATCATTGTTAAAATCTAGGGGCATGAATATTGTTAGGAAATCGTTAGGGATAAATATCATAAACCCTTCTGGACCAAGTTCTCATATAGTTAAAAGCTTAGTAGATGCCTTTGGTAAAATTGGTAAGAACACATGGTCAAAGGACCGCAATGCAGCTCGTCGTGTGTTGTCACAAGCAATTGTAAATAAGAACGTCAGGGTCCTTCATTTTCTCAAGCCTACATCTAAACTAGTTAATTTGAATGTAAAAACTCTCCGTAGGTATTCTATTAGAAGAGAACATCTCGACCCAACCTCCCAGACAGATTTTTGGGCCTTTATTGGTCGGTTGCCACGTCGTGACATGAAGCTACTTGATGCAGTAAAGGGACTAGTGCAGAGTTTTTGGCATGATCACACAAGGCCTTCTTCAAACCGGAAGGATGTACTAAAACTGAGAAGGGGTTCAAAGGACCGTGAACCACATATTAAGCATCTTCTTGATATAACACAGACATAACTATATGAGAAATTTAGGAATGAACATATCCAATTGAATTTGGGGCAAAGATATTTTGAGAAATGTAAGCCCTGGTATGTTAGAATAAATACTCTTCGTAACACTTGTTGTTGTAGATACCATGTAGAATATGAATATTACTATGAAACATTTTTGTACATTCATCATGTGTTGCATACTAACCATGTGCAGGATTTCTCCTTGACAATACCACCGACCTCATCAAGAGAATTCATTCATAGTATCATGTGCAATAGGCCTGAGGGGCAAACTTAATATGCAAAATCCTATTTGGATGGAACTTGCTCCAACTGTGCTAGAATGGAATTATTGAGCCAATGTATGCACGAGACTGGAGACAATGAATTAGGGAATATGGTTACAGACATGAAAAGTTTCAAATATATCAGCTATGAAATAGTCCCAGGGAAAGAAAGCAAAAAAATACAATTGGTGACATCTCAGGTACATGCATTTATCTATAAAATTATGTTTGAACAGTTGCATTTCATTCCTTACTTACAAAAAACCTGATATTGAGATCATTTTGTGTCAACAGGTACAAGTTAGTGTCTTCATCAAGGAATTTATTGAAAAGACACGTCAATATGTTCAGCATGTCCACTTGGCACGATGGTAGGATGAGAAGTTTAGAATATGTAGAGATACATTTCCTCGTGGTACTATACTTTCAGTTGTTGATTTTTCCAAGAACTACACTCTGCAACCTCAAAATGAGATCCAAAGTCAGTATTATCACTTTGAGCAGGTTTTCTTTGATGGTGCATATCACATATAGGCATGGCCCAAACAGTAGTGAAGAGCAAAGAGAAATTCTAAAGGAATATCACTTCTACATAAGTGATGATCGGTGCCATGACTTCCACGATGTACGCCATTGCTTCATCATGTTCTATGATCATTTAAAGGGTAGGGACATACAGATGGATCAACACTGGATTTGGTCTGATGGATGTGCTGGTCAGTTCAAAAATGCACACATGTTTCAATGGTTGTGTTCATTGCATAAAAACTACAAATTTCCACATATGTGGAACTATTTTGAGACTGGGCATGGTAAAGGAGAGCATGATGGAGCCGGAGCATGTGTCAAAACATCCCTACGAAGAGAGGAATTGAAATTATCTACAATATCTACTATTCAAAATGCTCAATCTATAGTCAGGTGGTGCACGTCAGTAATGGGAGAGGAATCAGCTATGCGAGCAGAATCCACAAGAAAGAGACACGTGGAGAGATTTTTTTGGGAGGTGGTAGACATAGATCGTTCACATGCATGGGAATGCAAGACTATTCCTGGGACTTGTGGCTTTCATTCGGTTCGAAACTCTAATAACCCAGTATTTGAAATTTGGACCAGAAAACTCGCTTGTTTTTTCCCTCCTTGCTGTGATGGTGACTGGGATGTGTGTGAATCATTGGATTGGGTTGATGGATGGGATCACATATCACTTCCACTTGATCAGCGTGCGATTGTTGAGTTAACTCCATTGGAAGAAGACCAATCGTCTATTTCTATAGATTTTTATCATGTATCAGACCTTGTACAACCTGGTATGATGCATTTCCTTAACATTTTTTTGTAAAATTTACGTAGTGTTGAAACTCACATTAATGGCCTTGTATCAAACGAAAAATATTTGATCATATACCTACAATAATACTATGCAGGACACATATACGCAGTGGTTGCCTCAAAAGATAGTGAATGGGGTGGTGATTACTGGTCGACACGTTGTATAGAGGGAAAGCAAACGCTCATTATGTCCATGACTGATGATGAAAACAACCACTTCCCCATTGGGTCTATGGTTGTTAAAGGTGAATATCTTACACATGACAACAATGCAAGAAAGAAGGGTGGATATGTTTACAGGGATTACAAAACAGGTGCAAGTGTGTATCACTTTACCAAGTTAATCATTGGTACAAACCTCCAGGTACGAACAATGCCTAGTCGGAATTCATCGAAGGTACGATACTTCTTACCGGATACAGAACATGAGAGACTAATGGAGACCATCATTATAAGAGAAGATTCGGAGGGCTTGGTTGTATGATAATAGGTGGGATCTAGCATGATGAGGTATGTATCATTATTGTAATTTTCCCATGTATGTTTCTTATGAATATGTCAATTTTGTGTTCTTGTACGCTACTTCTTACCAGATACATAGCACGAGAGACTAATGGAAACCATCATTATAAGAGATGATCCAGAGGCCTTGGTTGTGTGATATTAGGTGGGATCTAGCATGATGAGGTATGGACTTATGCTTCAAATCATGTTGATTCACGAAGTTGACTTTAGTGTGCATGTACTGAGATCATTGAAACCTTTAAATATAATAGTTTTTTTATATGTTATTTCTGTGCTTAGGAAATCATACTTATAGATGAAGCATTACATATATTTCATTTGAAAATGCATTGCGCATAGTCCTTAGTTTAATTATGGTCATTATTCATGTTTGTATATCGAAAATATTAATGTGTTTCAATCAAGTAAACACTTTTACACCATACATTTGAAATCCCACTTGACATTTGTGTTTGCAAGTATATGATGCCTAGTACATTGTTATGATGCAAGTGCAAAGTAACATCAAAATGTGATATACCTTGGGTATTTATTAGTTGGTTTCAATGCAATACATTGAATTATGGTTTAAATTTGGTGATTTACATCCCATATTGCCTCCTAACAAAGTTTTTTCCTATAGACACATGATTATGATTGGAATGTTTTCTGGATTTTCAAGAATGGGAGTGAATGTCATGCAATATTGAATTATAATGATGCAAACATAATTGGGATTTAATGGACACATTTAATATTACATGAACCTAATTTATTTGATGTGATCCGTTGATTTGGATCATTTTGGTTTTCTAAAAAGGCTAGAGTTCAATGTAAGCAATTTTTTATTGTAATTAAATACTAAATTATAATATGTAATAATCAGTTCTATTCACTTTTCAAGCGTTCCCACATAACACATGCCTAAACACGCTTGCACGACCCACCGGAAGCCCTTTTTGATACACGGTTTCCATTCTATGCCCCGGGTAGGGATTCGAAAGGTGTCCCTGAAAGCCTGTAGGAGGTGGGATTCAACGTGCCAAAGAATCATGACCCTTACTTGGATCGACAAACCATCGGCTCCGTTGGATTCAGGACACCGCGATAGTGCTAGGGTGGCCCTCTAATCTGGTTCCATGGAGAAGAGACCATTATTTTGGTCAATTTTGGAAACTAGGGTTTTGCTCAGTATGTGAACGTGAAATTTTTTCACATGGGGGTCAAATTCGCATATTGCTTGACTGTGAAGGTGTGGCTAGCGTTCCCACATAACACATGCCTAAACACGCTTGCATGACCCATAGGAATCCCTTTTTGATACACGGTTTCCATTCTATGCCCCGGGTAGGGATTCAACATGTGTCCCTGAAAATCCTGTAGGAGGTGGGATTCAACATGCCACAGAATCATGACCGTTGCTTGGATCGATGAACCATCCACTTCGTTGGATTAAGGACATCAGTATAGTGCTAGGGTGGCCCTCTAATCTGGTTCCATGGAGAAGAGACCATTATTTTGGTCAATTTTGGAAACTAGGGTTTTGCTCAGTAAGTGAATGTCCAATTTTTGCACATGGGGGTCAAATTCGCATATTACTCGACCGTGGAGGTGTGACTAGAGTTCCCACATGGAACCTGCCTAAACAAGGTTGCACAAAGCACTGGAAGTCCTTTTTGATGCACGGTTTCCATTATATGCCCGGGGTAGGGATTCAACAGGTGTCCTTAAAAGCCTGTAGGAGGTGGGATTCAATGTGCCAGAGAATCATGATCGTTGCTCGGATCGATGAACCATCCACTCCGTTGGATTTAGGACATCGGGGTAGTGCTAGGGTGGCCCCCTAATTTGGTTCCATGGAGAAGAGACCATTATTTTGGTCAATTTGGGAAACTAGGCTTTTGCTCAATATGTGAACGTGAAATTTATGCACATAGGGGTCAAATTCGCATATTGCTCGACCGTGAAGGTGTGGCTAGCGTTCCCACATAACAAATGCCTAAACACACTTGTACGACCCACTGGAAGCCCTTTTTGATACACGGTTTCCATTCTATGCCCCGGGTAGGGATTCAACAGGTGTCCTTGAAAGCCTGTAGGAGGTGGGATTCAACGTGCCACAGAATCATGACCACTGCTCAGATCGACGAACCGTCAGCTCCGTTGGATTTAGGACATCGGGATAGTGCTAGGGTGGCCCTATAATCTGGTTCCATAGAGAAGAGACCATTATTTTGGACAATTTTGGAAACTAGGGTTTTGCTCAGTATGTGAACGTGAAATTTTTGCACATGGGGGTCCAATTCGCATATTGCTTGACCGTGGAGGTGTGGCTAGCGTTCACACATGGAACCTGCCTAAACAAGCTTGCACGAAGCACCGAAAGTCCTTTTTGATGCACGGTTTCCATTATATGCCTCGGGTAGGGATTCAACAGGTGTCCCTCAAAGCCTGTAGGAGGTGGGATTCAACGTGCCACAGAATCATGACCATTGCTCGGATCGATGAACCGTCCACTCCGTTGGATTCAAGACATCGGGATAGTGCTAGGGTGGCCCTCTAATCTGGTTCCATGGAGAAGAGACCATTATTTTGGTCAATTTTGAAAACTAGGGTTTTGCTCAGTATGTGAACGTGAAATTTTTGCACATAGGGGTCAAATTCGCATATTGCTCGACCGTGAAGGTGTGGCTAGTGTTCCCACATAACACATGCCTAAACAAGCTTGCACGAAGCACCGAAAGTCCTTTTTGATGCATGGTTTCCATTATATGCCCCGGGTAGGGATTCAACAAGTGTCCGTGAAAGCTTGTAGGAGGTGGGATTCAACATGCCACAAAATCATGACCGTTGCTTGGATTGATGAACCATCTGCTCCGTTGGATTCAGGACATCGGGATAGTGCTAGGGTGGCCCTCTAATCTGGTTCCATGGAGAAGAGACCATTATTTTGGTCAGTTTTGGAAACTAGGGTTTTGCTCAGTATGTGAACGTGAAATTTTTGCACATAGGGGTCAAATTCGCATATTGCTCGACCGTGAAGGTGTGGCTAGCATTCCCACATAACACATGCCTAAACACGCTTGTACGACCCACCGAAATCCCTTTTTGATACATGGTTTTCATTCTATGCCTCGGGTAGAGATTCAACAGGTGTCCCTGAAAGCCTGTAGGAGGTGGGATTCAACGTGCCACAGAATCATGGCTGTTGCTCAGATCGATGAACTTGCATCTCCGTTGGATTTAGTACATCGTGATAGTGCTAGAGTGGCCCTCTACTTTGGGTCCATGGACAAGGGATCTTTTTTTTTGTCAATTTTGGAAACTAGGGTTTTGCTCAGTAAGTGAATGTGAAATTTTTGCACATAAAGGTCAACTTGAAGGTGATTGTAGATCTTCCCCTCATATAAGAGATGTGATCATTTTTACGATGAAATGCAGGAAGAGACAATGCCATTAATTCAGTAACCATGTAATGGAACATGTTTATGTTTAGAAACAAGTGGCCATTCTATTACGCCATTATTACAAAATATATATATCTTCATGCTACGAATGCTTATGTGGCCTACTGATCTCCGGGATGTTATTCGTCCCAGGCAGTCTAAACAATGAATAGATGGCTTGTTTTGTTATTTTCATCTTTTTAACCTCATTGTAACTCAAGCCATTCGCATATTGTTTCCTTTTTCTCTCCCTCTATGATGCGATGCTATACAATGCATCATTCGATCTTGCGATTGTATCAACAATAGATAACAATGAATTTGACAGGGAGTGGCATAGCTCATCTCCACCCCTCCAAACTGAACCAATCTTTCTCAAATGGCCAATGAACCTCAGTATCTCTGCATTGTTACGATCCATAGTAGCCACTGCAATCATAAATACAAATAAAATATCATTAGAAATATAAACACATGATATAATGACATATCTAAGAACTGAAAACTGTATAACTATTGACATATAAACTAAATCTATCATGTAAATTTAAAGATTGATCTTGAATTTTACAGTAATGAATAGGCAGCATAATGTGTTGTTGATGAATAAAATACCAGTATAGGCAACGATTTTGTTAGATATGTAATTATTTGTTGTAGTGTGATGTTTTTTGGACTCCAAAGGTTATTTAGCAGAACTTTATGGATTCTATGGTTGCAAGGGTTCCACCGGATTA
>LPNX010591618.1:32981-49297 GCA_001517045.1 Pseudotsuga menziesii | reverse complement strand
ACATATCCATATATTATGTCAATGTAAGAAATTCAACCTCCCTTTAATACCATTATCTACCCTAACCCACCAAAACATGGCTATTCCCTTCATCTAAGGCAAGGCTACTCCAACCATTACCTACCACCACACTCAGGCCATCACCTACCACCACATTCACCCCATTAGCCACCACACTTACACCCACCTCTTTAGACACATTACAATGAAGTAATCCAAGCTCTTAAGAAGAGTTCATCACATTCAACACTAAAAAAAATATTATGGGCTGAGATCATAATCAATTAAAGGTATACCCACTTTTACTCTTTCTCTACTTTAACTTAATAAAAATTTCAAGCAACATAAATTCTCTAAAATTAATTATAGGTTATTAAGTTAGAAACATCTTGGTAATTGTTGCAAATGAAAACAATGTATCATCTTTTAGGGTTTCGAAGCTTATTTGTTTTTACTTATAGAAAAACAAAACATTATCAATTTGTTGGACTATTTATTTGGATTGAAAAAATATACATTTAGATATATATAGAAAGAATATTCAATAATATATACTATTAAAAATTGTAACGAATTTAGTAATTTAATAATTCTTATGTAAAAATAGATGAATTTTTAAGCTAATTAGCAATTATGTTATGATGAAGATGCTGAGTTAAAAAAATTCCATCATGTATGTAACGGTCTGTCGAGAGTTAGAGAAGAAAAAGATAAGCTTGATGAAGTTATAATGTGTTGACCCAAGAAGGATGAGACATTGGAGAGATATACTTGGAAGACATAATTTTATTATGGGCTGATGCACAATCATGGACTCCTTTAAAGAAACTTTAGATGCCACATAATACTGGAATAAACGAAAAACTCTGACTTTAGGTGACAATTAGGGGTACTTCCCTAACTTATTTGAAGATGAAGTAAAAAGAGAAAAGATAGAAAATTGAATAAAATTTCATAATATATAGCATCTATGCAGAGAAAATGTGTGTAGATGATTATAAAATTAGTTTCCGTGAAAGTGGGTTTTCAAATTATCAGCACATCTTAACATATATGTTTGTGCGGGTGCAGCAATATATGAGGTAAATGATGTCAATTTGGGATAAAATCTTGCAGAAATATAAAGGACATATGGGCCTAGTGCAACACTATTTATTCATAATTTTTCATGAATTATTTTTTATTATTATTAATTATTGAAGTCACAAAAGCTTGAAATTAAAACCTTATGTCAGGGTGCAACACTTTAGGGGCAAAAATTAATGAAATCCTTGATTTCTAAATATAATATCGTAGAGCTTGATCTCGTCTAGTGCACCAGATAGTTTTATTGGGAAATGGTGATGGAAATCAAAAGTTATATAACAAACAATCGAAGTATGTATTTTCGAAAACTGACATGTGTCATTTAGAAAAATAATTATAAATAAATAAAACATAGTTTTGAAGGAAAAAATTACATATTCAGAATCGTAAGATCGTACTCTACAATATCCTAGATTTTCATAAAAAAATATTGTGTATGTCATAGCAAAACACGCCATCTAAACTGAGCATATTGATAGAGTTCTAAAAGACAAGCAATAGCCCCGGTTTATTTTTACTAGCCAATAGGGTCGGTAGTCCGAAGTTATTTCTGAACCTAATGCCAAACCTTATTCCCACCAATTATTTTAATTTTAAAATAACGCATATGCGTTATAGCTTATTCATATCGCATATGCGATATGATAAAGCTATAACGCATATGTGTTTTGTCTAAACTAATTTGGTACAAGAGTAAAAAATAGTAATGGCATCCTTATCCCATTATAATACCATTTAGACAACACTATGATGGACACAAATAATTCCTCTTTTTAATGATGAACGAAGCCATCAGCTGTGCATCATCATCATCATCATCATCATCCTCATCCTCCTCCTCCTCTTCCTCATCATCACCCTCATCTTCCTCATCATCATCATAGTCATCATCCTCTTCATCATCACCATCATTTTTCATCATCATCTTCATCGTCACCCTCATCCTCATCATTATCATCACCCTCATCCTCATCATCATCATCATCATCACCCTCATCCTCATCAGCATTATCATGGTCATCATCATCATCATCATCATCATCTTCATCGTCACCCTCATCCTCATCATCAACATCACCCTCATACTCATCATCATCATCATCATCACCCTCATCCTCATCAGCATCTTCATGGTCATCATCATCATCATCACCCTCATAACCCTCATCTTCATCATCATCATCCTCATCCTCATCCTCATCATCATCATCATCACCCTCATGGTCATCATCATCATCATCACCATCATCATCCTCATCCTCATCCTCATCCTCATCATCATCAACCTCATCATCATCATCATCATCATCACCACCCTCATCCTCATCATCATCACCACCATCATCACCATCATCATCATCCTTATCATTCTCATCGTCACCATCGTCATCATCATCATCATCACCATCGTCGTCATCATCATCATCATCATCACCATCATCCTCCTCATCCTCATCCTCATCATCATCATCGTCAACCTCATCATCATCATCATCACCATTACCCTCATCCTAATCATCATCACCATCATCATCACCATCATCATCATCATCATCATCATCATCACCACCCTCATCCTCATCATCATCATCATTGCCATCATCATCATCATCATAATCACCCTCATTCTCATCCTCATCATCATAGTCATCATCCTTCTCCTCCTCCTCATCATCATCATTGTTCATCATCATTGTCATCATCGTCTTCATCATCATCACCATCACCATCCTCATCGTCATCATCGTCACCATCATCACCATCCTCATCATCATCATCATCATCATCATCATCATCCTCATCCTCATCCTCATCCTCCTCCTCCTCCTCCTCCTCCTCATCATCACCCTCATCCTCATCCTCATCATCATGGTCATCATCGTCATCATCATCACCCTCATCCTCATCACCAACATCATAGTCATCATCCTCCTCACCATCACGATCATTGTTCATCATCATCTTCATCGTCACCCTCACCCTCATCCTCCTCATCATCGTCATCATCACCCTCATCCTCCTCATCATCATCATCACCCTCATCCTCATCCTCATCATCATCATCATCATAATCATCATCATCCTCATCCTCATCATCCTCATCCTCATCCTCATCATCATCACCCTCATCCTCATCCTCATCATCATAGTCATCATCCTCCTCATCATCACCATCATTGTTCATCATCATCTTCATCGTCACCCTCATCCTCATCATCATCATCACCCTCATCCTCATCATCATCATCATGGTCATCATCATCATCATCATAATCATCATCATCGTCATCCTCATCATCATCACCCTAATCCTCATCATCATCATCATAGTCATCATCATCACCATCATTGTTCATCATCATCTTCATCGTCATCCTCATCCTCATCATCATCATCACCCTCATCCTCCTCCTCCTCATCATCACCCTCATCCTCATCCTCATCATCATCATCATCCTCATCACCCTCATCCTCCTCATCATCATCATCCTCGTCATCATCCTCATCCTCACCCTCATCATCATCATCATCACCCTCATCCTAATCATCTTCATCATGGTCATCATCATCATCATCATCATCATCATCATCACCCTCATCCTCCTCCTCATCATCATAGTCATCCTCCTCCTCATCATCACCATCATTGTTCATCATCATCACTCTCATCCTCATCATCATCACCATCACCCTCATCATCATCATCGTCATCATCATCATCATCACCCTCATCCTCATCATCATCATCATCGTCATCACCCTCATCCTCATCATCATCCTCATCCTCGTCATCCTCATCATTATCACCCTCATCCTCATCCTCATCATCATGGTCATAACCATCATCATCATCTTCATCGACACCCTCATCCTCATCATCATCACCATCCTCGTCATCATCATCATCATCATCATAATCCTCATCATCACCCTCATCCTCATCATCATCATCATGGTCATTATCATCATCACCCTCATCCTCCTCCTCATCATCATAGTCATCATCCTCCTCATCATCACCATCATTGTTCATCGTCATCTTCATCGTCACCATCATCCTCATCATCATCACTATCCTCCTCCTCCTCCTCCTCCTCCTCATCATCATCATCACCATCATCATCATCATCACCCTCATCCTCATCATCATCATCATAGTCATCATCCTCCTCCTCATCACCATCATTGTTCATCATCATCTTCATAAGCATAGATAAATGTAAATTGCATGTATTCAGTGAGCACTAAATCGCATATGCGATATATCCCATATGCACTAAATCACATATGCATTATATCGCATATGCGTTTTGGAGAACATGTAAAAAACCTACCCATTCATTAAAAAGCATTGTATCAATATCGCATATGTGATATATCGGAGGTGCGTTATAACGCATATGCAATATGTGTTTTATACAAAAATGTTGGCCGGCGTGCTGTGGGCCAGGTTTACTTTATCAAAAGACATAATTTGTCTAAACCTGCGCACAGAGAACTGTTCAACATGCAATATTTTATCATTACTTACATAATTCCATAGTTTTGTACAGGTTTGGGTGGATTTCAATGGGGAATGTACATAATAGAGGACGGAAGTCAGCAAGGAAGGTGCTTACACCGGAAGAAGCAGAAAATAAAAAATAAAAAAAGAGGGAAGATTCAAGAAATCGTCGGCATTCATTACATGAGCAAATAGTTCCCATTCCCCCTCAACAGATACCTGACGTAGAGGCTGAGGAATATAATGCAACATTAAAGGAAGCTGGTTATACGGAAGTTGATATTATTGATCCATTAGTAAACGGACAATCTTGTGAAGAGTTCAATAATTATGTTACTCCCAATGCAGATGTGACTCAGCAACAACCATGTTCGGTGGTTCAATCTCCTAATCGAAGTTGTGAGCCTGTAGTAGATGTAAACGTCACTCCAACATTTCAAACAGAAACAAATTTTCCATCAAAATGAAAGAGAACTCCTAAATGAATACAAGTGGACAAGAGCGGATTGACTTCCATGGAAGGTAAGGTGGCTAAACGCACTATCCTTCATCATTGTTCTCAAATAATGAAACACTATTTTGATGACAAATCTGAAGCTGGTAAATGCCAATTGTTTTTAGCTTTGCTTAAATCTAGAAATATGGCGACTGTTAGAAGAAATTTAGGCATAACAACAATGAAGAATATCGAATCAAGTAATCACATTGTTAAATCTCTTGCTGTTGCATTCACATTGATTGGTAAAAAAACTCATTCACAAGACTGTAATGTGGCTCGTCGTGTATTGGCTGAATCAATTGTATGTATATCCACAAGACAACGTCGTTTACTTAAATTCACATCACAAATTGTGCCTTTACATCCAAAGACACTTAAAAAATATTCAATAAGAAGAGACAACCTTGATGTAGAGGGACAAATGGAAACATTGTGGGCATTTAGCGGTAGGTTGCCCCGCAAAGACATGAAGTTAGTCGAAGCAGTGAAGGGCCTAGTGCAAACATTTTGGCATGATAACACTAGGCCTTCTTCTAACATGAAGGATGTGTTAAAACATTGTAGGGGTTCTAGAAACACTGAACCTCATGTTAAACATTATCTTGACATGACACAAACTCAATTGTTCGAGATGTTTAAAGTTACCCACATAGAGAAAGGCTCGGGCAAAGATCTTTTGAAAAATTCAAGCCTTGGTATGTTAGAATCAATACCATCCGGAACACTTGTTGTTGTAGATACCACATAGAGTTTGACCTATATTACCATAAATTTGCACATATACGTCGTTTCTTGCATCCTAACCATGTGCAGGAATGCTCAAGTACAGTACCGCCAATGTCATCCAAAGATTTCATCTATAGCATAATGTGTCTGAGGCAAGATGGGTAGACACATTAATTAAAACAATGTGTAGACGGTTCTTGAAACAATTGTGGTGGGCTATCATTATGGTCTGATTGCATCCATGAAACTGAAGATCAAGCATTCGGGAATGCAATTGTCGAGAAGCAGAACTATCAGTATGAGACATATCAGCTACATGATGGGAAAGAAAGCAGGAAGATTAAATTGGTGACTTCACAGGTAAATTGTTGAATATTGACATATTAATATTCATGTACACATTTTTTATTATGTGGTTTATTGACATATTAATATTCACGTACCAGGTGCGAGTATGTGATTTTATTCCAGAGTTTCATGGAAAGATCCAAATGTACATTCAACATGTCTATATGGCATGGTGGCAAGATGAGCAATTCAGAATATGCCGGGACACCTTCCCTCTTGGAACAATACTATCAGTGGTTGAATTTGCAGAAAATTACACCTTACAACCACAAAATGAAATTCAAAGTCAATACTATCACTCAGAGCAGGTGAGAATAATGGTGCATATCACATATCGACATGGGCAAGATAGCAATGAAAAGAAACGTGTGATACTGAAAGAAAGCCACTTCTACATAAGTGATGACCGGACCCATGACATCCATTACGTGCAACATTGCTTTAAATTATTCTATGATCATGTGATAGCTATGGATATACCATTTTATCGTCATTTCATTTGGTCAGATGGTTGTGCTGGACAGTTCAAGAATGCACGTGTATTTGAATGGTTTTGTTTGTTGCACATAAAATACAAGGTGCCACATGTATGGAACTACTTTGAAACTGGTCATGGAAAAGGAGAGCACGATGGTGCTGGTGCATGCATTAAAACTGTCTTTCGAAGGGAAGAGATGAAGTTTACAGGTGCTCGCCTTCGAGACGCTGCATCTATGGTTGAATGGTGTGCATCTGTCATGGGAAAACAAGCAACAAGGAAACAGTTAGTGCGAAGAATATTCTGGGAGGTGACAAATGTGGACCGATCACAAACACATCAGGTGAACACAGTGCATGAAACTCAATAATTTCATTCAATTAGAAGCTCAGATCACCAATACTTGCATCAATTAGAAACACATGATCACCAATACTTGCATGCACCAACTAGGCTTTCATGAACACCAATTTGCATGCTCCAACTAGGGTTGACAAGGTATGAGATGGAACTAGGGTTTAGTGAGCAATTTGCAAGTTAGGAGAGGTAACTAGAAACACATGATCACCAATACTTGCATGAACCAACTAGGCTTTCATGAACACCAATTTGCATACTCCAACTAGGGTTGACAAGGTATGAGATGGAACTAGAGTTTAGTGAGCAATCATGCAAGTTAGGAGAGGGAAATAGAAACACATGATCACCAATACTTGCATGCACCAACTAGGCTTTCATGAACACTTGTTTGCATGCTCCAACTAGGGTTGACAAGGTATGAGATGTAACTAGGGTTTAGTGAGCAATTTGCAAGTTAGGAGAGGGAACTACAAACACATGATCACCAATACTTGCATGCACCAGCTAGGCTTTCATGAACACCAATTTGCATGCACCAACTAGGGTTGACAAGGTATGAGATGGGACTAGGGTTTAGTGAGCAATCATGCAAGTTAGGAGAGAAAACTAGAAACACATGATCACCAATACTTGCATGCACCAACTAGGCTTTCATGAACACCAATTTGCATGCACCAACTAGGGTTGACAAGGTATGAGATGTAACTAGGGTTTAGTGAGCAATTTGCAAGTTAGGAGAGGGAACTAGAAACACATGGCCATGTACAAATCGAAAACCAACTAGGCTTTCATGAACACCACTTTGCATGCTATCACTGGGGTTGACAAATAATGAGATGGAACTAGGGTTTACTTCAACCAATTTAGGGTTTGTAGGGTATGATGTATGTTAGTATGGTATCATGTTAGTATCATAGGGTATTGTAGGGTATGATATGGTATATATTACACATGCATGCATGACTTAGTGTTATTGTATATTGTTATTTTATGTTATGGTATGTTATTGTATGCTAGTATGGTATGATGTTAGTGTCATAGGGTAATGTAGGGTATGTTATTGTGTGTTAGTATGGTATGATGTTAGTATCATAGGGTATTGTAGGGTATGATATGGTATATTACACATGCATGCATGAATTAGTGTTATGATGTTAGTGTATGGTATATTACAATGGTATGGTATGTTAGTATGGTATGATGTTAGTATGTTATGTTATGGTATGTTATTGTATGTTAGTATGGTATGATGTTAGTGTCATAGGGTAATGTAGGGTATGTTATTGTGTGTTAGTATGGTATGATGTTAGTATCAAAGGGTATTGTAGGGTATGATATGGTATATTACACATGCATGCATGACTTAGTGTTATGATGTTAGTGTATGGTATATTACAATGGTATGGTATGTTAGTATGGTATGATGTTAGTATGTTATGTTATGGTATGTTATTGTATGTTAGTATGGTATGATGTTAATGCCATAGGGTATTGTAGGGTATGTTATTGTATGTTAGAATTATATGATGTTAGTATCATAGGGTATTGTAGGGTATGGTATGGTATATATTACACATCCATGCATGACATAGTTTATGATTGTTAGTGTATGTAATTTAGTTAGTGTATGGTATGGTTGTGATGTTAAAAAGTTGAGGATAGCCATAATGTTAAAAAGTTGATGAGTCATAAATTCTTCCTTTAAGTATTGGAAATTCATAAGTTAGCACACATGTGAACCACACATATCATTATATCACATAGGTGAACCACACATATCATGTTCCAAGATCAAGTCAACCATATATATAAATTTGAACCTTGCCTTATATTATATATGTATAGAAATAATGTTACAAAAATTGTCATGCCACATGGCCATAATACAAAATAGTGGATCAAAAAGTACATCTATGTGTATATGAACAAAAATTTACATCTATGTATGCCCCCTATACATTTATTCTAGTTATCCCCCCTTTCACTGCCACTGCCAATGTCTTCAGAGAAGTCTAGATTTCTTTTACAACTGCTCACTGGTGATCCCCATCGCTGAACAAGAGGGATAGGTCGCATCAATGGAGACTGCAGAAAAACCAAATTTTGTAAGTTAATTTACCAACCTTTAAAAATTCTATGTACATTTGTTCAAATTCCAAAACTAAAATAACATTTTTACTTACTGTACATGAGTAAGTAATGGTGGGTCATGGTGCCTCACTAACAATGAACCTGATTGGGTGCTCTTCAAGCACCACTTGCTCACTATCAAGATGCATAAAAAAATTTATATGCCAATGTCAACAAATATACATGTACCTTGGGGTGGAAGAGGTGGGTCACCAATTTGGGTCTCTTCAAGCACCAAATCAGAGAAAGCGATACACAAACGTACAAATAAAGTGATACATAAACATACATGCTGGCTTGTCAAAGGTGGGTCACCGATTTGGTGCTCTTCACGCACCGGTGCCTCACTAGGGGCCTGCATAAAGTAACATATATGTCAATTTTAGATAAAATAGTGAATCAGAGACATATATACTACATGGACGAAAATGATGTTGCCAAAGAAAGCAAAACATACATGTACCTCGCTGGGGGGAAGAGGTGGGTTGACAACAACCTCGCTTTGGTTCTCTTCAAGTACCACTATCTCAATAGGTTCCTGCATAAAGTAACATATGCCAAATTCAGATAATAAAAAGAATCTTAGAAATATATACTACATGGACGAAAAATGATGTTTTCAAAGAAAGCGCAACATACATGTACCTGGCGGGGGGGGGGGGGGGAATAGGTGGGTCGGCAACAACCTCGCATTGGTGCTCTTCAAGCACCAATGGCTCAATGGTTCCCTGCATAATGTAACATATGTCAATGTCAGATAATACAAAGAAAACGAGACATATACATGATTGACAAAAAATGATTTTTCCAAAGAAAGCGAAACATAATTAAAAACATATTTAAAATAATACCTATGTTTGGGAATCTACCTTTGCATGAGAGGGAATAGGCTAAGATACAATGTACTCATCCTGATCACCCTACATAAAACATGTTGTATCAAAATTATGATGTATTGAATGTTACAATCTATATTGTAAACATGTAAATAAAGTTGACAAATTAACAAGTATATTTCTTACCCCTATTGGTGAAGAACCAAACCCATATGCAATATTGACAGCCGCATCAATGTTCTCAACATTGATTGGCGGACTATGCAACTTTGATGTGCCATGGGACACCAACTGTATAGTTGTTCACATAATTTGTTAGATAATTAAATAGAAATAAATTGCGAAACAATTGAAAATTTTGATATGAAACAAAATATAATATGAAAATAATGAGTTTTACTTACAAAGTGAAGTAATCCATCATCTTGAAAGTCTGAAGCAGGGCCATAGCATATTCCTCCATACAATGTGCAAGGGTGTGGAGTAACACAACACTTTGAACGCTTTGCATCTCCTATTTGATCTGTAGATGGGCCTGCCTTAGAAGTGCCAGCCCCTTGGTCTACATTTCCTTGGACATCAGTCCCATGCTGAAGCAATGTATCTGCAAAGTCAAATAATGCCTCCTGTGTATCCTCAATCATAGGACCCGCCGGAGGATATAGTCGAGGGGGTTTTGGTGTGCATGGAGGGCATGGCACATGGTTAGGATCCATCCTGGCCCTTTCCCTATCTTGGGGTATCGCATGACCAACACCCTGGAAGCCTAAGATATCGAAGTAGTTAACATGTTTCCCTAGGATGAATTCTGCATAGAAATTCCTAAGGAAATAAAATGGGATTTCCATATTCCCATGAGGGTCTTCATCGAAGACCATATACCAACGATCCATCCAATTGGCCTTTATATTTGGTTCAACGCACCAGTCTATGGAAATGTGTGCTCAACTGTTGGGTGGAACCAATCCACTACTAGGGTCTCGAAATAATGAAAATAATTTGTCTTTTGTAATTTTAAGGGCTTTGATGTCTTTATAACTCAATCCAACGGAGTAGTATTGCCTCTTGGATTCTCTGTACGAGCTAATGTTGTACAGAGCTCCTTGGGCTTCAGCAATTGTGTTTGTTATTGTGTCCAATGCATCGGCTAAAGACTCTAGCAAATGATCCCCCCTTCTAATAGATGAGCTAAGGTGCCTCAATGACGCCAAACACGCAATAATTTGTGATTTTCGATCTTGTTCCCCCTCCGGGTTTGGGTTTGGGTTCATGCTTGGGTTAGGTTGTGGGTTAGGTTGTGAGTTATTAGAGGGTGGGTTTTCCACATTTTCTTGTTCATTTTTGTTATCTGTTAATATTTAAACAAAAAAATACAAGTTATTTTACTTAATCATTCTTTGATTTCATTCAATTTTTTTTATTAATTTTTTTTTAAATAATTATAAAAACTATGAAATTATGGAAAACAATAAAGAAATGAAGACTAAATAAAATGGATAAGAGAATTTACCTGCCATTGGAGCCAATCCACCTCCAAATCGACCTTGAACTCGACCTCCAAAAGCTAAAACACAAATCGCCTCTGTGTTATTTCTCCCTAGCGGTTTTTCGCTCTCCCGATCCTTGAATCTGCAAATGATATTTGAGACCTGCGGCCTCTGTTTTGTTTTTTTTTAGATTTCAATATTGCATATGCATTTTGTAAATGTGAAATATCACATATGCCCCATCCTTCTTCCTACCTAAATAATTAAATAAAAGAATTAAAATTTAGTAGTCTATAAGTCACTTTAGTGGATTGTAAGTCACTTGATGTAGTTTATAAAATATTTTTGGTAATGTGAAGCATGCAACTAGAAAGTTATTTTTCTCATTATGTTGGTGTAAACATATTGTTATTGTTCTAAGCATTTACAAACATGGTTTTGGAGCCATAGTAAAGGCCATCCAAACCAATTGAAGGATTAATTTAGTGTGGGAATATAAACAAGATATGCCTAAAATAATGTTATCCAACAAGCATGAACTTGAATAAAGATGAGAAGGAGGTTACTAAAATTTCTGTGAAAATTTATGAGAGACGAGTAACGACAAATGAACTTGACAAAAATTTACATGAGGAAATAAGAAAACTAAGTAGTCATATTGTCAATAACAAGTAGAGGATGCAATATATTTAGAGCAAAGCTTTGTGGAGGCTTCAATCTTTGTTGATTCCAAGCTAGCATGAAACAATAATTATTTCCTTAAGCTTATTACTTAAATTACTAGAGATTTCCATTAAGAGTGGTGTTAACAACACAAATAGAACATGGATATTTGAGTGACACTCCACAACTTGAAAGTTTTGTGAGGCTATGGGAGTCCTTGTTACATAATGGATGAAGTAATACCCTCTCCGCTTTCATTAGCATGTTGTTGAAGTAGGCACATGTGCAGAGAAATACAAGTGGTGTGATAGAAAAATTAATATTTGAAACATGAACTAGGGCCTTTCGTGTTGGCCATTTATCGTAGGTTATGCTTATTGTAATAATAGAAGATGAAGAAGATTTAGGTGATGCTACACAACTTAAACCTTTTGCTAGGCTATGCGACTCCTTTTTAAATGACCGATGAAGGAATACTCACTCCAATTTTGGCATTTTCATGGTGTAGTCACACGTATAGCCAAATAGAGATGGTGTGATAGAAAAAGAAATAAATGAAAATTGAACTAGGGTTTTCGTTTGGTTGTTTCTCCTTGGTAAAAAACCTATGTGAAAATACATGTAGAAAGTTACAAATGTTGATAGTTTGTCAAGAAATGGTTTCCCATCGAGGAGGAATTGGAAACAAATACAATATATAGGCTTCTTATGTGGTTTGGTATTGAGGTGGTTTTCTTCCAGAAAATACCTCCTTAAGTGCCATTGTTGTTACACAGTAGTGTTATTGCTTGGTTGATTATCTTAGAGAAGTGATTCTCAGATGAGCTCCACCATCACCTGTGTTAGAAAAAATGGTAATATTAAAAGAACTTGTTGATTAAAATCAAGAAAAAACTCTATTGTCTTAATTATTTTCTACACATAATGTTACCTATTACTTTCCATGAATATACACATCATGTTACCTATTACTTTCTTAAATGCGATATATGCATTTTGTAAATGTTAAATATCACATATGCAATATTTAACATTTAGAAAACGCATATGCGATACTTCTTTATGAACCTTAGCCTTATGTTTGAGCTCGGGTTATTCCGAACGTACCATCAATAATGCATATGCATTCTTGATTTTCACTTGGAAGTGCGTTTCTGATTTCTTAAGTGGCACTAAAAAGTGGAACCAACTTCGTGCGAGCGCCCTTATATTAATAATTTTGTTGGTTGTGATTATGGAAGTACAAAAAAAAGGGATAAGGAAACTTTTGTAATGTTTCAAGCGAATAGGAGGGAGATGGTGCAACCACTACCAAAGTGATTAATATCATTGTTTAAGAAAATTGTAATCATGATTCTATGGATCTCCATGCAAAGAAAAGAAGAATAAATTATTTTAAGAAGCAATATTTTAAGTTCATTCTAGAGTGGAAAACAACTGAAAATAATTATGAAGGCTTGAAGTCTCTATTTAAAGGCATGGTGGGACTACCAAGGACTCCCATACCTATGGAGGAATCTCTCCATGCTCACCATATGGAAAAAGTATATCTAACTAAGGAACCCATGGTCAGGGGAGCTCTACCGCTTACATAACGAAACTTCTATAATTAGCAAGGAGGTTATGTGTCATCAAGAAGTGGGTTCATACCTATGGTTTAAGTGACGTTGTCATAGCACAATGCAATAATGAAAGCGGAATTCAATCATATCCCACATGCTAGTTACAAGATATACCTATCAAAGGAACAAGCATACTAGGAAAAATCCCTTAGCACTTGAAGAAATTGTTCCACTCAAAATCCTCACACTGTAACATTTGTCCATAAATCTCAAAAAACTATATAGATATGGATAAACGACTAGAATGAAGCTACAAAATTATGGTATATAAAACCAAAATATATACACTAATGTACAAAGTTCTAGCCAAGGCTTTAGGCTCAAACACACATCATTGAGCGCGAGGGAGGAAATTGAAGTATTGCGTCAACCTTTAAATGGTTGACCAATATTCCTACCATCAAAACAATAAATCGCAATAGGTTCTTTATTCTTTCAAACACAAGTCGCAAGTGACATGGATAATCTATTCTCTTACAAGACTGCACAATGGGGCCATCTAGATAAGTATCAACTTAAATGACATGAGGATCTCGAGTATTCATCAGGATGGTAGGAAACATATCGTCGATGTCCCCTTCAACATATAGACTATACTCGTCCAAAGGGAGCACAGGGTGACCAACTCATCCAAAGGGAGCACAGTGTGACCAACTTACTCACCTAAGGCCGATGAGGACTCATCATGCTTAGTTATTTCAAGCTCTGGTAGGGAAGAGGGTATATAATGTAGGCGCCCCCAAGGCCTTTCAGGACAACTCATGGTCTCGACAACCTCTTCGTCCAGGGCCAAAGTATTATCAAGACAATCATGTGAGAAAGTTGAGTGGATCGCCAAAGAAGGAAGTAGCAAGGGATTTTCCTCCTCTGCCCCCGAAGAGGACATATTAGGGTCTGCAATAGTTTCACATGAAGCTTGACAAATGACCTTTGTTGTGGACAACGACATACACTTTTTTAGAGATATCATCTACTATAAACCTAAATTAAGTATTTGTGGAAGCTTCTATGTTTTAGATACCATAAAGAGCTACTTACTAGTATATCAGCAGCAAATATGTCGAATATTACATCTGGACATAAGGGTGAGAGAAAGCGAATGAGGGTCACGTTTGGCACGTTAAATGCAATACTGAAAAATCAGCAATCCCTCAACTTAATTGTATTTTTTTAAATACTTACACAAAATATCTTTCTTTAAGTAAAAAATATTAAATGTAGGAAATTGAATCATGTTCTCGAAAATATGAGTTTTAAGTATTGAAATTTTCTATAACTATATCAAGTTTAATTTTTTCTAACAGACGCTTTTTATTTTTTAGGGAAATGATAAGGTATATGTTTTTGTGGGTGGATCTTTTGAGGGCCTAAATGATGGTTTCAAGATACAAAAATTTGCAGGCATGTAAAGAACATATAGCACTAGTGCAATGCTATTTTTCAAAAATAAAATTAGTAATTTTTAATTTTTTTATAATTATCTAAGCGACCATTCCTAAATAATGGCATGTCTTTTGTGGTTGCAGCCTTTGAAGGTCTTAATGAAATAATCATGAAATGGTTTTTTTTATAGAATGTAGAGGTCAATGTTTTCTAGTGCACCATATAATCTCTTTTTAAAACAATTAAAAATTGAAAAGGTTATGGAAAAACACTAACAACTTGTTTTTTGAGTTAAGGAGTTAGGATACACTAGAAATTGGAAAAAAATAGGAGAATATAATATTTTTAATAAAAATACATATTTAGAATCTGCAAAAAAAAATCTATTTATGTTTAATATTTCTTCAAAATTATTGTGTGTAGCACACTGTAATGAGTGCGTAAACAATGACTTCTTCAGAAACTGAAACAAAGGCCCAATTAGCTATGGTTTATCATATACCATAGCACAGGTTTGGTATTACTGAAGCAAACTCCAAACCATACACATAGGACTATTGGTGACATGTGAGCAAGTGAATTGGCATGTTTAAATTCAAATTACATTTCCCATACTTATAGAATTGGAAAACACGTGCGCATTATAGATATACAAAGCACGCGCGTGTTATAGAACTACAAAATGAGTTCGCATTATAGAACTACAAAACATGCGTGCATTACGTAGTTTTAGAAAGTGTGTGTGTGTGTGTGTGTTATGTAGAGCGAAAAATCTATCACTATATGCAATACATCAAGTGTATGGCTGATAGTTTAGAGGGGGTGTGGAAGGTTCAAGGGCCTAGGAGGATGTTGGAAGTTTAGGCGAGGATGGTTCATAGTTGAGAGTGGGTGGGGAAGGGTCAAGGGCCTAAGACGTTGTTGGAAGTTCAAGTGGGGATGGTTAATAGTTGAGAGGGGGTGGAGAAGGATCAAGGGCCTATGAGGATGTTGGAAGTTTGAGTGAGTATGATTAATAGTTGAGAGGGAGTGGGGAAGGGTCAAGCTACTAGGAGGATATTGTAAATTCAAGTGGAGAAATATGAATGGAATGGGAACATGATGGGTTACAAGGGTGAAGGGGAGTGGGGATTGAGAGAACTATTAGGATGAGAAGAGGTGTTGAAGAAGTATAGGGTTAGAATCAGTACACA
>LPNX010591618.1:6524-20079 GCA_001517045.1 Pseudotsuga menziesii | reverse complement strand
TAATGATTTGAATTTTTTACAATGATTCCTTGAATTTTTGGGGAAGATTTATCAATTTGACCTTTTATCTCTAGAGGTTCCTCCTCCTCATCTTGTTTCTGAATGAGGAAAGGCTCTTATTTTTTCATCACTTTCCTTTATTTTAGGTGAATATCGTTAAGATCAATAGGGGAAATAAAGTACGTTGGAAAAATGATAGGGAAGTTGGCTGCCTCAATGGTTTAATAAGGTCAATCTACTTTATTTTTGGGGTTCGGCATGGGGTGGGTAATAATTTGAGGAGGTTTGTTTGATGGCGGATAGAGTTGTTGATAACTGTATTGAGGTTTGGGTGCATATCTATTATATTGAAAATTACCATAAGGGGAGATGAATCTATTTCCAAGGTTTTGTTTGGACCTCAAGGGAGAACTATTTCCATGGCATAAGTGGGTACCAATTTTGGCAGGAATACTACGTAGAGAAAGAAGCATTGTACTAGGATGGATCTTTTATCATGCCTACTCATCATGGTTTCCATGGTATTTTTTATGTCACGTGGAGGTGTTTCTTTGTTACTCCATTAGTGCAATGGTACATACATTTTAGTTTTGGAAATAAAGGACATTGATCAGTTCCATGATTATACTCATAGATAGCACAAGTTTCCACATTGTTAAGAGGGCACTCTTGTAAATGATCCTTATTTCTATACTTGCAACAGTGTATGGAAAAAGGTAATTTATTTTCATGTTGTTTCTTTTCAATATTCTTTATGTCTAATTGGTAACTTAGTGAACTAAATTTATCAAATAAATTCCCAATTTCATCTTTATGTAACTCCTCCATATGAATTTGAGACTCTTATTATGACATCTATAGCCTCTTTTCATTGTTTAGCATTACCTCATGAGTAGATCCTATATAACTCACAAATTCCTTTCATAAGACAATCAAGAAATATCCCCAACTCCTAAAAAAAAAAACATCAGTACATTCATCCAATATACTTTTAAGAATAACGATATAGATATACTTACTATCAAAATTATGTTACTTTGAACTCTAGAGATTTATTTCATACTTTCATCCTCTTTTTGCATCATTTGAATATTTCTTTGATTAGGTTTCTTGAATCACAATAATCTTGATGTTTTTTAAATATGGGTTTCCTCATTTAATAATTGACCAATTTATGCGACGTCGCTTAAGCGACGCTTGTGAGGCTAGCCGTCGCTTAAGCGACGCTTATGAGCCTAGACATCGCTTAAGCGACGCTTATGAGCACAATTTAAAAAAAAAATTATCTTTGTGATTTTTGGTACAGTTAAAAGAAAAAATCCACGCGCCGTCGGATTTTTCCATCGGATTTTGGATCGAAATGTAGTGCTATATTTTTCTTCCTATGTAGCGACATGTTTTGCATCCAAAGTATCGTCTTATTTTGCTACCATATCAATGCCATGTTTGGCTTCATCATTAGCGACATGTGTTGCATCCTTTTTAATGCCTAGTGTCGGGTCTCTCATGTTTTGGTCACTAATTTAGTCATTTTTAGTATTTAATTGATATTATAATATCATTAGGGCATGGAGGAATCAAACCACCAACCTCCTGCTTGTAAGGCAGGCGCTCTTCCATTGAGCTAGAACCCTTTAAGAACTTGAGAACCTAACTTACAGAGTCCTCTATAATGGTAAAAAGGATCAATACATAACTTTGAGTATCTAATGGTCGACCAAGGCAACAGAGAAAGGGACTTTTCTAATACTAGAAAGGACACTCATCAACATCAATAGTGTTGCATGTATCAGAAGATGACAATGTAATAGTACCAATTTGGTTACCTAAAATCATGTAGCTTGGGCATTCTAGTTATATCAGGACCTGAAAAGCCATGTGATTAGCAATACACATTAGTGCATGCACATGACCAGAGAAAAAAACAATGTTCCACCAGTCTAGCTTGAAGCCAAATTATGACATCCTGGTTACAAACATGTAATATCTTCCACCTTATTCTAATAGACAGACACTTCTACTATTGGTCCTAGTTGCATGTGATTACACACGAGATAAGTTATAAATTATGTACCAACATAGTTACTAGCATAAGATCAGTTCTAACAGAGTGGGGAAGCAAGAGTGAAAACAAAGAGAGTGTGCCTTGAAACATATTTTATATCCTTGCAAAGAATCGTGAATTGTCGATTCAAGCATTTAAAAGCATGAGAATTGAGAATTAACTGCAGAAATGAATCTAGGAAATAGCATGAGTGCTATAAGGAAACTTAATTCCAATGTCTTTAAAGATATATAAGGCGCGGCAGGAATAGATCACTCACTAAATATGTTGGGCGTGGGGGTTGAAGGTATTCTGGAAGGAGTTTTCAGTGGAAACAACATACATTGAGAATCTACAATATCTTCCTGAACATAAAAAAATGGCGAGTACAAAAGAGTAATGTGTCTGAACTACATCAAGTGGATAATGGTACTCATTATGATGAAGGGATCAAAGGGATCAAAAATAAAGTTTAGAGAAAAGACTAGTACCATTTCTAAAATACTGACCATTCCAAGAACTCCCTAGGAACGGTTTGTTGGCGTCCATTTCTTGTCATTTTCTGGGAACTTTTCTAGGTTGTATCCTTCAGGAGATGGGTCATTCCCATAAAACAAATGCAATAACAATCATTTCAGCCTATAGAGCATATTTTATGCCCTCATTTGGATATAAAGGAAATGAGCGTAAAGTTTAAGAAAAAGAAACAAGAAGCTTAGGTTAGTCTGACCTAATATATTGCTAGTAATCAGATACTTAACAGAAGTCAGCTATGATAGTTCATCTAGTTATCAGTGAGAAGCCAAAGTTACCAGGATATAGATAGATATATGTACATATATGAGAACAAATTGGATACAATATGGTTGGATATGCACATATAAAAATACATGTAAAATATGTGTGAGCATTTATAATTCTTAAAATATAACTGAATGCCTATATTAATATTAAACCATCGTATGTAAACAATACATAAAAATAAGTCTTGTCACTTTACATATTATATATCACAACATATCATCACTCATTCAAAATATCATGTAATAAATTCATTATCTTCATATGAGTATTGAGATGGCGTTGATTATCAGTTTTTTTTCCACTGCCACTAGAATCTTGTTTGACTCCATTAATAGCGGATCTTTCATAGGATGCTATCTTGACCTTGGGTTTAAACGCTAATATTTGATAGGGTTTGATTTATCGTGCAAGGTTTCAAAGAATCCCTGTGCATCAACCAAGTTTTGCAATTCTAGGATGAAGAGGAAAATATAGGCACATATTGGGCAATCAAAAAAGATGCCGATAGCCATTGCAATCTGCGCAATGGAAATGAAACCCTATGAAAATCTATAAACATTCATATAAACCCTTGGACGATAATTGGGTATTAAAACAGGGCACAAGAAGTATATAATTTTATGTGGCAAATCCAAATAACAACAAGAACATACACCACATACATCAAATAAGGGAAAACAAATGGGGATGAAAAATAGACCGGCGTACCTTAGCGAGCCATGCTGGAAATCCCTTGACCTTTGGAGTTGTGACAAAACACATCTAAACACTGTCAATTTTTATCCAAAGGTGTCAATTGGCATTGATTCATTGGTGAAGTTGATGGATTGTTAATTCGGGCACCAAGGTACCATTATTGATGTGGTTTTCCCCACCTGCATGCCATGAGTTTTGAATAGAGAAGGATTGGTGCAAAATTAACATTTATATTTGTTATTGTTGGTTTTAGGTTTCAACAATACGTGAAATATATAAATTTATTTTTTTTCAACAATACTATGAAAGATTAAATAATTGGGTGGAACTTCAAGATAAAAACCTAGGGCTTTTGATAAAAAAACCTAGTAGATCTTGTAGTTTTTGGTGATTCTCATTTTACAAAGCAAATAATGGCAACACATGAAGTATTTATATTCAAAGAAAACAATGGCATGAATACATGGAGCAACCCAAATCCAAACAACAATTAGGAATCTAATCAAGCTCATCTCCTAAAGCATGGTTTTTCTTTTATTCTCAAATTGACAATATTAGTTTTTATTTTATTCTCAAATTGACAATATTAGTTTTTCTTTTATCTTCAAATTAACAAGGACAATATACAACTTCTGTTCAGTGAGTACTACCAAATTTTCCCTGTATTTCATTTATTTCCTTCATTGTTTTAGATGAAGGTAGTTTTTTCCATTTCCTTAGAATTACCCTAGTCCCAAAGGTATCAATATACTTGTAGTGTAAAGAACTCAAAATATGTCAAGTTTTCTATACATCAACAAGCAAACAAATTTAGTGAAGCATGTAAAACTCTTTTTAGCCTCTTATATTCCTTGTTGACTAATTCTTATACATCTATATATTAAGCATCTGCACCTCTGATTCCATTGATTCCATGATGTTCTGTGTTCCTTTATTGTAAAGTTATTTTTATTCCTATGAATCCCTTATCTTCCTTTCCCGGTTAAAGTAACTAGTCAGTTTTTCAGGTGGAAGTCCGGTTAAAGTAACTAGTTCAAGATTTAGGAACTTACTAATAAATATTTTTATTTGCTACTTGCTTTCTAGGTGAATGGCCTTGATATCCATCCAAATGATCTTTTTTTTTACCCTTATTACCACTCTTGTCAGCTCCATACCTTGTCTTATTAAACCTTTACCCCCCTAAAATTAATTGGCAACTGCTATTAACTTGCATCCAATAAATCCAATCCAAATGTTATTCCCTTCCGTCCAACCACCTTCTTATGTTGGACCACCTCCTTCTCTACACTGAGCCAACTTGAAGACAACTTAGTCTTGTGCTTGCTTGCATTGCCCTCTTTTATTTATGGATTCATTACAGTCGGACCCCTCTTGTGGACCTTGTCGACTTCGGTATGAAATCGGTGTAGTGATACTCTTTGCTATTGGATCTTTAAATGATAACTAAACTAGGGCCCCCGCCAGCCTTGTCATCAAAGGATATTATTTACTTTCCAAAATAATAAGGAAATGCAGTTTTTACAAGGGGCTTGATGAGATTGATGGATATTATAATTCCCTATTTGCATTACCTCTTTACTCTACTCTACTTGTTGGGGAGAGGGCTTAACAACACAAGGTTTTAGGGTGGACAGAACCAGTTACTGTCACAAGAAGCTCTGAACCATGTCTCATCAAACGACACTAAGTTTCTATCTGTGAGTTTGATCATTTACTTAAAAGGTTCAAAGAGACCACCACCACCTGCTTTGTAAACCCAACATATGCTACTTTCTCTCTCCTACTTAACTGACGCAGTTATCATGCCTTATACATTATTGTTTACCATAAACCCTAGGATATCTTAAAGGGAATGCTTTGGGTCATCCGTGATATGGATGATTGGGATCCCGGCCTTATCATGAACTTTATAGGCCTCTAGAACCTGCTCTATAGTGCCCAGGCTATCCTTCTTTCCAAACTAAAACAAGGGCTCAGTGCTAGAGCTTGTAAGTACTGGAACTGCAATTTGTATATCCGTGGTTACCTCTGCTATCGGTTCCGGCTCCGGTCGGTCAATAATGTTTCTCTGTATCTCTATATGGGAATGAATCTATATCTGGAGCCCATAACTGATTATCGCACTTTATAGTCTTATTGGTATTTAGGTGCCAACCCGAAGCCCTCCCATCCAATAACTAAGTTTAGGTCTGTGAGCTTATGCAAGGAGTACAGGTGGTTGGTAATACGTGGCTTCCAGTTCTCCATATCTAGTTTGAAAAGGATAGGATGATGGTTGGACATGGCTATTTTATTCAGGATCCTTACAAAAAATGATGAACTCTAATCCTTTTCCAGTTTTCCAATGGGAAGTATGGCGAAATTTACAGAGGAATGGTCCAAGGTCATAGGCTGAAAGGCGCTGAAATGCGATGGTTTTACAAAAGGGTGCATAATCTTGGATACTCTCAATGGCCACTATAATGGGATACTCCACTAGGTTACCCATATGGGGAAATACTTGAGCTACTGGGCTACCAGGTTTGGCCCAAGCACCATAGTTTGTTGGCCTTCCAATCGTTAAATATCTATTGATAGTATGTTTTTCGATACAGCAACATAGCATTCACTGGCGTTCCATAACACCACTTACTGATCAGAATTTGCATGGTTTTTTCTAACGTTGATCCAATTGATTTGCATTTATGAAATCTAGGATAAAAAAATCGCCTGAAGATTCAAATCACTACTTGCCTCGCTCGTCTGATCAATAAAGAAAGAATTATCCTGCCCATGGTCCAGCAAGGATTTCTGGTGCAGATGATTAATATATATATGTATAAGCATCTTGATTACCATTCTCAATTTAGTAATGCTTCTACAATCTAGAAAATTTTGACCTCTTAAAAGTTAAAGATCACAAAGGTGTGCCAAGTTTGATGCACCTTTGTGATCTTTAAGAGGTCCTTAATGCTAAGGTCTTTTTCAAATTTTAATTAGATAACTGATAAAAATTTGAACAACAATATGTAACAGTACTGACCAAGATGGTACAAAACAAGGGCATCTGAATACAGAAAGTTGAAACGCAATTGATAGTGGAAACTTAGTCAGTGGAGAGTAAATAATGCCAGACAAGAGGACTAATAACTTACTTTGCAAGCATATTGTTCCATCATCTTCTTTGGAATTCTCTGGTGATCCTGGACAACAATATTACCCTGGTAGTGGGGCTCTGTTCAAGAAATCATACATCAAGTAAAATATTAGTGGCAAGCAAACAGTTTTATAACAACAATTTGAAACTTCCAATCAGATTATTAATTAGAATAATTTCATAATATAAAGTTTAAAACTTTAAACTCACACTGCATTTCATCCTTGAATTAGTTTTATCCATAGAGATTAATGGGATGAAAAGGGATTCAGAAAAAAGAATCACCTTTTGAGTCATCAAATGCACCAGGGGGAAATTCAACACTCAGTGGTGGGCCATCTTCTCAATATTCATCACCTAGATGCTCCCTAACAGTAGCAATAGCCTCATGTTCATCATTCTCTTCTGAGTATGGATCCATATATGAGCTTTTGTTCTTCCTCTTTCCTTCAAAATCATAATGCTTACCATTTTGAAATGGGTGTCTCCTTACCTCAGTTTCATAGGGATTCCCACTCTGCAATGATGATCTCTCTTATGAAGCTGAACTACTTCCTGCAAAGGTGTATTCCATGTTATCATGGTTTACTTTGACCAAGTCATGAGCCCTAAGCTCTGAAGCAAGGCAGGCTGTAGGATAATAAATGGCATTCACAAACCATTGATTTTCAACCTCTTTACACTTCAGATGGTGTTGATTATCAATTTTTTTTCCACTCCCGCTAGAATCTTGTTTGACTCCATTAACAGCAGATCCGTCATAGGATGCTAGCTTGACCTTGGGTTTAAACACTAATATCTGATAGGGTTTGATTTCTCATGTAGGGTTTCAAAGAATCCTCGTGCATCAACCAGGTTTTGCAAATCTATGATGAAGAAGAAAATATTGGCACAATTGGGCAATCGAAAAAGATGTCAATAGCCATTGCAATATGTGCAATGGAAATGAAACCCTATGAAAATATATAAACATTCACACAAACCCTTGTACGACAATCGGGTATTAAAACAGGGCACAAGAAGTATATAATTTGATGTGGCAAATGCAAATAACAACAACAACATACTAAGGCCATCAAATCTGGTGCAGTCTATGTTTATCTATCTCAGCTCCGATTCATGGGTCATATGAACAAAAAATATCCAATTCAGTGTACCCTAATGAGTTCAACTAGTTCAACCAGAAGGTAGACAATTATAGTTAAAAAAAAACCGTCCTTTGATTGTTCGGCTCCCTCCCTCGATAAGGATGTTGTGGTAAGGTAGTTACCTTTATTGATTCTTCTCGGATCTGGATTTTTCAGCTCCCTCCCTTAGTAAGGATGTTGTGGTAAGGTAGTTACCTTTATTTATTCCTGCTGGATATGGATACTATAGAGATCGAGCAGCACTTCCCAGCCTTGATTTACATATTTATCACTTTTGATCGCTTAACCTGAAACATGCCTGTTGGCATAAACTTCCAGCTTTGAGTCTCCTCACAATCACTCGACGATATCCTACAATTGTCCCCTTCTACAGTCATGTGAAACTTCTGTGAAAAAATGCTTCGCTTCCTAGCATGATCACCCTTTTCCACTCCAGCCAAAAGCTTCTTCGTGGAAAGCTTCTCCATGATCACACTTTTCCATTATGGTTCATATCTTTTGCATGTAGGCTTTGTTGGTAGAAGGATGAAAAACTGGTAGAGGCGGTAGTTTTCCCATGCTGACTTTGTTGGTAGAAGCCTGAAAAACTGGTAAAGGTGGGAAAATTGAAGGGACGCTTTGTTGGTAGAAGCCGAAAAAATTGGTAGAGGCGGGAAAATTGAAGGGCAAGCATCATGTTGGAATTTCATTTCATCTCCATCCTTCTAGCTTTTTTTAATGTTTTGTTTAGTGAAAATTTAGTCTTTCACTTTTATTAAAAAAAAAAATCTTTTATTAAAGAATTTAATTTTGGATTATATATATATATATATATATATATCTTTATAAAGAAATTTAATTTCTAAATCATTTATGAAATTAACGTAAGGCTACATATAATGCAACATACAAAATCTCGCAAGGTTAACAGGTTGCATCCATGGAGATTACTTTTCGATTAAAAAATAACAATAAACTCATGTACTTGTGTATTTGGTTGAATATGAACTTTGGAAGTCAATGGTGGAACCAAAAAAACTACTAATAGTGACACACACAACTCAATAGTAAATGTGTTGACATTATGCAATTGAAGTACTTTAAGTGATAAACTTAGGAAACAAACAAAAGGTGGAACATAGAATCATTTCCAACATAAAAAAAAAAAGCATCAAGGTTAACATGTTGCATCAATGGTGTAATTGAAATTGTGACATTTTGTTCCAAAGGACTTAGTTAAAAGGCCGGATAAATATAATATGCCCTTTGTACAAGCAATTCAGTAAAAACCACATTGCAATCGACATTGTACTATAATGTTCTCTCCTTCCTTTATCAAAAGAAGAATAATAAGGATGGTTTTGAAAGGTATGGATTGTTTCGAATTCCTCAACTATCATTGTACCTGAAATTGCACATGCTAATCTTGAGCAAATCCTTCATGAAAGTGGAGTTTTCTATGTATTATCCATGATGCACTTTGAAGAGAATTTGATAAAATAAATTTCTAAATTGTTTTTCTTCATTCATAAAGAAGATCATTTAGTTTCCTAATAGAGGTAATTCGTTTTTTTTTAAGTTTATAAAATTAGAACAATTTAAACAATTCAATATATAAAATTATTCTAGTAACACTATTTTTGGACATGAGTTCTCTTAATATAGAAACAACCAAGTGATACATTTTTCAACTCCCAACCAATTCCTGGTTCTTGATTTTTTGTGGCCATTCACTTTCCCTTGGCTATAAATGGATAATAATTCAAGCTTGTTTAGAATATTTTTTTCCCATGAGTAAAAGTAATTTTTTCAAGCAATTACTAAGACTATAAAATAATAAAATGCTACTAAAGTTTAAGATATATCAAATAAATCATTTTTTGTATATCAAATGAATTATGTAGATGATAGATTGTTGATGGTAAGGAACCATTGAAGATGATGAATGATGACCTAGGTAGGTAGGGAGGAAATAATATTTACTTATTATATATGGATAGAAGGATCAAAGAAAACCTCAATAGGGTGATCTAGAATTATAGATATACTTAGGTTGAATCCAAATTTTTCCTCCATTAAGGGGTGGTGGTGTCAATTATTATGGTACCTATATCTAGAATTAAAGAATAAATCCTTTAGAATCCTCAATACCTTGGGAGCAAAAAACAAGGAGGAAAGAAACCATCGAGATGAAGGGGATTACCACCATCAACAAGAAGTAGTAGAGTGACATTTAGGATGAGGGATTCTTATAGTTCAAATTAAAGTTCAAAAGTGTAACTTTGAAGGAGACAACTTTCTCAAGTCATGATCCAAAATCTAGACTATATGGACAATGGATGGGTACTAGATATAGGCTATGAGAATATCCCCTTTCACTAACATAAAATGGAATTAGCATTTCCATTAACTATGGAACAACCCCCTTAATTTTAAACATGTGCAAGTGGAGGAGAATGGAAATAGGAACTATGATGATTGTGTAGTAGTTTAGAGGAAAGGGAAGGTGGTGCCAGTAAAAAAACCCAACCAAGCTCCCTTGCTTCATTAAGTTCACTCATGAGGTGAATAACCATGAGAAAATGGACAAGGAGGGATATAAACCCAATATCAAGGAATATATAAAGAAGACAATCAAGATCATAATTAAACTAAAGAGAAACTAATAATGAAGGATACAATATAGACTAATGAAACAACAAATTAAAATCATATCCGAGGAGGGGAGGAGGAAGAAAAAATAACTAGGAGACAAAATAAGAGGCTATATACATAAAATTAAATGAATTTATGATATAAACCACACCAATGAAATGGAATCAACAGAGGATAAGGAATGAGATTGTGGCAATGGTAAAATAGTAATATTGCAAATGACCTTGATACTAAAAAAAAGGGAAAGAAAGCATAAAGAATATATATATTAGAATTGAATGCAAGAGGAGGAGGATGATGTGGAAGAAGTGGACATGGATTCATTATCCTTGAATTATAACAAAACATTTATAATTTCCGTTTCAAGTTAGCAACTGTTGAATCTACACTAGAACATGATAAATGGAAATGGGAGGATAGAAATGTTGAAGGATTGTCAAGTTCCCATAAGAAATCATGAATAAAAAAAATACCACAAAGTTGACAAAGTCTAAGTTGGAATAGAGGGAGAAACTTGTCTATGATAACGTGAAGGAGAAAACAGAGCAATTAATTAACCCAAGACAAACAACCTCACTTAAGGAGACATTTCTTCAAATGTCTAGGCCTTCTAAATGAAAATTATCTCATGGAACGTAAGGGAAAATAATGCACCTAAGAAAAAAAGAATTTTGAAAAACAAAATAAGAGTAGAAAAACTAGATAAGTAGTGTTTATTCAAGAAACAAAATGAAAAATGTTTAACATGTATAAATTCACCAAAATGATATGGGGAGGGTGTGATTGCTCGACTAGAGGATTAAGAGGATTTTCAAGAGTTATGGAAATTATGTAGGATCCCATAAACATGGATCTAGAAAACCAACTCGCCACCTATTGATGGATGACTAGCAATTTATACTTTAGGCTCATGGGTAAAGCGCAATATAACTAATGTATATGGGTTCATTGATCCCTAACAAATTTTAGATTAATGTTTGGAAAAATTAAGTAGGATTAAGGTCCTCCCCAATTAGGAACATTGAATCATTAGAGAAAATAATTAATGTGGAACTAATATTATTGTGGAAATACGATAATAATGTGTAATGAAATTCTAAGATATGGGTACACTGAAATTAAGTAGATAACCTTGAGATGGGGTGATATGGAAGAAAGATGGGACCACATGACGACCAAAGCAAACAAGTGATGTGATGAGGTATTTATTAATAATAGAACCTTATAACATTGTGGAGGAAGTAGGCAAGAGAGTGGCATGCAAAGGTACATGTTCGGTAGTCTACTGTAAGATATTCACACCTCGCATGCAAGCTCTGGGTATTTTCTATGCAAGTTCCCTCCATGACGATGATTTCAATGATGACAAGTTGGTTGATGCTATTGTGGTTCGTGGGTGTTAATTACAATTGGAATAGAAATATGCGATGAAAACTAACCAACTAGACTCATAATTTTGAGTGAGAAGCATTTGGGATTTCACCAACCTAAGATGTAGACTATCCAAGGTCACAGCACAATTTCCTCGACTCGTAGTGTCTCCTCTCTCTTTTCCTTCATTGGGTTTTCCTCTTGGATTGGGGTGGAAGTCTCCCATACGGTGATTTTATCCACCAAGGGAATGCTCTATTGGAATTGTAATTCAATTTGATTAGTTCTATATTCATTTCCTTTTTACATTTATGTTGGATTCTTTTCCTCAAAAAAGGAAAAAGCTCTTAGCCAATTATCTCCCCATTAATTGGGTTCACCATCCCTGGAAATGTATCTTGTCTCGAGCTTCAAATCCCATGGTGAGATGAGGTCAGGGGAAACACTTGTTGAGAGGTAGGGGTTGTAATTCACATCCTATAGTCAAGTTGAAAGTAATGGAAGTAGAGGGCACCTACATTCAATAAATTCCAACCAATGTTCAACAATAATTTTCTCAAGTTAATGAAGACTAGGTTAAGACTGAGTAGGATTATATCAAGGTGAAGGAAATTGAGATAGATATGGGACCTTGGGTCTCAAATGTGGGTACCTCTCACTGTATGGAAACTAAATACTTAAATATAGTGGCCCTATAATTCACTCTTGGTAAAAATCTTATTGGACAATAAAGAGGCACGAAATGAGTTAGTATTGCAAATAGATGAAATGAAATAACATATTAGAAAGTTGGATGTTAAGCTCAAGTTTTTGGTCAAATATGCCATTGGTTTGGAATTTGTAGCAAGAGCTCCTAAAAATTCCCAAGGACACGAGGTGCCCATTATTTCCATTTATAATGATAATCCAACTTCTTAGATCAGTCTCTATTAAGGTCTCATTTTTTATTTACAATTATCATAGTTTTGTCCAAGTTATTTTAGAGTATTAATTTTATTCTCTTAGAGTAGATAAAACTAAAGTCAAGACTAGTAAGAGAATGTGGGTCACAAATGACAATTTATTATTTTGTAGTTGGTTTGGTTTCCCATGTGGTAGAACATAAACCTAATCCTTTTTATATTTCCTTCTTATTATTATAAATATACTATATCTTACAAAAAAACATCAAATAGATAACAACCATAAGCTAAAGGTGACCTACTAAATATGCATTAAGATCATGAATGATATTAACAATATATTAAGTGGAAACTATCCCATGGGAATCAAACATTGCTCAATAGTATAGTGTAATGTTCTAAGATTTGATAGGCACATAAAACATGAGCAACTAATTAGTTTTTCCCTTGAGATATGTCTGCTTATAAGGCCAAAGATGTATACAAATTTGATCCACTTCTTCAAAGTAACACAATGATAATTATTTAAATGCTTGTTGCTTCATTCCATTTTAAACCAAGACCAACATGTTCTTAAGAGTACAAAGAAAGGTAGCTTTTGTGTTAGCATTTCTTGTGCCTTGGATGTTCCTGGTAAAAATGAGGGAGTGGATGGGGGGGTTGTCCAAAACAACCTTGTAGGGTGACATTTTGGTAGCACCATGATAGGTGGTATTGTACTTCCTTTCTACAAGGGGGGTGTAGGGGGGTGGGGGGGTTGGGAGTTGGGGAACTACTAAACCTAATGTTCATATTAGTCAATGTAAAACCCAATGGA
>LPNX010591611.1:268135-417278 GCA_001517045.1 Pseudotsuga menziesii | reverse complement strand
AAAATATCCTAGGGATACTCTTCAACACAACAATTGATGGGACAAAGACATATGGACATCAACAAGCATATACACACATGTACGACTGTGTTTGTGCTTGTTTATGCATCATTAAATTGGTAATATTTTGGAACATATTTATTTATTGCAAATAATAAATGTTTGAACACATTTTCACTTTATATTGATAGGTTAAAACTATCCCTATTGCAGTATCGTAACATTCTTCATTGCAGCACCCATGCCAACATGCTCCTTTGACACAAGGTGGCCAACAAGCAGATCTTGGTGCATACATGATTGCTTCTACAAGGGATTCAGTGTTAGTTTTAGTGACCAAATATATTGATACATTTTTCTTTGACATAGAAATCAAAATGCCAATGGTATACAACATCCCCAAAGATATATCATCGTATCATCTAGAGTGCAATATCACACACCCATGGTCTCCTAGAAACACTAATGGCATTGTTCTCTTGGGTAACAAGCCTAAAAACTAAAATTATGCCTTATGATGCGCCGTCGCTTGAGAGACGCTTATGGGGATAGCCGTTGCTTAAGCGACGCTTATGAGCCTATCCGTCGCTTAAGCGACGCTTATGACCACAATTTTAAAAAAAAAATTAACTTTGTGATTTTTGGTAGGTTTAAAAGAAAAAATCCACGCGCCGTCGGAAGTAACCGTCGGATTTTGTATTGAAATGTAGTAGTGTAAGATAATTAAAGATGATATCTTGATTTGTTTTCCTGCTATCCTAAAGGTTTATCTACATGATTTTAGACTCGTGAAGGTGCCAAAAGTATGGTTAGTACGTAAGTACGCTGATTTAATTCTAACTTGAAAATACACACATCCATGCACAATTCATAATATACATTACCATACAAAAGGATATATATATATATATATATATATATATATACATGCCGATATATATATGAGTATATGTAGATAAATAATACATCTATTTGAGTATCCTTGATATAAGATCAGGAAGGAAAGAAATACCTTGGGATAAGATTATTCCAATGGCTAGAAGGGAATCACACTACAAAGAAAATGCTAACTAGGTATATAAAGCAAGGCCTTTTTTGGAATTCAAATCAGTTTCTGCACTTGCAGAAGGTAAACTGATGTCTTCAATGAACTATGACTCTAATCCGACTAACATACTGATGGTAACAGAGGGCATGCATTTAGTCCAATTCACACTAAGTGGTAGCATCAAAAGTTGACTATATATATATATATATGGATGTTTTTAAATGTCCCAGCTTTTAAACTCAAGTTTTTTTAGTAAGCCTTGAATAGAATGTATCTAGAGTAATATCATGCTTAGAAAAGTTTAAGATGAAATGGACTATTGGGTAGGCCAAAATTTTGATAACCCAGGCTAGCAGTTGTCTTCAATACTTGTCAGCTTCTACTTTCTGATTTAAGCCAAGTACAGATACAAATTTTTAGATCTTGCATGTACCCTAATTAAATTTCTTGGTGACTTTATTTCAATATATTTATATTTCCCCAATATATTTCAATATTCTTTCCGCATGTATTCATTTCATGAAGTCACGATGGACTTGAACATTGAATTAATAAATACGCAATTAGGTGCTCTATAGCTCGGTGTCTAATACGTAATCAGATTAAGAAAAAGCTGACTATATATATATATATACCCCATTTTTCACCTCAAGTTCTATAATAAGCTAATGTTAACCATATACAAACATGTGGAACTAGGAGAGAAGGGATTACACTCTATAAAAAAGGTGTAACCAAGGAAACAACTTGGGAGTTGGGGAGGTAAATCGTGCCTCTATTAAAAATAGTATCTTGGATTGGCAAGGAGAATTGTGTGGAATGGTTACGGTAGGAAGATCATGAGGAGGATTTTATTCCACCTTAAAAAAGAAAACTCGCAGTTAACCCTTGCCACTTGTCCCTATGATTTTCCTATAAAAAGGGGGGGCGATATGTTGAGGGGGATGTGTTGTCTGTCGATTGCACACCACCAGCAAAAATATTCCGAAAGCTGTCTCCTCATTTGAGAAAGTGGGAGAGGTGTGACCTTGGGGGAAAGCACAGAGCCAGGTACTGTCACCTACTCCTAGCTCATCTGTTTAGGCTAACTCCTAATGAAGCCAGGGGGGGTAGTCCCTAACAAAGAGTTTTCTATGGATCGATGTTTAAGTTAAGTTTTAAATGTTTTCAAATGTGGATGGGTGTTTTTTAGGAGTTTCTGTGATTTTAGATGATTAATATGATGAATTGAGTACAAGACAAAGCAATCCATGTTGCTATCACTGGAATTAAAAGATAGACAAATATTTGAGCAATTCATGAAAATAAATAAAGCATTCACAGATATGACTTGAAATCAAACATTCAATGGAAAAATGGCCTAGATTATCAACAATGCTAAAAGATGGAACCAGTGCCTATGGCATAAAATTATCGGAGATGCTTCGTGTTTAGAAAGATGTGAATCCCAAAATATGCCAGTGAATGTTAGGTTTTACAAGTGCTCTTAGTAGTTTTTAAGAGTTTTTAACAGTGGTCTTGCTTTAGGGTGTCAACAAAAAGGTTTATCAAAGCCGGGAGACTCTTCTAAGTTGATTCCATTGAAGACATGTCGGGTCCGCCCAGTATCCTAGGCTGATATTGTCAAGTGACCAGCTAGCCGAGAATCTATGACAGTGGGAGGTTCCGACACCTCTACTAGGAATTACTTTGAAATAATCCCTACAATGCTGGTGCATTGGTTATGGGGTGTTTAAGTGTTATTAGGTTACTCTTGCAGGGTTTAAATATCCAATGCCGTTTTTGGGTATTACGAGCTAGGATCAGTCAGAGCATAATCTGACAAGGAGGGAAGGGAGTTAATTTGTTAAAAGGGGTATGCGTGTTGAAGACTTTATTAAAACACTTGATTAGACTCTCCGATAGAGAGTGCTCTTAAACCCATATTATTACAGTGGTTCAAGAGACTTAGCTAATCTATATGCAGCTAATGCAAGGGTTATGCAAACCTAAGATGCTCTCCGATAGAGAGTTCTCTTGACTTGTGTTTCTACAAGTTCAAGAGTCTTACTTATGGATGATTTGATTAAACAAACACAACAATTAATATGAAATGTGGTTGATTAAAACTCTCTGACAGAGAACACTCTTGATCCACCTTATGGTGAGATTCAAGAGATTTTGGTTCTTATGATTTAACAATTTATGACAAGATACCAACAAGCAATGATGAATCTAGCAATTAGTAAGAATGAAACTAAGTCTAATCAAAGAACTAAATTAATTGGTTAAGGAAAACTATACTAAGTAATCATGAAAATGAACACAAGACACACTTCCCCAAAATAGGGGAAGTAGAAAAGGAAGGAGGCTTGCTCCCACTCAACTCTTTTTATTAATCTTTTACAATGATAATGTGTTCTTTGCTTATTGGAAGAACAGGGGAAGAAGGGGATGAAAGAAGAGGGGTAGCAGTCTTTTTGTTCTTTTTGCACTCCTTGTTTGTTCATGGCCTTTGGCCTCTCCTTCACCTGTTTGCAATCTAAGAGCTCTAGACACACACTTGTTATGATATTAGTTGATAAAAAATAACTTCAAATTTAATCTACAAACTTGGTTCAAACACTTACCCAAACTTACCGAAAAGAAGGAAGAAATGGGGCAAGCAAAAGGAAACATAAGAGGGGTGAAAAAAGGGTTAAAAGAGGGGAAAAGACAAGTCAAAGAAGGATGGAAACTAAGTGAAAAAGAGAGCTGAAAATCAGAGAAAGAGGGCTGCAAATGAGGGTAAACAAGGATGAAAGTACAACCCAAAACATGGTCGAAGAAAGAGGATGGAAAGGGGATGCAAAAATTGGAAACAAAGACGCAAAAGAGTACCATCCAAAAGGGTAGAAATGGGGAAAAGTGGAAAGTGAATAAAAGGAAGGAAAGGATGCAAATGAGGGTGAAAAAATGCTGAAAGTACAACCCAAAAGATGGCCCAAAAAGAGGATGGAAAGGGGCTGCAAAAAGTGGAAAAAGGAGGCAAAAGAGGGCTGTCCAAAGGGTAAAACGTTGGGAAAAGTGGACAGGGAACTAAGGGAAGAAAAGGCTGCAAATAAAAGGCCTAAAAGGATGAAAATAAAGCACAGGGAAGCCAACCGGGGCAAAGGATAAGTGAATGAATGTTCACTTTAGCCCAAACGTGTCCTAATCCCAAGAAAATAAAGATTTTTAATTTGAAAGATGAATAAAAGTAAGGATAGAATGGTCAAACCCGTGGATTTTTTTTAAAGCACTTGGATCTCATGAAGCATGCAATTACTAGAAAAGTGTACTTGACTCCAAGAGAAAAAGATGCAGCTGAGGTCAAACTTTTGCTTGGTTGGATGGAAGGATTTGCAAAATAACACTCATGGACTTGCGAACAAAGGATTAGATCATGTATTGTTCACAAATTGAAATAAAGAAGAGCATGAACTATAACTGAATAAAACAATGCTCTTTTTTAAATTCTAAAAGTAAATCAATAAACAGTTAACTTGCAAACCGCAAATACATGTTCTTATGTGCTTATAGAACCCTTCTAAAGCATAACATCATAATCTAAAATAGACAAGAAAGAAAAGCATTAAAACAACATCACCTCATCCATCAAGTGCAATCATTCAAAGAATCACACCACATGAGCCTCCAAAGCCTTAATTTTATTCCAATGGTTGCATATAAGCAACAAGAAATTAAAAAAGTTTCACCAGAGTTTCTCTACACAAAAATCCATCTGAATAGAGCTAAAGGAGCCTCTATTTGTACAATGAGAGAGTGCTAAAACCCTAAAACCAATCCTCAAACCCTAACCAGCCTCGCCACCAAACAGAGATTCCAAACCTAAATCGGAGAACCATGAGTGAGGGGAGGCCTCCGCCAAGGCAAGGCACCCCCACTCCAACCCTAAACACTGAAATCCATCCATAGATGATCCCACACATGTGCAAGGCACCCTTAGGAGAGAGAGGGGCGTGAGCTATTGAAGGAGGCACCCTGCTGCATAGGAAAGCTGCCTGTTAGGTCTGGAGGAGCCACTGCTAGGTTTGGGAAGCCTACTGATGGTGTAAGCTTCAGTCTTCACCTCGATCAAATCACCGGACCAATGAGTGTTCTCCATCTTATTATTTAGATGGAGATGACATGTCTGCGAACTGATAATAAATTAATTGCTTTGTTAATGATGACTGAAGCTGAGTTATGATAACGCAATCATCATAAGTGCTCCATGAGATGTCATTTATCCTTTTATTTGACTGAATTTGGATTAATTTGGAGAGTTTTAATTTTCTCCAAAATAATCATTTTTTACTCAAAACTGACTTTTTTGAGAGAAAAGGCATTATGTGTCCTATTGTTGATCTAAAAGTTGGTTCTAACTGGTTGGCTGATCAAGAATGATTTTTGGCTTAAGGTTAGAGCCTTCAATCACTGAATTCAGAGTCCGAATGACCGACTTACCATGAACGGGTTTTTTCCATTTTGATTTATAGAAAAATTAACCAAAAAAACTTAGGAAAAGTAATTAAAAGTTAAAAAATTAAAAAATAATTTTTTCACTGTTCGAAAAAGATTTTTTCAAATTTTTTTTATGTGTCTAGATGACTTAGGACATGACCATGATCTACCTAAATAATTCCTAGTAGGTTTATAACACTCAGTTGGGCTCTAATAACCCCCCAAGGCCCAGAATTCAACATCAGGCATTCCAGCTTTGGAGGAAGCGGGAGAAAACCTTGTCAATTATACTTGGCTAAAGGCAATGCATAATTGTCAGGGGAAAAAAAATCCCTGGAATACCTTATTTGAGATTCTACATTTTAGGAGACTGAACCACTCAAAAAATACCCTACTAGCACATTTATTACAAACCCCGCGGGGCCATGGTCAAAATTATTAAAATAAAAAAGTGGCTAGCCAATATTGGCTAGACATGCATACGGATCAACTGATACACTGGAATCAGAATTTGAACAAGTCTGTCAACCGGTGGCTCCTCAGGTAACCCAACTATGGTACAAAAAAGTTGGTAACATCTTGCTCCAACTGTGGGACATGTGCTCGATCTAGTCTCTTATGCAAGGAGAGCATACAAGAACACCAGGATCTTTGGTTTCCATATCCTGTAAAAACATCTCAACTTGACAAGAAAAACCTCAGTAGCACAAGTTTCATGAAAAAGAGCCAATGGTCCAAAAGTTGCTTTATTCAAAGGAAAAACTTCACTAAAATATTTATTTATTTCTAAGTACATAAAGAAAATGTTAAAGTAAATGCTCACTTTAAGGATCCTATTTTCCTACTCTAAGCATGATAAAAAAAAGGTTAGGTGTAGTAATAAATCCAGTGTAGCCACCTAAGCATTTTATTAATATGAAAAGGTTTTGCCTTGTCTTTGGTTACCAACCAAAGTAAGGACACAATTTCCAGAAAATGCAAACCTGCGTGATGATCCAGAAAGGGCGGGCTAGATGGGGAATCAAAGGAATGGATAATGTCGTCAAACTTCTTCCCAAACTGGTAGATGCTCATGCAGGCTGCTTCTATCCATGACCAGATAGCGCTGATATACAAATTCGGATAATGCGGCAGGTCGACTACTCCATCATGCTGATCATCAAGGCTTATCAAATAATAATTTGTCGTATAAGCCCCAAGGTGCTCCAAAACATAAGGAACATCTATATGTGAAGACAATGGATGAGAAAAAACTTCAACTAGTTGTATCCCATCTGATTCCTCACCACACTACATTTTCAAATCCTTTTTACCGATTCTTAGATACAGTTCTGACTGATCATATGAAAACTCTGACTGCTCTTCCTTATAACTTTCATAAGTCTCACAATAACAACTCCCCTTCCTGGACATATCATAGATGAGATTCTCAAAAATATTATCAAAGGTATCATTGGTTGCATTTTCAATAAAAGTCTAATAGTTCTCATCACCATCTATGTCGGATATGAGAGATGCCTCATCACTGGTATCAAGTCCATCTCTGTACTTCTCATTTTGCTGAAAGTCATCTTCTTCAAAAAGCCGGGTTTCAAAGATATCACAGGGGACCCAAATTTCCAAATATTTGTCATCCGGTGGAGTGCATGGAGGAATCTCATCACATGAAACATCTAACATTGGATTTTTAATTGAAGTCTCAAAGTTATCATCCATCTCAGATGTAAGGGATTCTTCCTCACTTGTATCACATCTGATTCTATATCCCTCCTCATGATCATAGTCATATTCTTCAGAAAAAGGGTCATAAGGTAGTAAACCTTCCAAACTATCATCATTATGCTCATTAGTAGTATTAGTGCTAAATTTTTTAGTGAGATCATCAAATTGCTGACTATAATCTTCGACCTGACATCGGGTTTTTGTGGTGATAGGATGGAGCTATCCAACTGTGTTAATGTACTCAGGCTCTCTTGAATATTGTTTTGCCTCTCTCCAATTTTCTTCAGAAATATCATGCATGTCATTTACATTGTTTATGTACTCAGGCTCGCTTGATGATGCTTTAGGACCAAAACCCTCTGGAAAACCATGCTCTTGAACATAGCATGCATAATAACAAGAATATTCTTCATGAAGGTCTTCACATGCCATGCAAAATGGCTTATACTGCTCAACCATGTTAGCCGCCTCTAGCTAATGGGGAGGACTCTGCTCATGGCTGGGAGACTTTCTTTGCCAAGTTGGCTGGGTAAGAAAGGTTCTAGGAGCGGAGTGAGTTTGAGTTCTTTCCATTGTGATCACCCTATTTTGAAATTCTTTTAACTGTGCCAAGTGTTTCTGCTCTGCCTCCATATTTTTTTCATCTCCATAATTTGTTTTTCATAGGCATTCTTCATAGCTGATAAAGGATCCTTGTCTTTTGGTTCACTGATTTTCAATGGAGTTGAAGACCTTGAATAACCGTGGAGGTTAGATTCACCAGATGACTGGATGTTCAGATCAATCATGATTGCCATCTCCTGAGCCTGTTTCAAGTTAGCAGGCTCCTTGTCTCTGATTTGGTACTGCATTTTTCCACTAAGTGCCTTAATGTAATAGACCAGGATGGTTGGTTTAGTTGGAGCATACTCAGTAGGGATGGAATTTGATAATTCTGTGAACCTAGTATTGAACTCGTCCATTGTTTTTGTGTCTTTCTTCTTTATGTTGGTCAAGGACGCAAGTTGATGCTGAGGTTTTTTCTTTTCACCAAACTTTTGGTGAAAGAAGTTTTGAAAGATGCTAGACTATTAAAGGAATTGTCTGGTAAATTTCCAAACCAGTCGCCCACCTTTCCATACAAAGATAGAGCAAATAACTTCATATACATGTCATCATGTTGGTAGACCAAATCATTCACATAAGCGTTGATACACCTAGAAAAGTTCCCGAGGTGCATAGCAGAGGTCGTGGCATCAGTTCCTGTATACATCGGGAGCTTCTCGACAGCTTTGTCTAGAAGATGATGGGGTTGACCCGCTATCTGAGAAAAGTTAAGATGAGTAAAATACTAGCCCATTATGTCAGAAACAGTGGTATTAGTGTTTTCAGTAAATAAAATGTGGATGTCTGAAACAGACTCAGATCCAAGTTCTGCAAGGATCCTGCGAGAAGATAGTTTGTTTAATCTCCTCCTAAAGACCTTTTCGGGGTCAGGGATGAAATCGACCAAACCTACAGAGTTTCTTCTAGTAGAATACCTTGAGGTGTTGACTGACAGTGGAGTCACATGGTGGAATTAAGTCTAAATTCGGAGAGTGATTGGACTAAAAATCTAACAAAAAGGGAAAAAAGGTAAAAACTAAAAGAAACAAAGGTCGTCCAGGAACAAAAAGATTTGTCCCCCGCAACGGCGCCAAAAGATGTTGTCCGCCAATTGCACACCAGCAGTAGAAATCTTCCAAAAGCTTTCTCCTCACCTAAGAAAGTGGGAGAGGTGTGACCTTGGCGGAAAGCACCGAGCCAGGTATTGTCACCTACTCCTAGCTCCTCTGTTTAGGCTAACTCCTAATGAAGCCAAGGGGGGTAGTCCCTAACAAAGAGTTTTCTATGGCTCAATGTTTAAGTTAAGTTTTAAATGTTTTCAGATGTGGATGGGTGTTGTTTAGGAGTTTCTATGATTTTAGATGATTAATATGATGAATTGAGTACAAGACAAAGCAATCCACATTACTATCACTGGAATTAAAATATAGACAAATATTTGAGCAATTCACGAAAATAAATAAATCATTCACAGATATGACTTTTAATCAAACATTCAATGGACAAATGGCCCAGATGATCAACAATACTAAAAGATGGAACCAGTGCCTATGGAGTAAAATTATCGGAGATGCTTCGTGTTTAAAAAGATGTGAATCCCAAAAGATGCTAGTGAATGTTAGGTTTTTCAAGTGCTCTTGGTAATTTTTAATAATTTTTAACGATGGTATTACTTTAGGGTGTCAACAAAAAGGTTTATCAAAGTTGAGAGACTCTTCTAAGTTTCCTCCATTGAAGACATGTCGGGCCCACCCAGTATCCCAGGATGATATTATCAAGTGACCAGCTAGCCGAGAATCTATGACAGTGGGAGGTTACGACGCCTCTACTAGGAAGTACTTTGGAAGAATCCCTACAATGCCAGTGCATTGGTTACAGGGTGTTTAAGTGTTATTAGGTTACTCTTGTGGGGTTTAAAGATCCAATGTTGTTTCTGGGTATTCCGATCTAGGATCGATCAGAGCATACTCCGGCAAGGAGGGAAGGGAGTTAATTAATTAAAAGGGGTATGTGTGTTGAATATTTTATTAAAACACTTAACTAGACTCTCCGACAGAGAGTGCTCTTTACCCCATCTTATTAGGTTACTTTGGAAGAATCCCTACAATACCAGTGCATTGGTTATAGGGTGTTTAAGTGTTATTAGGTTACTCTTGCGGGGTTTAAATATCCAATGCCGTTTCTGGGTATTCCGATCTAGGATCGATCAGAGCATACTCCGGGAAGGAGGGAAGGAAGTTAATTAATTAAAAGGGGTATGTGTGTTGAAGATTTTATTAAAACACTTAATTATACTCTCCGACAGAGAGCGCTCTTGACCCCGTCTTATGACAGTGGTTCAAGAGACTTAGCTAATTTATATGCAGCTAATACAAGGGTTATGCAAACCTAATATGCTCTCCATTAGAGAGTTCTCTTGACTTCTATTTCTGCAAGTTCAAGAGTCTTACTTATGGATGATTTGATTAAACAAACACAACAATTAATATGACAGGTGGTTGATTAAAACTCTCCGACAGAGACAACTCTTGATCCACCTTATGGTGAGATTCAAAAGATTTTGGTTCTTCTTATGATTTAACAATTTATGACAAGATACCAACAAGAAATGATCAATCTAGCAATTAGTAAGAATGAAACTAAGTCTAATCAAAGAACTAAACTAATTGGTTAAGGAAAACTATACTAAGTAAATCATGAAAATGAACACAAGACACAGTTCCACAAAATAGGGGAAGTAGAAAATGAAGGAGACTTGCTTCCACTCAGCTCTTTCTATTAATCTTTTACAATGATGATGTGTTCTTTGCTTCTTGGAAGAACGGGGAAAGAAGGGGATGAAAGAAGAGGGATAGCAGTCTTTTTGTTCTTTTTGCACTCCTTGTTTGTTCGTGGCCTTTGGGCTCTCCTTCACCTACCTGAAATCTAAGAGCTCTACACACACACTTGTTATGATATTAGTTGATAAAAAATAACTTGAAATTTAATCTACAAACTTGCTACAAACACTTACCCAAACTTACCTAAAGTAAGGAAGAAAAGAGGCAGGAAAAAGGCAAGGTAAGAGGGCTGAAAAACGGGTTAAAAGAGGGGAAAATACAAGTCAAAGTAGGATGGAAACTAAGTGAGAAAGAGGGCTGCAAATCAGAGAAAGAGGGATGCAAATGAGGGTAAACAAGGCTGAAAGTACACCCCAAAAGATGGTTGAAGAAAGAGGATGGAAAGGGGCTTCAAAAAGTGGAAACAAAGAGGAAAAAGAGGGCTGTACAAAAGGGTAGAAATGGGGACAAGTGGACAGTGAAAAAAAGGAATGAAATACTGCAAATGAGGGTGAAAAAAGGCTGAAAGTACAGCCCAAAAGATGGCCCAAAAAGAGGATGGAAAGGGGCTGCAAAAAGTGGAAAAAGGAGGGAAAAGTGGGCTCTCCAAAAGGGTAAAAAATGGGGAAAAGTGGACAGCGAACTAAGGGAAGGAAAGGCTGCAAATAAAAGGCCTAAAAGGATGAAAATAAAGCACAAGGAAGCCAACCAGGGCAAAGGCTAAGTGAATGAATGTTCACTTTAGCCCAAACGTGCCCTAATCCCAAGAAAATAAAATTTTTTAATTTGAAAGATGAATAAAACTAAGGAGAGAATGGTCAAACCTGTGGATCTTTTTTTAAAGCACTTGGACCTTGTGAAGCATGCAATTACCGGAAAAGTGTACTTGACTCCAAGAGAAGAAGATGCAGCTGAGCTCGAAATTCTGCTTGGTTGGATGGAAGGATCTATAAAATAATACTCATAGACTTGCCAACAAAGGATTAGATCATGTATTGTTCATAAATTGAAATAAAGAAGAGAATGAACTATAATTGAATAAAACAATGTTCTTTTTTAAATTCTAAAACTAAATCAATAAATAGCTAACTTGCAAATTGTAAATACCTGTTCTTATGTGCTTGCAGAAGCCTTCTAAAGCATAACATCATAATCTCAAATAGACAAGAAAGAAAGAATTATTTTCTTGGTCTCCAAGTCTTGCAAACCAAAGATGGCATCTTTCTTTCCCAGTCTAAGTATGCTTGTGACCTTCTTCGTCGCTTCCACATGGAAGATTGTAAACCAACCCCTTCTCCCTTCCAGTCTGGAGTCAAACTTTCTACCACTTGTACTTCCCTTGAAGTAGATGCCACCTTGTATCATCAGCTTGTTGGTAGTCTTTTATACTTGACTCATTCCCGTCTTGACCTTTCCTTTGCCATTGGTCGTGTTGCCCATTATATGCAAACTCATCATGAAATTCACTGGAAAGCATAAAAAAGAATACTTTGATATATTCGAGGTGCAATTCAGTTTGGGATTCATTATAGTACATGGGGAAAACCTTTGTTGGTTGGTTTCATTAATTCATATTGGGCCGACGATCCTGATGATTGAAAGTCTACTGCAAGTTATGTTTTCAGTCTGGGATCTAGACCTGTGACTTCGGCTTGTAAGAAACAACAATCTCTTACTCTTTCTTCAGTAGAAGCAGAATATCGAGCCGTAGTTAATGCCAGTTAGGAAGCTTTACGGCTTAGATAGATCCTTTCAGAGTTTGGATTCGAGCAGCAGCAACCTACTCCACTTTGGTGCGACAATCAAAGTGCCATCAAGCTTGCCAAAGATCCAGTTCTACATCAGCGTAGAAAACACATTGAGCTACACATGTACTTAATCAGAGATCTTGTTCATGATCGTGTTATTGAAGTGCTCTATTGCCCTATAGATGATCAAGTTGCAGACATCTTCACCAAGTCTCTTGCAAAAGTGAAATTTTCTAAACTTCGGTCTATGTTAGGAGTTCAAGAATGTGTCCTTAAGGGGGGATAGGCTCTAATGCCTCCTTCCTTCTCCTAATAGTGTCACTTTTGTAAATCCTTCAATCCTATCCCAATTTGTTCTTAAGGGGGCATGTTAGGATATTTAGACACTTAGGAGTTAGTTAAGATCAACTTGTGTAATATATCCGTTAGGTAAAAGTGTGTTTCTTTAGTATGCATTAGTATGCATTTGTAAATATTCTAATCCGACGATCACAATATGTTCTAGACATAGAGTGATCTGATGGTTCAACTTCTCTTAGATCATACCTACCATTGATCCGTGGCTTAACACCCGATTGGTCTATGATCTCTATATAAAGAGAATAGAGGGTCCTTGGCTAGTTGATTGATTATGAGAAGCTCATGTAACTTTATTTCTTTTGCATAATAAATTGGTCCAAGTAGCTATTTGGCTGGGGACATGGACTGTTTCCCTCTCGAGGGTTTTAACCATGTGACAAACATCGGTGTGTTGATTTGTGATCTATTTGTGTAAAGCAGTTTCTGAAGGTGTTCGGTCTTTTGGGAGTACCCTATGTACTCGAACAAACATCTCTTCAATCATGTGCTTCAAGGTCCCCTCCCAACACAAACAAGCATATATATATACCATCAACAATTGGATTATGCCCATATATAAAACAAATCATCATGTTTATTTGTAGTGGGGTATTCAACCCAATATATAAAAATAATCCATCAAGATAACATCATAATCAATAGGCTCATGCCTATAAGTGTTCGGTTTAAAATTAAGGATATTACATACCTCCTCTCTTAGAACAACACCGTTCCTGGTGTTCTAGGGACTCAAAATGACATCATGAAACAAGTTGGGGAAAGCCTTTCTCATGGTGGATTCATTCTCCCAAGTAGCATCATCCACTTAAAAGTGCTTCCATTGCAATTTCAACTATAAAATGGTACGCTTTGTGAGCTCCACATCTCTCTTGTTCAATATATGAATAGGTTGAAGGGAAAAATCCCCTTCAGGTTCCACCTGTAATAAGGACCAATCAACTACATGTTTAGTATCATAAACATATTTCTTTAATAATGATGCATGGAAAACATTATGGAATCTTATTTGTGCAGACAATTTATGTGCTGCAAATTTTTTCAATGTGGACATATCATTCCCTGTTTCTCTCTTAAGTAAAAAATAATTCAAATCATTGAAAAATCCTCTATATGCTTCAAAATATCCTGTCATTTTTAATGATTTTCCTCAGTAAATTCCTCTCTATATGCCTTTATCTTTAAATATCATTTCCTTCATCATTCTCTCTAAACAAGAGAAATATAATGTTCCTATTAGGATTAATCATTTTTTTTTCTTTCTTAGCAATTACTACAGACATCTTGTGTATAACTTTGTGTACATTTATTATGACAGATTCCCCATCTTTAATTAGGTGGTCCATATTTGTCTTCTCATGAGGGTTTCATCCCTCATGTACTTATAGGGGCTTCTAGACACTACACCATAAATGTCAAGCAATCATTAGAGGAAATTTGGGGTCTATGATGGGCCTTATAAGAAAATGCACCAACAATAAATTTTGTGAGTTGGAATTCAAGAACCAATAGAATTTCAATAATGAGTCAACCATAATGGTTGAATTGACATATTTGTCATAAAAGAATACTACTTCTTTTATTTGTATTTTCGACATATCTTCCTATGTTTTTACTCACATTTCAAGAGAGAGAGCTTGTTGGATGCGGAATTTAATTATGAATCCAACAAGTACCCACACTGCATACTTTTGACAGACCCCGCTATCCCAAAAACAAGAAATACCTTAAAATATGTGATGATGATGTCATTATCACATTTTTTCATGTATTTCTTGTTTTTGGGGTAGAGGGGTCCGTCCGTTCGTTATAGAATTGAATTTTACATCCAACAAGCTCTACCACTCATAATTTGAGCAAAAACACAGGGAGATATGTCGAAACTACGAATACAAAAAGTAGTTCTTTTCATTCTTCCTCCAAAATTAATGACTATTATTTTATTATTTTAACTATTATTTTATTATTTTCCTTAGGAGGCCCATTTTAGACCTCAAATTTCCTCTAATGAATAAATATGCATACCCTTTATCAATATAGTTTCAACTTAGAAAAAATGATCTTACCTAGCTTAGTTTAAATCCTTATTTACCGATGCAAATTGGTAGTCTTGAGTATGCCCATAAACATCCAACCCAACATTGCTATAGAGATCCTTTCATATGATGTTGGTATATAAATTGGAATCAAATAGAGAAACCACATTTTTGTTCTTGACTTGGACCTTGATACATATGAGTATAGTCTTATCCTTGTCTTCCTTGGTATGGTCCATAAATAAGTTCACTTCCATTTAGATTGTAGTTTATACAATATTTTCATCGACATATAAGATATTGTAACCTTCATTCCTTAGATCCAAAGCTATTATGTTCTTCTAGTTGGAATCCATTTTATGTTTTTTTGGATTCAACTTTGGATGGTTATTCCAACACTTTCTTTGCTATGAATGCAAATATTAGAATTGTTATGGTGGTTTTTATTATCCTTTTAGTTAAGTGTAGTGTCAATTGTCATGTTATCCCTTCCTTTCCACATTTCATTTCCATCCTTGAAAATGTCTTTATGATCTTACTTCTTGTCAATAATCTTCACATGTTGTTATTGAAAACATGCCTCATCAACCTTTAAAGGTTTGCAAAGCATCATTATCCTTAGTAAATAAATATCAAGAATACCTAGATACTTGAGGAGTACATCTAGGATCTTCAGAAATACACCCAACATCATGTCATTAATGTATGCTTGTACACTATTCCCTTCCTTTTGCGATAAGTCATGCCAATGGACCAATTAGTCTTATTATTAACCAATATGGTATAATAATGACTTAATTAGGAAATTAAAAACCTGAACCACTTAATTATTGCGGAGATCACCCTCCTTCCTAAGTGTATATCTATGCCATTCCCACAATGTTTGGGAATGGTCCTCTAATGTCGATCTCTTTTTTGATGTTATTAACACTAAACTAGACTTTTAACTATTGCAAATATTGATTCAAATTAAGACCATCATTCTCACCTATGCGGTATTTGATGTCCACTTTTTTTTCAACTTTAAGGAAAAAATAGGAAGAGGTGGTGTTGGAACATGTTACATATTTCTTTATCACTTTCTAAGGATCCTTGTATATATCATCATTTCCTATAGATTTCTCATCGGAGCCATATTTTGAGTTAGATATTTCAATTATCCAAAAGGTAAAAAAAGCATATCCTGAGAGCTACCATGAGAATAATAATGTTTGAGAGATGTCAACTACTTGTTCTTCAGTAATTGAGAATATATTTCATGAACCATTTATTTGATTGTTACTGTATTCATACTCGATTACTATCTTTTTGAGATCCCTTTCTTGCTTCAATTCATGGGTTCTAAAACTTTCCATCATATATCCCAAATGAATCTATTTTGAAACCAATATGATCTATAAATTACCTTGTATATTCCGGTGCAATTGTTACTCACAATAAGTCAAGTATTAGTTTCTAACAAACACTTGTTATGTTGTTTTTTTTCCTTAAGAATGGATTTTGATATTACCACACACACAATGCTAAATTATATTGAGATTGAATGATCAATAAAAAAAAACAAATATACACCACCAAAATAATGAACATAACATGTGTCGTTAAAAGCCTAATATGGGAAATCCTAGTGAGATGGTGAGGACTAAGTATTGCTCCTTTATTTTCAATTATTAAATTCAATATAAAGAAAGTGAACTCAATAAGTAGTTGCTATGGGAACTATTCCCTATAGGGTTTCTACAAGGGTATTTTATGTCTTTTTCTCTATTCCAATATTCCACTCCCTTTATCTATTCAACAATGGAATAATAATCAAAACAACAAGAATGAAACCCATTCATATATTAGCGGTTGAGTGTGTAACAATACCTTAATAGTGACAATGTTATCATGCCTAAAATTCTAATTAGGATTAGGGTTTGTTGAACCTACAAGAAATACCCTACATTTTTTCTGAAAATGAAGAGCCCCCTACTAAAATTTGATGATGTTGGACACCTAATCATATTTTGTTTTGATATCCTTAGTTTGGGATCATTTGGTTTAATTGGATCATTACATGACATTCCTTCGGTTTAAGCTACCTTTTTTTTGAAAAATTATTAATTACTAATTTTGGAAGATGCCCATAGAATCAATTTTGACAATACACTTCTCTCATTCTCGTGAGTAGATGAAAAAAAATAGATGGTATTCCATCCCAAAATTCTAAGATATATTTATGCTGATAAGCGTATATATTTTAGAATTTTGGAGTGGACTACAATTTATGATTTTTCATCTACTGACCAGAATGATACAAGTGTACTGTCCAAATTGATACTATTGTAGTCATCCAATATTAAACTAGAATGAGAGAAGTGTACCGTCGATATTGATTAGGTGGGAATCCTCCAAAAATAAAAATCAATAATTCAAAAAAAATAAAAAATATCTTAATTAACATGTCATAACTGCAATTAGTAATAGTTTTCCAAATTAAAACTAATCTTCAACTATATTATTATTAGATACAACTATTACCGTAAATCCAATGATTCTAGACCTATTAGCTTATCCTCAGCTTTAATAAGAGTTATGTTATAATTTCATCATTAAGCTAGCAATACATTAGGATCTTTGACTGAGAGAATAACAAGCACAACAATCAAACACAAGAGGCAATGAACATAGTGTTTACCCTCGGGGAAAACATAAATGGAGAAAACCACGCAACTTCCTCAGAGATCGAATCAGCACCAAAAGTAGAACCCAAAACAGTAAGTGATCTCCCGATAGTAGTAACCTTCTTTCTATCTAGCCCCAATGTGTTCTCCCTCCTCAACTATGCACTACACTAGATTGTGTATGAGATGTATGATAAATAGAGAGGCCAGCTCTCTATTTATACTAATTCCTGACTTGACTAGACCCTACTAGGTCCGAACTCACTAGGAGAACTAAATAACCCTAGTGCCCCGGAATTGCAGGGACTTTAACCCTTAGCCAATAGGAGGGTTACCCACAATGACTTGACATGACTTGTTTACATTATAGATCTTCCCGATAGGAACATCAGGACATGACATGACTCAAGTACATCCTGAAATAAACATCGGGTTATAATATATAAGAAATACAAGTGAAATGCATTCTGAAGTTACATATACATCAACACTCCCCCTTAGCTAGGAAGGTATTCTTTCGACACAATTTTTAGCACAAGTCTTCTTCTCTATATCTTTTGGATCATCATCGATTCCTCGTCATCTTCAAGTATTCTTCATTTTCAATTCATATTCATCTTCAAGTCATCTTCATCTTCAATTCATCTTCATCATCGGATATGGATCACCACTCGATTTGGATCATCACTAGATATGGATCACCACTCGATCTTGATCATCACTGGATCTAGATCATCACTCGATCTGGATCATCACTTTTGGATCATCATCACTGGATTTGGATCATCATCACTCGATCTAGATCATCATTGGGTCATCATCATGGGTGTTATCTCTTGGTTCTTCTTGTCATAGGAATCTCTATAGAGCCAGTCCTTTTTCATGCTGGATGTACATCTACAGAGCCAGTCCTTTTTCATACTAGATGCATCATCACAAAGCTAGTCCTTTTTCATACTAGATGTGGAACACACATAGAGCCAATCCTTTTTCATACTGGATGAGTCTTCACAGAGCTAGTCCTTTTTCATACTAGATGTGGCACACACACAGAGCCAGTCCCTTTCCATAATAGATGAGTCTTCACAGAGATACTCCTTTTTTATACTAGATTTGGCACACACATAGAGCCAGTCCTTTTTCATACTAGATGAGTCTTCACAGAGCTAGTCATTTTTCATACTAGATGTGGAATCTACATAGAGCTAGTCCTTTTTCATACTAGGTGTGTCTTCACAGAGCCAACCCTTTTTCATGCTGGATGTGGCATCCACATAGAGCTAGTCCTTTTTCATACTAGATGTGTCTTCACAGAGCCATCCCTTTTTCATGATGGATGTAACATCCACATAGAGCTAGTCATTTTTCATACTAGATGTGTCTTCACAGAGCCAGCCCTTTTTCATGCTGGATGTGGAATAATCACATACACCTGAAAATGAAAGGAACCAATCCTCTCACCATGTCACAACTCTTACATCCGACCATGGAAGGAACCAATCCTCTCACCATGTCAGAATGGCTCATCACAGACTCATCACTTCCTCTTGGGAGGAATCTTGATCTGGAGAACACCAAGATTCTCCCTGAAGTACTCAAAATTCACCTTAGCCAATGGCTTAGTCAACACACCAGCTATCTTTTCGTCCGTCGCAACATACTGGAGCTTCACTGCTCCTCTGTGCACCTTATCCCTGATATAGTGATACTTGATCTCGATATGCTTCGACTTGTCATGGAATACTGGATTATCTGACAACTTTACACAACTATGGTTGTCACACTATATACAAGTAGCATCTAACTGGAGATCAAATAAATCAGACATTATCTTCCTTAGCCATACTGCCTCACAACTAGTTGAACAAGCTATGACATACTCTGCTTCAACTGTACTCAGTGCCACACAGGATTGCTTCCTGCTAAACCACGAGATCGCACCTAATCCCATACTAAAGCAGCACCCTGAAGTACTCTTCCTATCGATGGCACTGCCTACCCAATCTGAATTAACATAACCCTCCAGGTTAATCCTTTGATCAGTCTTATACTTGAGCCCATAATCAACTGTACCCTTCAAGTACCTCAGAATATAATTTGCAGTAGTCAAGTGAACATGTCTTGGATATGTCAATTATTAGCTTAAGGTGTTCATAGCAAATAAAATATCTAGTCTCGTTTTCATCAAGTACATCAAGGACCCAATCATCTGTCGATACATCGTGGCATCAATCGATCCTAATGAAGAATCACTCAATAGCTTCAAATTCGATGCCATAGGTGTGGTTAATTCCTTGTAGTCCATCATCCCAAATCTCTTCAGGATCTCTACTGCATACTTCCCTTGTCCAAGGAATATTCCATTCATAGTCTACCACACCTCCATACCTAGGAAATAATGCACCATTCCCAAGTCCTTCATTTCAAACTCGGCAGCAAGCTTTCTCTTCGTATAAGTAATCAACCCATCCATACCTATCATAAACAGATCATCTACATATAGTAGAAGCATCACTAGGTTTCCATCTTCAACCTTGTAGTAAAGGTTGGAATCTGCTTTACTCTTGGTAAATCCCAAACTGGATAGAAAGCTGTCAATTCTTCCATAGCATGTCCTGGGTGCATGTTTCAAACCATACAGGGTTTTCTTCAATTTTCACACATGAGACTCCATGTCATGTGTCTCAAAACTGAGTGTTTGCTCAACATACACTTCCTCTTCTACTACACCATTTAAGAAAGTAGTCTTGACATCCATTTGGTGTATCTTCCATTTCATAACTACAGCCAGAGCAAGTACCGATCTGATGGAAGTGTTTCTGGCTACAGGTGCAAAGGTTTCTTCATAGTCTATTCCTTCTTTCTATGAGAAACCACGAGCCACAAATCTTGCTTTATATTTTTCTATGCTACCGTCTGCAGCATGCTTAATCTTGTAGATCCATTTGGAAGTTACAATTGACTTCCCTTCTGGTCTTGGGACAACATCCCAAACATCATTCTTCATGATGGATTGATACTCTTCGATCATAGCATCCTTCCATTAAGTTCTGTCCTACCGCTTCTTCATATTTGGAGGGTTATTTATCAATGAAATCACTTAGTAAAGCTACATAACTGGAACAAGATCTGGTCCTCTTTCTTTTTCTGAGATTCTCTTCTGGAACCCCATATCTTCTCACACCTTGGATAATCTCTCATACCCAAGTAGGTTTCCCCTTGTGAGTATTCTTATCCTATGGTAGATCTATAGGTATTTGCGGTTCTTCAAATTCTTGATCTTCTTCTTGACTTTCTTCATTCATGCTTGTGTCATGAATTCTCAGAGCTTCTGCTTCTTCAGGTTCTTCAATAGGTTTCTTTTTGGATTTGATGTAGGTTGAATCTTCATCAAATGTTACATCCCTGTTGATGTCAATCTTCTTGAACCCCAGGAATTATATTCTGTAAGCCTTCGAGCTTTCAGAGTATCCCAGAAATATACCCTTCTTTCCTGAAGGATCTAATTTTGTCCTCTTCTCTTTTGGAATGTGTATGTACACTAGACAACTGAATATTTTGAGATGGCTGACTTCTAGTTTTTTCCCGAAGAAGATTTCTTCGGGAGTCTTGTTCTCGGGTACTCTGTGTGGAGTACGGTTCTACACATACACTGTTGTTATGTCTGCTTCTGCCCAAAGATGCATAGGAAGATATTGATCATGAAGCATAGCTCTTACAGCTTCCATGATAGTTCTATTCTTCTTTTTTGCAATCCCATTTTGTTGTGGATTATAAGGGATGGAGAACTCCCTCTTAATCCCCGAGTCTTTACATAGTTCCTTGAACTCATTCGAAGTGAATTCTCTGCCATTGTCTGATCGAGAATTCTTGATCTTCTTTTCAGTGTGGTTCTCGATCAAGGATTTGAATTCCTTGAACTTGCTGAACACTTCATCTTTGTTCTTCATCAAGTAAATCCATGTCTTCCTAGAAAATTCATCAATAAAAGAAACATTGTACACATACCCGCTTAGTGAGCTTGATGACATCGGTCTGCATACATCGGAGTGGATGATTTCCAAGATTCCTTTTTCTTTGCTTTCTCTACTTGGAAATGTCTTATTTGTGTTCTTTCCTTTCGCACATCATTTGCAGACCCCTTCATGTTTTGCTTGAATTTCTTGAAGACCTTCAATAGATTTTCTTGAAAGAGGTAGTGCTCTATAATGCACATGTGCAAGCCTTCTATTCCAAAGTTCATTTGGTTCTACTGAATCATGAACCAAAGCTTGTTCTGGTTGGCCCTTTAGCTTGTATAGACCTCCTTATTGTTCCCCAATCACTATTGCATCGTCAAAAGTCTTTCATTTTTGCCACATAAGAACTTGGCCATCTACAAAAGAAACCCTCGTTCCTTTTGCTTCCAATGCATATATGGAGAGGAGGTTCTTCTTTAGTGCTAGAACAAATAATACATTCTTCATCTTCATATACTTTCCAGAGTCTAGAATATAGGAGGATTCACCACTACGTTTTATTGGATACTGGTATTCATCCCCAAGTTTCACCTTGTGAGGTGACTCATGTTCCGATCGCTTCACAAATGATTCTTTGAATCCCTTCATATGCTTGGAAGCACCACTTCCTATGAGCCAATCATTGCTTCCATGTGAAATAGTTCCCGTAAGAGCGGAGATGAGCACATATTCTTCATCACTTGAAGAATCACTTTCTTGTTTGATTCTTTTTGTGGAAGGTTCATCATCTTCTGCAGTATGAGCATGGTGTCTTCTCTTGCTTTCCTTCTTCTTCTTTAAGTTCCCTTTATAAGGGTAGAATCTAGATATATGACCTTTCTCATCACATGTTTAACATCTAATGGTAGATAGATCTCTTTTAGGGTGTGAGATCTTACTTTTGGAGTGATGATGGTTCCTTCTAGTTCTCTTGGAGTGAACAGTGAGAGCTTGATCTTCATTTCCCATATTCTCTTCTCGCGATGCTATCTGAGCTTCCTCTTGAGAGCATTCTTCCCATAGTCTGCTGAACTTGACTAAATTCTTCCTAGCACAGATCCCTTGAATGAAAGAGTCCCATGATCTAGGGATACCATTCAAGGTGGTCATCACAATCTCTACATTTTCCACTTCTTCATCTACTGCTTCTAGTTGTTCCTTGATTTGAGATACCCTTGTAAAGTAAGATTGAATAGTCTCAGAATTCTGGATCTTTACATTCTTTAATTGGTTTCTCAGATTCATCTTCCTGTTTATGTTCTTCCCTTCAAACAATTTGGTTAGGGCATGAAATGTATCTTTAGGTGTCTTGAGGGAGGACACCTGTGGTATGAGGTGATCCTTGATAGAATCAACAATGATTCTCTTTTCCATAACTTGCTTATTCTCATGTAAGGCCTTAGCCTCATATCCCTCTAGAACTAGAACCTCCTCATTGATATAGGAGTCCAACTCATTTTCTTCCAGGACCACAGAGATCCTATACTTCCAGGCTCGAAAGTTATCATATCCCTCAATATTTTCATCAAGCTTGGTATGATGAGACATCTTAAACTGAGAACCTCGAATGGAATTACAAAATAGTTATATCTTACCAAGTCAAGACGTCAGATCTAGATTTGCAGCTGAAATCCTGTAGTGTTGGTTCAGTAGCAAATTAGGGTTTTGATTTTCCAGAGTTTTGTCAAACCAAATGCTTTGAATTTGATCCCTAACTTCGATTTTGGGGAGGATATCAATCTAGGCCTAGGCTCACTGAAAAAATTCCTCTTTTGTGAAAATCCCTAATTTCTGGTAGCAATGTCAGGTCCAAAACATAAAAACCTCATAATTTGATTCTGCTTCGATAGAAAGATGTGCCCTAAGGAGGAGAGTTAATCCAACCTTCTTTTGCTGAAAACCTGTGGAGGAAGATCCACTAACTAGGAATACCTAGTTCCTAAAGTTGCACAGTTTCTTCTTCTCAGGTTAGCTCTGATACCATGTTATAATTTCATCATTAAGCTAGCAATACATTAGGATATTTAACTGAGAGAATAACAAGCACAACAATCAAATAGAAGAGACAATGAACACAATGTTTATCCTCGGGGAAACCAGAAATGGTGAAAACCCCGCAACTTCCTCAGAGATAGAATCAGCACCAAAAGTAGAACCCAAAACAATAAGTGATCTTTCGAAAGCAGTAACCTTCTTTCTATCTAGCCCAAGTGTCTTCTCCTTCCTCAACTATGCACTACACTTGAGTGTTTATGAGATGTATCATAAATATAGAGGCTAGTTCTCTGTTTATACTAATTCCCTACTTTACTAAACCTTACTAGGGCCGACCTCACTATAACTATTAACTTAACTTCAAATCTTTTGACAGTTATATTGGACAACTATTAGCTTAACTACTATGTACAACTATTAGCTAATAGTCCATTGATTTTACAACTATTAGCTTAACTTCAACTCTAATCATTTAAGGCTTAGTCCAAGTGCATTTAGCGGCTAGGAGTCTACGTAATATGAACTTATGTAAGAGTCCAACTCCTAATAAAGTCCTCCAAACCCCTAATAAACTCTTATTGTCCCTTATATCTTCCAAAAATAAAAATTAATAATTCCAAAAAAATAAAAAATATCTTAATTAACATGTCATAACTGCAATTAGTAATAGTTTTACAAATTAAAACTAATCTTCAACTATATTATTATTAGATACAACTATTACCTTAACTCTAATGATTCTAGACCTATTAGCTTAAATTCAACTTTAATAAGAGTTATATTGGATAACTATTCACTTAACTATTAGATACAACTATTAGCTTAACTCTAATCATTTTATAACTATTAACTTAACTTCAAATCTATTGACAGTTATATTGGATAACTATTAGCTTAACTACTAGGTACAACTATTAGCTAATAGTCCATTGATTTTACATTATTAGCTTAACTTCAACTCTAATCATTTAAGGCTTAGTCCAAGTGCATTTAGCAGCTAGGAGTATAGCTAATATGCACTTATGTAAGAGTCCAACTCCTAATAAAGTCCTCCAAACTCCTAATAAACTCTTAAAGTCCCTTATATTTTTTATTATATAAAAATATGTGATGGATATAAATTAATCAAACCTAATATCAAAAAATTATTCATTGGCAAAGTTTTAATCACTTCTTGTGTGTTCTTGGTAGTAGTTTCTCAAATTTACAGACCCTTCATCGTAGCTTCTAGAATTTACAAGTACAGTGTTAGAAGCCTTTTTTTGAGTATTTTGTTTTCTTTGTTGTTTATGCAGCACTAGAACCAGTTGAATTTGAGGAATTCCTTCATATATAGTAGTGTTGACTATGTATACATATAATATCCTGGAAATCAATGAGATTGTGATAAATAAGGAGGGAAATCTGCATGCTTAAACCTCAATGTATTCAATCTTGCAGGCTTAAGTAATATCCGTTTTTTTTTAAGTGAGAATCACTTTTCTGGATCGAAATTTTGATAGGGATTGCTATAGTTTCAGTTTCTAGTAAGTGGGTATCCGTTCATCTTAGGGGATTTATCCCAATATGTAATGATTTTTAGCAGTAGTATGGCAATTTTGAAATATGAATTAATGTTTATCTTAACATGGGAAATTACATTGGTGGCTGCCATTGGTGTATTGTATGAACGATCTCTTTCAACAGTATGTATTAATGCATCGGCTTGGGCTATAAAATGAACATTAAACCAAAATCACCATAATATGTGAACAACTGACCAAGAAACAACCTTTAAAATAAAATGAAAAAAAAGGTTAAATTGCAGTAGTTGTTTCCATTCATGCTTTAGTCTCCTTAGATTGCAGGGTTTCTTGAACATATGGTTTCCATGTATCCTCTAACGTGTTACACTTAATTTGGTCCTGTTAGGTAAAATAAATCCCGAATTCATTTATTCCATTGCAAAATCATTTATTTATACATTACATATGCTGGTTGAGTTTCATCTTGCAACCAGCCTTTTCAACTTCCTACATAACTATTCATTTTCCTTTATTTATTTACAAAATATAATCCCAATGGATTGTATTCCAACAATCCCCCCCTTAATCCGAAGGGGTGTTAGTAAGTCCGAGCATGTTTCTGAATCTTTCAATTTTTTCTCGTCCAAGCGCTTTGGTGAAGATGTCTGCAACTTGATCATTTGTGGAACAATGTCGAAGATGGACTGTCTTGGCCTCTACATGATGTCGAATCAAATGATACTTTGTGTTGACGTGTTTGGTTCAATCATGGAATATGGGATTCTTAGCCATCTTGATTGCAGAAGTATTGTCGATCAATAATGGAGTGGAGTTCTCTTGTTTTTCTTGCAAATATTCAAGTATCTTCCTGAGCCATACTATTTCTTTCGTTGCTTCAACTGCAGCCACATATTCTGCTTCTGTTGTTGAATATGCCGGAACTGACTGTTTGTGTGATCTCCATGAGACAGCTACTGATCCAAGACTCATAGTGTATCCAGAAGTTGATACTCCTGTCTCCTTATCGCCATCAAAATCTGAGTCTGAGTACCCAATAAGTTTGAATTCATCCACCTTAGAGTACTTGAGTCCAACGTCTTGAGTCTCCTTCAAGTATCTTAGAACTCTTTTTGTAGCTGACCAGTGTCCTTCAAAAGGTTTATGCATGAAACTTGAAAGTATGCCAACAACATAAGAAATATCTGGTCTAGTTGTTGTAAGGTAGATAAGTCTTCCTACAAGTTGTCGATACTTGGTCGCATCTTCAAATTCCTTTTCTTCGCTTGATGTGAGCTTCATTTTCTGTTCCATTGGAGTAGAGATAGGGTTGCATTCTGTCATGCAAAATTTGTCTAGTAGTTCTCCAACATATTTTTTCTTAGATAGCATTATGTACTTAGGATGTTGAGTGACTTCAATTCCTAAGTAATAGTGGAGATGTCCCAAATCTGTCATTTCAAAGATCTTTTTCAAATCTTTCTTTATGGATGCTATATAGCTCTCATTATTCCCTGTCATCAAAAGATCATCTATGTACACCACAAGATACACAACATATCTTCTAACTTTCTTTATAAACAGTGTTGCATCATCAAGATCGAAATGTTTGAAATTTAACTTCAAAATATGCTTGGTTAATTTTTCATACCATGTGTGAGGCGCTTGTTTTAGGCCACACAAGGATTTGACAAGCTTGCATACCTTTTGTTCTTTTCCTTTCACAACAAATCCTTCTGGCTGAGACATGAAGACATTCTCTTTCAAGTCTCCATTCAAGAAAGCAGTCTTCACATCCATCTGATGAACTTTCCACCCATTCTGAGCAGCTAAAGAGAGTAAGGTATGGATGGTAGCCCATTTTGCTGTAGGAGAAAATGTTTCTTCATAGTCAATTCCTTCCTTCTATGCATAGCCTTTTGCTACAAGCCTCGCTTTGTGCTTGTCAAGTGAGCCATTTGATCTGTATTTGTTCTTGTACACCCACTTGCAGCCAATTGGTTTGGTTCCAACAGGAGGGTCAACCAGCTTCCAAGTTCCATTCTTCATGAGTGCATCATACTCATTCTGCATAGCTTCTTTCCACTCAACTCGAGTAGAATCTTCTTCAAAGGAATTTGGTTCAAATTTAGCAAATAAATTAAATTCACAATCAAATGATACATCCATGTCATCGCCTGAATTATCTACTTCTCCTCCATCTTCATGTCTTTTTGAACTTCTCGTTCCCGTCTTTCCAACTTCATCCGGATGGACACTTTCAAGTGTCTTTGTGGCCCATTTAGGAATCTTCCGTGATGGTCCTAGTTGATTAGCTGGCGGTGCTTCATTTCCTTCAAGGTTGAGTCTTCCAAGTCTCTCAATCACATCATCCAGTTGAATCTCTTGTTTAGGTGAAGTAGTAGGAACTTCTTCATGTGGGGGAGTTCGTGCTTCATATGGAAATTCCAAAGGTTGATCCAGAATAGGAATCCCCCCTTCAAGGTTTGGAATTTCAAATTCATTTTTAGAATATTTCTTTGGATTAGGATATTTTTCCAAATGATCAAGTTGTCTCTCAATGGACTGGTCATTTTTATTAGTCTCAAGAAAAATGACATCTCTGGAAATAACAAACTTCTTTTTTACCTCATTATACAGACGATATGCCTTGGATTTTTCTTCGTACCCCAGGAAAATGCATTTTCTTCTTCGAGAACCAAGCTTGTTTCTTTGCTCCTTTGGAATCAAGGCATAACAAGTGGAACCAAAAACTCTGAGATGCCTGACTGAAGGGAGATGGCCAAACCACATTTCATGTGGAGTCTTGTTATCAAGAGCATTTGAGGGACTTCTGTTTCTCAAATAGGCTACACATTTCACCGCATCACCCCAAAACATTAGTTTTACATTCTTAAAAAACATCATTGATCGTACCATATTCATTATGGTTCTGTTCATTCTTTCTGCTACACCGTTTTGTTGAGGATTGTAGGGAACTGTAGTCTGATGTGCAATTCCATGTTGGCAAAGATAATATTCAAAAGCATTTGAAGTGTATTCTTTCCCATTGTCAGTACAAAGTGTACCAATTTTAGATTGTGCTTGTTTTTCTTTCAATGCATGAAAATCCTTGAATGTTTGAAATGCTTCTGATTTTGTCTTTAATGAGCAAATCCAGCACATTCTTGAGTAGTTATCAACAAAGGTCATAAAATACTTATTCCCATTGGAAGAAGGAGTTGGCATTGGGCCACATAAATCAGAATGCACTAATTCTAATTTCCTACTTGCTCTGAAATTAGATTCATGGAATGGCAGCATACTGTGTTTCCCTAATATACATGCATCACATTTTCTCTTCTCTTTGGGAATGGTGGGAAAACCAAATACACCATTCTTTCTCAACAAATGAAGGCTGTTATAATTCAGATGACCAAATCTTGCATGCCACAATAAACTTGATCACAAATTACCTTCTTCATGCTGAGAGAGGTAGGCATAGTTCTGAACCCTTGCAGATGAACCCTTTAGCTTCAACAGCTTCCCATGTTCGTATCCAATCATGATGACTTGGTTGTCAGAGGACTTTCTTATTTCTATGATTCCATCAAACATGTGGATGGAATGGCCTTGCTGTCGAGTCTGTACCAAGGACAGTCGGATTCTCTGCAAATCTGGAAGATAAAGAACATTCTTCAACAAGAAATCAGGGAATCCAGGCATCTTCAGCCGAATGGTACCCATTCCCTTTGGTTTAAGACTTGACTTATCTGCAAAGTAAACTATGCCATTTATTGTTTCATTAAGTTCTTCAAAACAATATCAAGTATCAAGTAGCCAAGAATCTGTGTAAGATGAAAGTGAAGTCATGTCATTAATACCAAGATTACAATGTGGAACAATACAATGAGAAAAATTTGAAGATTTACTAGCAAATTGGTTCTTTTTGTCATCTTTCTTCTGGTTATGTCTGTCTTTGATGGATTCACACGAAGCCCAACACTGATCTGTTGTGTGTCCAATCTTTCCACAACGCTTGCACTTCAACTCTGATCTTTTGCTGGAGTTGTTTCTGCCTCCTCTACCACTAAACTTTCTTCTTCCTCTGCCTCTCATGCTGCTTTCTCCTTTGGGATGATCTTTGGATTGGTCTTTGGTGTGGTTCTTTGCTTTTTGAGCAAAGCAAAGTGATTAAAAGAAGAAAGAGTAAAGGTGCAGGTCTAAGTCTCTGCCACCTTCCTGAAGCTTTACAATAATGTCAATGTCTCTGCTATTGTCATACAAAGTTTGAAATACAAAAGAAAATTCTTCACAAAGACTTATATTCTTCAATATCACTACTTCAATACATCAGTATTGAATTCATACGTATCATACATTATTTCTCCAACGATTCAAATAGCAGTCACGATTCATCAATACACAGCAACCATGCTCATACAAAAACGAGTCATTAGAATTAGGTTTTATGCAGTCCAATGATCACGAGTAGTAACAATATTTTACCTTTGCACAACGAGAATGAGAAAATTCAGTCGCAACATTTTAGGAAGAAGATTCTCAGGAAGAAGATGCTCTCCACGCAGCTAAATGAGGGCATGAATCTTCACCTCATTCTCTTAGTCTTCACAATGGAGAAAACGTAGCAGTTTTGATCATGGAGAGAAATCAAAGCTCTTCACAAACGAGACTTAACATAGCTCTTCATGAGCAATTTTCATGAGATTCTAATGCAACACACAATATTCCATGATACAGAAGCACCATTATACACAACTTTCCACAGTGCATTAGCATCCCAGCAGCCACACCAAGCGAGATCGCAGTCACTGCATGCTCACTACACTTTGAGTGGACACAACAACAAAAAGAATAAGGGTTTCCTTAGGTCCAATGAAAGAGAACACCACACTTTACGCCTTATTTTTATTCATGTCTGTGTATCCACGCAACATCACATGCACATAATACAAGAGCAGTCATGCTCGACGCAGTAGTGACAATGAAGGATATGAAGAGTATTTACTCTTCAATGAAGTCGCATATGTCACAATATTCCATGGAGTAGCACAAAGACGCAAAGATATATAGCAGTCTTTGGGTAGATCTATATAGCAGTCTTCATGTAGAGATTCCAAGCACAAACTTGCAGCAGCTGAGGGTGACCCAATTAGAGCTCAATCCACATCCCAAACTTTTGATAGAACCCAAAGATGATAGCTTTATTTTTCCTAATTGTGAGGTAGTTCAAAAATTAGGGTTTCTGTATTCCAACTAGCAAAAGCAAATTACCTTCACGTGACTGAGTAAACACAATGTCTTTAGGATTCATGTAGCTAGAGAAAAGGCATGAATCTTCCAGCTACACAATGTCTCTTTCCACCAACTTGTAGCAAACAAATAGTAGAATGCTTTCAATCTTTAACAAAGAGATCGCATCTTCTTCAGAAAGGGAAGACACATTCTTCTTCAATCGTTGTGGATTTAGCAAAGCGTTGGCTCACAGCCCTCCCAGGTTTAACACAGACTCGACACGATACAGAATAGCAGGTGGAGGATCCCTCAACACCACGAATGTAGAAAGAGACAGTGGACTAAGAAAAATACGTTATGCAGACTGGTGGTGATTTACAGGGATAGAGGGATGGAGTGGCTTTCTATCGCTTCTCCACATGCAAGGAGAAATGTATTCTTTAATGGAGGAGACTCTTTCAAATGATAAACAAAGTTGCAGCACAAAAAATCAGCGTGAAAGGAATATGATTCATATATAAACAATCTCTACCTCAGGAAACAATCCTTAGTAACATGCATCTCCAGAAATGGTTGATTATCATACGAAATTCCTTAACATATGTTGGAGACTGACAGGGATGGAGGAGAAACGTACGCAGAGACATACTGACGAAGTAGGAATCCTGAAACGAGTTTGGAAAAATGAAGGTCTGGCAGATAGAATGCCAGGACTGAAATGCAGCCAGGAGTTATGGCAGGTGGTGCTTTGATACCACTGTTAGGTAAAATAACTCCCGAATTCATTTATTCCATTGCAAAATCATTTATTTATACATTACATATGCTGGTTGAGTTTCATCTTCTGACCAGCCTTTTCAGCTTCCTACATAACTATTCATTTTCCTTTATTTATTTACAAAATATAATCCCGACGGATTATATTCCAACAGGTCCAAAGTAGGTGAACACGGTTTGATGGGTTCATTGGGTAAATCATTTCCAAATAATGAGCCTTTTTATGGCCAAAGTTTGGTAAGTGCCAATGGCTAGAAGCCTAGAACACAATTACGATTAGATATTTCAAGATTTACAGGATTAAAATCTTATTTTCATTCCATAGATTTATATCATTATCATGTGCCAGTTCGGGTGCATAAAGGCCCTATCAATATTATTAGTGTCACGAAGAAGGGGTCTAAATAAACATTGGTGAACTATGATGGACATTGCACACCTGCTTTCCTTTTATATATAAATATTATGACAAGATCAATTTAATATAATTTGAAATATTCAAGGCAATTCTCACGGTTCTATGTAACCATGGTTAAATTCTCCGAAGATTGATATATTTCCTAGGTTTATTATTTTCGTGAACTCAGTTATTGTTACAGATAAGTGATAGTTGTGATTCACCTTGGTGATTCTTCAATGATCTAATAATATGCATAAAACGATAATCTCATGCGTTATAAGTTCCATTAAGTAACCTTCCTCGAGTTTTTAGAGATATAACCTCTATTTGTTCAAAAACTTGAAAAACCTTCTAATATCCTTCATGAAATCTCTTATTATTAGTTAATAAGAGATTTCATATTATTTAGTTAATAAGATGTTTTATATCTACTATACTATATATTAGTGTCTTTTTATATATCTTATGAGCAATGATGTTGTGCATTTAGTTAGACTGTATATAGTGTACACCAACTAATGAGACCTCACTACTGAATTTTATTTTTGTTTTAATTTCCATTATACAAAATTACGAAATTACAATCTTTGAGAGAGTGTGCCTATGCTTCTTCATTTACGAGACAAATGTACTATCAATATTCATTCCATGGATGTCTTCCAAAATTAGAATCCACGATATAGTTGCCTCATTCCCTTCTATAGATGAAAAATAATAGATGATAGTCTACCCCAAAATTCTAAGATATAAATGTTATAATTCTACTTAGGGGTTGTTATGGTTTTATACTTTGATCTTTATAGTTGTTATGCTTAGTATTTGTTATGGTTGTATATGATGAAAAATTCATTGGGTTAGATATGTCACGATGTGAGAAGTCAAGGGATACGTGATTTCATCAATTGATGAGGCCCCCCTTGCACATCCCTCCTTGGATGTTAGATTGACAAATGATATATCAATGATCTCAACAAACCAATACCAATGTAAAACTTAAATAATATATATGTTTTAGATTATCTATTGATATATAAGAAATATCTAATAATACAATATATTAATGTCCATAATACCATTATAAAGCTAATAATGTAAATTATATTGAACAACAATATCATTATACAATACATATATTATCTTGCATACATACTCTTTGTACATTATTGTGTAATGTATATTGTGTATTTAGCTCCCACCATTCTAATATATGTGTTTTATAATAATACTTCATTTAATTATAGTGTATATTATTATTATTATTCTCTAACATTTAATGTTATTATGGAAATTAATATTTTCTATTTTTTTTAATCTTTTCATATATATATATAATACACAAAAATATATGACAAAATATCAACTTACTCTTTTTGGTTTATTTTTTCAGACAACAATACATTAGATGGAACAATCAAACTCAAATATCACAATTGGAATTAGACATTTGATTGATGAACCACATCTTAGAATACATTTTCATATTCATGTTAATCATCCCCATCGTAGAAATCTGTCTAACCCGGAGCTAAAAGAAGAAATTGCCAGGAAATTCAAAGTTGTTGATCAACAAAAAAAAATTGTTTTTGGTTTTCGTACATACGGATTTAGATCTTCTGGTTTTGGTTTGGTCTATGATAAGTTGGAGTATGCTATCAAATATGAGCCATCTCATAGATTGGTTAAAAATGGCATTCATGGCGGTGTCAAGAAAAGTATCAAGGATAGTAAGGATAAGTGCAAGAAAATTAGGGGTGTGAAAAATAGGAAGAAATAGATGTAATTATTATCCAATTACCACCATATGTTTTTTGTTGGCTCTTCACATTCTTATATTAGACCCTATTGGTATATGTACTTCGGTTATGAATAACATATTTTTATTTTTATTTTTTATTTTTATCTTGAGTTATATTGTTTATTATTCAAAAGTGTTGTATATTCTTGTTAATTATGTATTTTTAATCATTTTTTTAGTTAGTACATATAGATTCTAATTTGGGAGTTCTTTTCCAACTGAGATACTAGAGATTATCCTTATATGGGTTCCTTTTTCAATGTTTATTAGGTTTTGTTCAATTTCTAAGCAATATGATGACTTGTTGGATTCTATTTCATGATGTGCATGATTATATAATGGTGTGCATGTAAGGTAAGAATCCATTGTTTTTTTATTATCATAACCCTTGCAACATTATTTATCTAGCACTAGATGAACAATAGATGTCTACAAACCATCACTTCCCTATGTCAATAGAAAATCAATGCGCCAAAAATATAATGTGTAGCAAATTTTAGGCACTTACACAAACCATGGTTTCATTCCATGATATTTGACCATTACCTACAACATGGCTCAAGTCAATGACAAATTTTGGAATGTAAACTCAATCGACATTACTACATGTATGAAGGAACAATCTCTTTGCCTTTGCAACTTATGCAATTTTTTAATCATCTTCTCTATTGAATAAAATGACATTTTTTTATATAAATTGATTATATGTTGGCTACACCATGAATTTATATCACATCATTTTATATTTTCTCTTTATTGTGCAAATGGTAATTCTATTGGATACTCATAAATTAATAAATAGATAAATGCTATATTTGAATTTAGCAATTAATTTTAGGATTGTATTTACACTTCTACTAATCTATTCTCTTATGTCATATTATAGAAATGGATATGGTGCCTTCCATTTGGAGATCCCTACCAATAGAGCTAATTGAATGATATTTCTACGGTTGCCTTTATCCACTATTATTCATTTCAAAACTCTTTCCAGGGAGTGGAGTCGACGATTATTAGAGAATAGTTTTATGTCATCGTGGAGACAATGTGGACCAAAGGAATCTAGATCTTTAGTTAACTTTCATTTTGAAAGTGAGAACAATTTACATGGTTGTTACATTAACCAACTTGAAAAGTTATCACCCATATCTATGCCATTTCTAAGTAATACATATAAAATTGAATTAGTATGTGGTTCAATTGTTTTTCTTTCGTTTCCCACAGACTCATCTAGAAGACGAAGCTACTACATTATCAATACTTTCACAAAGACTTCTAGGTTTATAGTCTCAATGAATCTTGGTGATTGGGGTTTTTTTACACTCTTAAGAAATGTGCAACAACAAAAATACAAGTGGGTAATCGTCAAACATGTTTATAGAACATTCCAACCAATATATCTCATATATAGCTCTCTACACATGGAATGGAGACAAACATATACTCCAGATGGTGATGTTTCACCTCTAGATAATGTTGTTTTGCATAATGGAAAAATGTATTGGGTTCATACTCAAGTCATTTCCAGAGATGTCCCTATATGTTCACACCTACTTTATTGGATAGAAGTTATGAATAATAAATGGGGATTCCATATTATTCTCCAATCACATAATACAAGGTGTGTTTGCTTGGCAGTTCATTCCAATAAAATTATTTGTTTCATGAATGATGGTGCAACTATGGTGTGGTTAATATAAGATACTACAAATGAAAGTGATCCAACATTTGCTGCCAATTTATCAAGAAATTATTCCCAAGATGGATATGGGTTCAGATGGAGTTTGATATGTAGTTTGACATTGGACATCAATAGGAAATTCCTGACATGTTTTCCAATTTCTGCAATTGATAATTGCATGCTTATGTGCAAATATAGTGGTGTTGAATTCTTCTTCTATGATATCACCAATGCATTCTATGATGATGTAACCAATGGTGGGGTATTAGAATACATTCATTCCCTACAAACAACTCCAATAGTTCAATACGTTTTTGAACTCATTCATAGCATTTCAATCATCTTAGTTTGTCCAAACATGGACTCAATTCATGATATATTCAAATAAAAATATATGGTCCTAAGTATTTTGTTATGTGTTGATTATAGTTTCTAAGGAAATATTATATCATATTATTTTATAAATGGACCATCATATGTTTATGTTTGTTTTCCTTGTAAATACACCATCTTTCTTCAACAATATGGAATGCAAAATAACTAAAGTATATTTTTCTAAATTATTGTAGAGATGTCATTGAACCAAGAAAATGACCATGGAAACGGCCCCAGTTGATCGCAAACATCATCTGAGATGAGGATCAATGGTGACGTGAAATATATATATATATATATATATATATATATATAAAAGAAGAATTAAATGCCAAACGTCATTTATATTATGGAAAGAATAAAGAACACATTAACAAACGCAAGAGAGAAAATCATGTTCAACTGATCAAGGATGTTGTCGATTCTCAATGTCATCCCCTCAAATTAAAAAGTGTGGTTGATGTCATGAGAAAATAAAATGTTTCAAATAGATTTAAAGTGCGAAGACATACAAATAATGAGAAAAGTGATGACACAACACAAGAAATTATTCAACCATCGACACAAAATATTGGCAACCCAAATATTTCTCTTCATGGAATAGAGGTATTATGAATTTGTTGTAATATATATTCCCATACCTATTTTCATGTGAAATAAATATATTTTGACATATTTATTGAGTGCTCAGAAATCCAACTACGATTTTTGTACAAGTGGAGCATCTGGTGAGTCTAATCATGGAATAGAAACAAATGTAGAAGAAATTGTGCAAAATGAGGACACAAATGAAAGACACACTAGAAATGCACAAGAAATTATTTCTCTTGCTACAAAAAATGTTTTATTTAACAAAAATACTGTATATATTGAATAATCAACATACAAATATAATTTTCCATTTATTCCTAGCTTATCGTAAAAATGAAAGGATTCATGTATATATATTTTTATCTAATACATGAATTCCATCGATTGTATCTATATTGTGTTTTTAGGAAACTAATGCAAACTCTACTAAAAATTACTTTATCGATAACACAAAGTGTGCAGTACCAATAAATGAACAACAAATATTCCAAAATCGGTTCATGGTCAACAGAGGAAGTATGGATGCTCAAAGGACTATTTCTCTTGGAACAAGAAAGGTTTTATTCAACTAATCTACAACCAAATATTTTGTCTCACTCAAATCAAAGTAATATGTCTGTGAGTAATGTTACAAATTTATATGTAGAATTTATTTTTGACAATGACATATTGAATTTTCAGGATACTAACATTGACTCTCAACAGCCATCAAATGTTTCCAGTCCTATTTATATCAACAATATGATAGAAAACAATGTCGAAGCTTTTCGTGATGAAAATGTCCATATGGGACATGTTGGTGAAAATGTTGTTCAATGCATCCAAGTTAAAAGGATGTGCCTTGAAAATAGTGGGAGACAAAATTTATGCTCGTTGGCACCATATCATTCAACATTTAATAAGAACATCGATGCCATGGAACAAGGTTTTGATGGAAATATATCAAACAATCTCAATGAGACTTTCAAAAAAATGACCCCTTTTCATCAAAGGTTTCGTGAACAAATTGATAAGCTATCAACTGTGCAAATGTGTAATGTATGTCATAAGTTATATCCTAGAATCAATGTTGTTAGAGGAGCTTAGGGACCTATTTTCCAGAGATGTAAACAAGAACGTGGATCCCATCGTTTTTCTCATTGGAATAACATGGATCCCGATGAACAACCTCTTGTTTTTTCTGTGTTGACACAAGTTGAATAAATTCTAATAGCACGAGTGAGTTCAATATTGCAAGTCACACATGATCGTGGAGGGAAATATAAATATAGTGGTCACACAATTAGCTTCCCACAAGATGTTGCTTCAATTACTAAGAGCCTTCCTTGTCGAATAGAAGATTTAGATATTTTAATTGTTAGGAGAGAAGGATCTCAATCCAAACACTATGATTGTATTGTTAGTAGATCACGTGTGTTGAATGCATTGCATTACAAAATTAAAAAGGAAAAATATTACCGAGATGTTGAAATTGATCAAGATGCAGTTGTATGTATTCCAGATGAACCAAGAGATGTGTCTAATGGATTGCATTTTTTTGACTCAGATATATCTGAATCAAAAGAAAATGATGTAGATATTGATGGATTTGGAACTCATCAATTGGAATCTCATCCTTCATCCTTTACAATTAGAATGCCAAATGCACGACGAGAAATAGAAGAAATACACAATTTTATTGAAAAGGAATCTTCTTTTTTAGATTTGCAAATCGAATGGCTAGAAATAGGGCTGTCACCAATAAATGAATACAACACTAAAGGTTTTTTTGACATGCCTTTTCCAACATTATTCGCCATAGGAATTGATTATTGGTTGCAACCACGCTTGGCGAATGTTCACATACATGAATATGCACTGCACCTACTTAAGTATTGTGATCACAGATTTGGAAAACATCCAAGGTTTCGTTATTATATATTGAACATGATTATGATACATCACAGCCAAGAAAGTGTTGCTGTATTTGTATAGAAAAACATTGAAGATGGAATACCAACTACAATTAATGATTTGCGTAAGGAGCTCAATGACTTCCTAGAGACTAAATTAGCTGAACGCTTAATGTGGTTTGGTTCATGTCTTCGTGGAAATAGTGCATATTGGAACATATGTCGTAGTGAGCTTACGGACATGATAACCCAACTTGGCTGCCCAATTCTGTTCTTCACACTAAGTGCAGCTGACACTAAGTGGCCAGAGTTGCATAAGGTTATGCCTGGTTCTACTCCACTTTTTATGCAAAAACAACATTGATGGAGGATTGATAACATGATAAAATATCCACATATTGTTGCCATGTACATGCATTAATGATTCAATATTTTTCGGGAAGAAGTTATTGTAAAATACCTTCATGCTAAGGACTATTGGTAGGGGTACATATTTTTATCTCTATCTTCCAACTTAGAAATTTAATTGTTTACTTTCATATTTATTTTATCTTCATATATTCACTAGATGTTGACTTTTATAGGTATGAGTGGCAACATAGGGAATCACCACATATCCATGGGTTCTTATGGTTAGAAGGTGCACTTGACATGGAAAAGTTGGATTGGAAGAATAAAGAAAGACTTAATGCTGCAAAAAAATACTTTGATAACTATGTGACAGTGTGGAATCCTTGTGATACCCACCACAGGAATATATCTATTCATTGACCTCTACATGAAGACCCTTGCTTATTAGATAGCACTAAAATATTCAATGCAAACCCCCTTGAGGACTATGAACAATTATCAAATTGAGTTCAAAGACATACAAGATGTAGTACCAATTCATGCTTACGGAAGAAAGGTTTTTCATACACATGTTGGTACAATGCACCATGGGAGCTTCAAGATCATTCAAATTTATTTATTGATGATAACGGACAAAATAAATATGAACCTGCACATAATGATGATAGGTTGAATGTCCACAATGTACCACTTCTTTCAATGTGGCATGCTAATGTGGATTGCCAACCAGTTATTTCACGCCATACAGTCCTGAAATACATTGCAAAATATGCCTCAAAAGCTGAAAGAAGATCAAAAATTTATCAAGATATGTTAACAAGAATATCCAATGTTGTTGATGTTGAAGATCCTTCCATATATGCAAATAAAAAAATCCTTGCAAAAACAATTGTGGATAGAGATATAGGAGCACAAGAAACATGTCATATCTTGCTAAAGCTCCCAATTTTTCTTTGTAGTCGTAACTTTGTTTCAATAAACGTTGGAAGGAAAATATTCAAAAAAGTTTCTTCCAATTCTGATCCTGACCAATTCCCTACAAACTCTGGATTTATCCAACGATGCCAAAGTAGACCTGATTTTCTTGAACACTTTTCCTTCATAGACACTGCACGATCCTGGTCCTTTTACCCACATCGAAAAAATCAGCCTTGGAAACCAAGAGATAAGCCATCAATAGTTTGAGTATGGCCATGATTTTTTGAAGTTGCTAAAGAAAATGGAAGTAGTTTTGAATCATTTTGTTTGAGTGAATTGCTTTTATATAAACCATTCAGAAATATTCCCATGGATATAGGTATCACGACATAGATTATTATTCAAAATTTGAGGAATTTTTCCTATCGTAGTTGGCATATTGACAGAATGCCATTGCCACTAGATGTTATTGAAGAAGAGGATGATACAAATGAAGAGGAAATTGATATTGATGATAGTGACTTGGATGAATGGCAAATGCTATCTCGCATTATTCCGCCTAATGCTATTCAAGTTTCTGATCTTGAAACCCTTGGTCTTAGAGATATTGAATTAAGTGTTGACTGGAATGAATATACTGCAAGCTCACATATTGTTTTAGAGGACCTGAATAATTTCATAAAACATGCACATTCAATTGGAGCCATTGTAAATGATTTTGATCCCACACCCTCTTCTTTATCTTCATTTTCGGAAAAACAATGTCTTTCTTTTGAAGTTATTATTGAGCATTTCAAACAAGGATCAAGTGAGGAGTCACTAAAAATGATTATTCAAGGAACTGTAGGAACTGGAAAGTCCTACCTTATACATTGTATCTTAGAATAATTTATCTCGCACTCTGCTAATGGGAGGTTACCTTTGCTGTTACTAGCACCTACTAGAGTAGCTTCCTTCAATATACGAGCAAGAACAATTCATTCATCCCTCAGAATTCCTATTAAAGAATGTAATCCTTTACATGGTCAAGCACTTTCTATGTTCCAAGAAGAAATGTGATATGTTAACTACATTTTAATTGATGAAATGAGCTTCATAGGTCCAAGGTCATTCATGCAAATCGATTCATGGTTACGTGAATCATTTCCAAAAAAGAAATTTGTTCCATTTGGTGGAAGATCAATAATTCTTGTTGGGGATCTTAGTCAATTACCCCCTGTTAGAGATAAACTGTTGTATGTAAGTAACACGACTCGTAAGGTTTTATGGAAATATTTCAAAAAATTTGTTACATTAGACACAATTTTTTGTCAACGAGGGACATATCCAAAGCAATCCATTTTTCGAAGGATACTAAGAAACATTAGAAATGCGGTTGCTAATGTGGATGATTGGCATGTTTTGATGTCACGAATAGATTCATCTATGGATTATGTTGAGCGTAGTACTTTCAACTCAGAAATTCATTTATTTCCAACAAATACCTTTGTGAATCTACACAATAGATGCATGCTTAAATCACTCAGTACTCCTATAGCATTATGCATCTTTGAACATAAAAAGAATAAAGAATTTAATGATGCAAATGATGAGCAGCTTCTGCAGGAAGTTCTTCTATGTCCTAGTCAGCCTGTCATGTTGACATGTAAATTATGGGTGGAAGCAGGATTAGTAAATGGAGCAATTGGGACCGTTCAAAACATTTATTATTGTGATGGATCTAAACCACCATAATTGTCGATGTACACTAGAGTTTGTTTTGATAATTACATTGGTATACCATGGGATGTCACAGCTCCAAAAATTGTACCAATAACACCTATTTCTAGAGGAAATAGAAAGCAAATTCCATTGTGTATGGCTTGGGCTCTCACCATACACAAATCACAAGGTTTGACTTTAGAAAAAGTAACAATTGATATTAGTAATGTAGAGAGACAAGGTTTGACATTCACAGGGATTTCAAGAGTCGAATCCATAGATGGTTTAAGGATATCACCATCATTTACATTTCAAAGGTACACAAAGATGAGTCAAAGTGCATATGCTACAATTAGGAAGAAAGAAGAACAATGTTTGTGATCCATCTCATTATAACTATTTTAATTATGATACAAACAGGTTAGTTCATGTGTTTTAATCTATTACAATCATGGATTTCTATGTTTCCATTTTATTACAATTTAATTGTATTTGATTGTATTTCTAATGTGATGAACAGTTATGGTTTGCAACATAACAATAAAAATGAAACATGAACTAAGTTCAAGTGTTTATTGAAGAAAGGTTAGTTCTTTTAGTATTCCCTCTTTTTTTATTATTCCAATAAAAGTTATTTATATTTTCTTCAATTTCACAAGCAATAGTTGAATACATTGAATACAACTTTAATTTGTAATCCTCTTTTTTTCTTTTTTTCTTGATAGGATATAGAAACGATGATCTACTCCATGCAATCCAAAATATATGGTCTCCTCCATGGACATATATTTAATATTTGAGTATTTATTCATGATTAAACATGTTGCTACATTGAGCTTACATTGCAAAACTATTTAATTCCCACATTTTATATTTTAACAGTTTGATTGCGAATTATCACAATGGTTTGGTATATTTTCAAGGAATAAACAGCACAATCTCTAGAATATTCATATCATTCAACTTAAAAGTGTTCGCATTTCAATGTGTCTGGAGCATTATTTATAGTTGTTACAATTGTAATAACAATTATTTATTTGGAAAAATTGTTTTATTTTATTAATTTGATTGAAAATCAATCCATTATTGCAATGTCTTCTTATGTATTCAAATACTACAAAGTTTAATCCTTGAACTACTATTGGCATTCATCTTAAAAAAATCATCATATTACCTTTGGTATCTGGCATTATAACAATTACAACTGTATGGGAAATTTATATATCTATATTATTTTATAATACACTATTGTTAATCAGATTAATATGTTTAGAATTAACAATTACTATATTAACACAATATTAACAATTACTATGTTAACACAATATTATTAATAAGATTAATATGTTTCGAATACCTCTTTTTCAGATATTCTTTAGGAAAAGAAATATTATCAATCTGCCAAATATATACTTCTGGGTGTATTCCAAACATATTAATCTGATTAATATAGTTATTACTAGTAGCCTATCAAAGTAATTAATATAGTAATTCATTAAAATTAAAAAAAATATTGTAGTGATGATATGAATGATGTTCAAATATTTATATTTACAAAATCGTTAAGTAGAATTAAGTTGAAATGATGCTGCTCATAATATATATCATAATATATAGTAACTATTACCGAAACTCTTGACGGCAGATGGGACAATCATTCTTGAATCCCATCCATGGCAAAATGCAATATTGGTGGAATATGTGACCGCACTGGAGTTGTCCGACCTCTTCTCGCAATTTAAAATCGTCGTAACAAATTGAGCAGGATGAATCAATGGTATTGTTATCGCTTAAGTGGTCAGCTGAAATATTTATGGGTATGAGCTCGCGGGGCCTTAATGGCTGATCATTCATTGCTAACAATTCGCTTATCATCTCCGGCACTACAGCTGATAATTCCGTATATTCCATTTCTATATGCCGTTGTCGTCTTTCTTGTCGTCGTCCTTGTTCTCTTTGTCGTTGTTCTTGTCGTCGTCGTTCTCTTTCTTGTAGTTGTTCTATTTGTTCTATTTGTAGTGCTTGTTGTTGTGCTTGTCGTCGTCGTTGCTCTCTTTCTTGTCGGTGACTTCGTCGTTGTTCTCTTTCTTGTCGTGGTTCTTGTAGTCGTTGTTCCCTTTCTTGTCGCTGTTCTTGTAGTCGTAGTTGTTCTTGTAGTCGTCGTCGTTCTTCTCTTTGGTGTTCTCGTTTTCTTTCTTCTTCACCAAGTTCTCTCATCATCTCCGGTGCTCCATGTGATAACTCGGTAGCTTTCATTTCTATATTTCCAAATTTTAAAAGAATGACCAGACGACCAACTGAAACAGGAATGACCGTTGACCAGACGACCAACTGAAACAGGAATGACCGTTAAAATAAAGAGGGAATTCCTTCGCCTTAATACTCCACCTTCCTCCCTTGCAATTTATTTTAGAACATCGAGTATTAATGAAAAATGGATGGCTGTGTTGGCATTTATACTTCACCTTCCTTTTATGATTAATTAATCAACTTCCATTAATAATGAAAATTGTATGGCTGTGTCGGCGTGCCGTGGGGTGATAACCCAATACAAATTGCTTAAACTTGGCAATAATTGAATATCAAGATAAATAGTCTGCTTGCAATTGTTGATGAAAAACCTTAATTTATTTTGCAATATTTGCAATTTTTAACTTGTTATTCCAATTTGTTATTATGTTTGTTTATTTAAGTTTATTGATTAAATTGTTTCTCACACTTTTTGACTCCATGGAAAAGTTTGTATTTATGGTTTAAGTGTGTTTAATACTTACATTTTATTTTTGTTGAAAAACTATATATATATATATATATTTTAAATAAAATTAGGTCTTCAACAATATAATATGTGTAGTTGAAAGGCAGGTTGCCATGTGTTAAGTCATGAATTTGTTTTCTTCATTCTTATATTTTGCTTGTGATTTTTGTTTTAAGCTTGCTTATTTGCTTACTTTTAGGAAATTTTGGTTTAAAGTGAAATTTTGATTTTTGCTTTTAGATTTTCATTATGTTTTGTTTTTCTTATAGTTCTGAAGGGTTCTATAGGACATATGTTGATTAAAGGTTTCACAAATAAACACTAAGATCAAAGTTTAACATATAAACCTTATTTAAAATGGAATTAATGGTTAAAAAACACCAAATTTGGTTTTAAAACTTTCTTGTAGCGCAACAGTAAAAAGTTTACACTGAGGCGCTACAAGAATATCGCGGGTGCTAAATTTGTCGTTTTTGTGCCAAATTCTCCCATGATTTTGATTCTTGATGACTAATCACATGTGTAGACAGGTTTGATACGTGTTTCATCAAAGATAATCATGCAAACATGTGTGGTCTATGACGGGAGGAAGATCGTGGCAGTCAGAAGTTAGGGCTCAGCAAATCATGACAGACAGAGGAACGAGGTGAGAATGACGGGAAAGAGGTTCTCCACATACGCATTACGAATTTGGTGGAGAAGTGGAATGAAGACAAATTGCTTAGAATCCGGAATTTGCAGTTGAAGAAGGGCATTTAGGGTTTTCTCAGTGCGACAATTGGAAGTAAGCTGAAGACTTGAGGACACCTGGACGGCTAAATTCGACATTCAGAGAGTCTAAGGATCAATTTTAAACACCTGCAGCAAGCCGGGAGTCAGGTATTCCGCATGACTTTGGTCATGGCCTGCTAAATTGGGGGTTTTTCTAATAAGGCTTGTTATGTTAAATTGATTAAAGAAAACATAAATTCATGTTTTTAACAAACTCTCAACGGTGAGATTTCAGTCTAAAAGGTCGAAATGAACATCTTGGACGTTAGTTCAGTTTAGCAGCAGCTTTGTTATAGATTTTTGGTGCTCTGTTTGACCTAAGTTACCCAAGCTCGGTATAAAACATTCCCTGCATTGACAATAGAAAAAACTGTATAAAATCAAGGACAATCAGCCAGGGAAAATCCAAAGGAGAGCTGACTGTCAAAACTATGAAAATTGGAGGAAAAAAGGGCTGTTAAGTCACTAACGGGTTCTTAAAATTACACAAAAACATCATTAAGTCTTGGGAAAGCAGATGAAGAAAAGTGGGAAGACCAACAGGGCTGAACCCACTGAACTAAATTGGATAGACAAGTTCCCTGGATGTGCAAAATTCTTTGAGAATGCTGGATGGTTGGACTTCTTTAACAAGATTGATGGATATAACACTGAAGTTTCTCATAAATTTGCTCAATGTTATAACCAAGATACAGTATCATTTGACACTCTTAAATTCAAATTAACTATAGAGTTGGTGGCTGAAGCAATAGGAGTTAGGAATGAAGGAGAGCTTTGGTTCAAAAAGGTGCCATTTACCTTCAATGCCCAAAGGTATCTTTTGCCTGTCATTGTTCCAGACTGGAGCAAGGGAGTGCTCATCCAGAATTTCAGAGTTGAATGGTTAGAGCCCATCAAGGTCTTACAAAGCTACATTACCTATGAAGGGAGGTATGGCTTTGTCTTCAAGTATCATTTCAGGTTCCTTCAGCACCTTGCTAGTGAATCAAAGATGAGTCTTCCTTTCTTCTTGTTAAAGAGTTTGCAGAAAATGTCGAGCAGGATCAAGGAGCATCATGACCACATTGCACAGTCCATCTTTCATCATGGATTGATGAAGCTTATTATTAGCACTGTTCTGCAAAGAGAAGTAAAGACTTGGGACTACTTTCTCTTTTGGTCTGGGTTCCAAATTAACCAAGAAGGACAGCCTACCAAAAATCATGTTGATAAGGGACAAACCCTAATTAGAAAATTAGGGCAAAAAGTCAAGGCTGAAGATAAAAAATGTGTCAAACCTGAGGAAGTGGCAGAACCTTCAAAGGGAGATTATGAATCTCAACATCCTACAGCTAACAGTAAGGGAAAAATTTTGTTGTTTATTAAAAAGGAAACCCAGCCTGTGCAAAATAAAGCACCAGTAGAAGCACTCATAGATGAAAAAATTGTTTTCATAGAAAAGGTTGCAGAAGGTGAAGATAATAATAAGGTCCAACAACGAATCCCAATTACCATTCTATCTGAAGATGAAGGATACTTGTTGGAAGGAGATGAATTGACTGTCAATGCTGAAACTAGGGTTGGCACACATAGGGAGTTCTCGAGTCAAGAAGATAAGACAGTCATGCCAAAGAAAAAGAAGATCAAGGTTAAAGAATTTTCCTCTATCACGCATCAAAGAAAGAGTTTAAAGATGGTAGGAGAGTTTTCCCTAGGCTGGAGACCCAAAACTAGATCCAAAAACAAATTGAGGCTGAACATGAAAAAGCTACTAAACCCTAAGTTAAACATAGAAGAGGTAATTGTGCTTGATACTTCTTCTTCAGATGAAAAGATAGAGTCTAGCAAAGGTGACAGCAAAGGAAAGAAACCATTGAAGACAACAGAAGAGTCCAACCTCACCGAAACCAAACTATCTATTGTGTTTTTCGAATTAAGAGGTGAAATGTTGAAGGAACAACAGAAAGAGGACATAGAAATTTCTTATTCTGAAAACAAGCTGTTAATGGATGAAATTGCACCTACTGAGACAGTTAATCAAGAAAATCCAAGTGTTCATGGTGTTTCTACAGAGCTATTTCCTGAGGATGAGGACATCTTCAGAAAGCTGAATATCCCATGGCTACCTAGTGAGCTACAGAATACAGCAGGAGGCAAAGCATTAGACTCAGACAAGGAAAATCTGCAAAGAACCATCAATCAATATAAACATCAAATAAATTACATGCAAGAAACAAATGATGGTTTGATCATAGCTAATAGAAGACTCAGGGAAGACTTGGAAGAAGTGAATTATCACTACCAAGAACTTATTGCAATCTCCAAAGAAGCCCTAAAAAGAAAAAGGAGTATAGATTTACAGTGTGCAGAATTGAAACTGACTGTCAAAAGCCTATAGTAACAGAACAAGGAGCTTACAAGAAGGATGACAGATATGGAAGCTGAGCAGCAAAAAGCTAGGAAAGAGGCCCAAGCCTTAGATGGGATATCTTTATTGGCAGAAGCTGCTAAAGAACTTTTAACATTGTTAGCTAAAACAATTACTTGTTATGTTTTTGAGAAATACTTTATTTTGTAATTATTATTTTGACATTATCCTATCGATGAGTAGGCTAGAAATAGTTAGGGTTTAGACTCTAACTGAATTTTGAAAAACAGTTTTCAGGAAGGTCATTGAAAAGAAGAAAGGGTTCGATTTTTGGCTGGCTTAAAGAAGTCTCTTGACTTGTTCACGAGCTAAGTACTTAACTCTTATGTGTATTTGATGAACATAATTATAAAATATATGATCCATATTACCCTTCAGTCTGTGTTTTGGCTACATTTCTAGCTTGTTTAGCTACATAATTGATAATTTCATTGTTGGTTTATAGTCTTTATGCTTGTAATGCTTGTTAGTTGTGGATGAACTTCAAAGTTATGTTCTGTTGGTACATGCTTATTATATTATGCATCTATGTTCTTCTTTACTTGTGATTCAATTCTTATTTGGCTTATGAATGTATTCCCTTTTTGTCACCAAACTTCACAACCAGAAAAACCTTTCAGAAACCCTAAAACCTAGTTTTGCTTGATTGAATATTTGAGATTGTGTTGGCTTGTTTCTTTGTAGTCTAGAAACAATTTCTGGCACAAACACCATGGATTATCATGCTAAGAGGTATCGTGCACAATATTGCACACAACCATGGATCATACCCTAAGGGGGTATCACTTCATATATTTGATTGTGTATGTAATATTTGTGGTAATTAATATCATATTGTTATGACACTCTATTAATACTCTTATTACCTATGCAAATCAATTTGTTACCGCACAAATTAGTTCCATATCCCCACAAATTAATTGTTGCAATGGATTGCTCATGTATTTATGCATATTCTTGTAGCCTCATGAAGTATACAAAATGATAATATTGTTGCAATGACAAGGAGGGAAGGTAATTTTTGTATTAGTTCATTAACTATTTGTATCCCCCACACTGCATCCACTGAAAATAATAATATTGTTGAAGTGAACTAGAAGTTGCATTACATACTAGGTTGATATATTTTTCATTGCTTGTTCTTTGAGTTCAAATGTAGAATACGTTTATACCACTTTAAAAAACCTTAAGTCCATTTTCAACATGATAGTAATGCTTGAATATGGTTATAATTATTGAACCAAACTATTATTATTACATAAGCATATTTGGCAAATGAATAATATGAAACCATATGAAGTGAATATTAAACTTAAAGAAGAATACTATATTTAAAACTTTGATTTAATATTAATGTTTTAAACTTAACAATCTAGGAGTTTTTTTATTTTAAAAGAAAGTTAAAACAAAGAGTGTGGTTGATGCACATTTCTTTTTGTCAATAATTAATACTAACATCAATGAATAAATTGTAATTGTAATAACCCATATTTAGTTTAGGTTAATATTTCATTTTTAATTTCTTTAACTGAAATTATCACATTAATCATGAAGTAAAAGACAATAGTAATTGTGTTTAGTATGGTGACATTTCTTTGTCATAAATAAAGTTTATGCAATTTTTTAAAGATTTTATTTATGTGATTTAGCTAGTTTTAAAATGAGAGGTTATGTGTGTTGAGGAATGTGAACCTCAACACACTTCATATAGGAATTTATTCATTATGTTCTCATATTTATTTTATTTTTATTACCAATTTTTTGGTATATTCAAATTATTCTTTTTATTTTTATTTATTTTTATTTGAGTCGATTATAAGCGAGGGAAAAGTTACACATCCCCCAATGAAACAATATGATGCGCATATTACTTGATTTAATATTATTTTTTTAAACTTAACATTATAAGCCTTTTCTGTTTTAAAAGAAAGCTAAAACAAAGATTGCGGAAATAATTGATAAGAACATAAATGAATAGCTTGTAATTGTAATAATAAAGATTTGGTGTTGGTTAATATTTGTTTTCTAATTTGGGTTAACGAAAATTATGAGAAAAAAAATTTATGCATTTTTTTAAGAAATTTTTTATGTCATTTAGTTAGTTTCAAAATGAAAGCTTAAGGGCATTGAGGAAATATGAACCTCAGCACGATTCATATATGAATTTATAATTGGCTCTATTTTTTTAATTATGTTTCGATATTTATTTTATTTGTATCAAGCCTACCAATGTTTTAGTATATTCAAATTATTTTGTTTTATTTTTTATCTTATTTGATGTGATTATAAGCACGAACGGAGTTACCCTACTCGATTGTAGAATGGGCATCTCGGCACAACAATCAATTTTTATAGATAGAATAAAAGGTTTTAATACATCAATGAGGGATGGTGAGTTAAAGTTGTAGGTGAATATAGATGCAATTGTCTTTTTGAAGGTGCTTCGTGTGAGTGAAGTGTTGTGTAGATATATATATGCACCATGGAAGGTTTTAAGAGTTAATATTTTTTTTAAAGAATAGAAATTTTGGTGAATCTTATCAATTTTAAATTCCAAACTTTAAAATGTTTGAAAAATATTTTTTTATTAATATTCAAATTTCCATGTATTTTATAGAGTTTTGGGTAAAATATTTTTATATTATCGAATTTAGGCATATCATATTATAATGAATGGAAATTGACAAGTATTTTTTTCTAAACATGGAGGTTTTCACTACGTTCCTTCATGTTGTGATTATGGTTTTTGAATTTTATTGTATTAAAGTTTATAAACATCGAAAATTAGACCATGGGATATATTTTTTCCATATAGTTTCCTCCGTGTACACATCTCTTCAACTCTTCAACCCAAACTAGCCACCCTCCCAATTTATTCAACGTGCACCCCATTATCCCCTATAATTAATCCTAGGAAGGGTGCACATACACACCTCTTTACAATGAACAAACACACACCATCATTCTATGTGTGAATGCACATAGACATAGATATTCACCCTTAATCAACAAACACGCACTACATAAATCATCATGCACGACTTGATCCTTAGAAGGGTTTGTGATAGGTATGCAAAACCAAAGGTGAGTGGGATTGTTTAGGTAATTAAGGTTTGTTTACATAGTAATGTACTTGTCACAATCCAAATAATTTACCAAGTTATCAATCATAGGGAGAGGGAGTTGTTTCTTGAGGGTGACCTTATTTAGATATCTATAGTCAATACATATTCTCCAAGTTGGATAATTCTAGACTACTATGATGATATGGTTGACTTAATTACTCCTTGATTGAAGAGATGAGAAAATTTTTTATTGACGTGTTCTACTTCCAATATGGACGATTTATGTGGTGCAAAGTTTTTCAATGTGGACTTAGGAAAAAATTATATCTCATTCCTTGTGTCTAGGATTAACGAAAAAAATAATTTAGATATTTGAAAACTTCTCTATATGCTTCAAAATATCCTCTCATTTGTTATTATTTTCCATAGTAAATTCCTCTCTCTATGCCTTTACCTTTAACTATTCATTTCCCTGATTATTCTCTCTAAACAAGAGGAGTATTTAATGTTCCTCTTAGGAATAATCAGTTTGTTTGCTTGCTTAGCAATTACTATAGACATCTTGTATTTATTTGTGTACCTTGATTATGATGGATTCCCCGTATTTAATTAGGTGGTCCAGATTTCTCTTCTCATGAAGGTTTCATACCACATGTACTTATAGCGGCTTCTAGACAATACACCATAAATGTGAAGCAATAATACATCTGCATGCCCTTTATTAATATAGTTTCAACTTAGAAAAAATCATCTTACCTAACTTATTTTAAATCCTTATTACCAATGCAAATTGGTATTCTTGAGTATGCCCATCAACATCCAACCCAACATTGCGACCTAGATCCTTTCATACGAAGTTGGTCTATGAACTTGAGTCAAATGGAGAAACCACATTTTTGGTCTTGACTTGGACCTTGATACATACGAGTATAGTCTTATCCTTCTCTTCCTTGGTATGGGCCATAATTAGGTTCACTTCCATTTAGATTGTAATTTATACAATCTTTTCATCAACATATAATATATTGTAGCCTTGATACCTTGGATTGAAGGCTATTATGTTCTTCTAATCCATATGATTGTTCTATGGATTCAACTTTGGATGGTGATTCCAACACTTTATTCGCTATGAATGTCAATATTAGAATGGTTATAGTGTTTTTTATGATCCTTTTAGTTAAGTGTAGTGTCAATTGTCATGTTATCCTTTCCTTTCAACTTTTCATTTCCATCCTTGAAAAAGACTTTATGATCTTACTTCTTGTCAATATTCTTCACATGCTGTTATTGAAAACATACCTGCTTAGCCATTGTAGGTTTACAAAGCATCATCATTCTCATTAACAAAATATCAAGACTTCCTAGATACTTGAGGAGTCCATCTAGCATCTTGAGAAATACACCTAACATCATATCATTAGTGTACGCTTGTACACTATTCCCTTCCTTTTGCGATAACTCATGCCAATGGGCCAATTGGTCTTATTCATACCCAATATGGTAGAATTGTGGCTTAATAAGGACATTAAAAACCTGAATGACTTAATTATTGGGGATATCACCCTCCATCGTAAGTGTATATCTATACCATTCCCACAATGTTGGGAATGGTCCTCTAACATCGATCTCTTTTTGGATGTTATGAACTGTAAATTAGACTTTTAACTATTGCCACTATTGATTCAAATTAAGAACATCATTCTCACCTATGCAGTATTTGATGTCCACATTTTCTTCAGCTTTAAGGAAAAAGTAGGAAGAAATGGAGTTGGAACATGTTATATCTTTCTTTATCTCTTTCTAAGGATCCTTGTCTAGATCATCATTGTCTATAGATTTCTCATCCGAGCCATCTTTTGAGTTAGATATTTCAAACACTCCAAAAGGTGAATGTTTCTTGGTTATAATGCCATGAAAGCAATATGAATCAGCATTAAGTAGTAAATATTATAATAGATAACAGTAAACTTGGTAATGTTTACTTGTTTTTTTCTTATTTGGGTGAAAATTGCACTTTCTGTAATTTTGTAATTTCAACACTTACAATAATGTTTTTTTAAACTAAACCAAGGATTTTGAAGCTATTCAGATCATTCAAATCCTGATTTGAACAACCAAAAATGCATTTTCAAGGATTATTCCGTAGCACGATTCATAAGGATCGTGAGGTATATTGCTCCATAAAAAAGATGGGAGTTGTTTATGTTTTTTTTTAGTTTTTTCATCCATTTTTTTCGTTATTATTATTATTCTTTTTGGTGGGTAAAATACTAAAATCATCTTGTTGTGGCCTGAATGGATTTGGAGACAATGTATTCTCTCATCAACTTAAATGCATTGCATTTTTCCATTGTTTTTCATAAATTTTGGTTGGACTTATTGAAAAACAACTTAAATATATTTTCCCGCAGCTTTTTACATGTAATTTGATTGGCTTATTGGACAAATATATTTGAAGAAGTTTTCTTCCTATTTCATTTTTATAATTAGAAAATAAAATTTGAACAATGTTAAATAATAATTTAATCAAAATTTTTATGATTAGATTCATATAAAAGTAATTAAAAACACCTTAAATCTTTAAACAATTTTTTTATATTTAATTTTTAATTTATAAAGTACAAAACTATAAACATTTACTCACTAAAATAAAATTCACATTTCTATTCTAAAAATATTATTAAAAAAAATATTTAATTTTTACAATTAGCTATATCATTATATTTTATAAAATTTTGAAGTACGAAATTAACTTACCTTAAAAATGGAAACAATAGTTTCTACCCACTCCCGCAAGTAATAGTTAAATAAAAATGATGAGTAAAAGGTATGGAAAACATTTTTTTTTGGTTGGCTTAAAACATTTTGTTTCATCATCATGAAGAGAAAATGATCTAGTCCAGAATCATAAAAAAAACTCGAGAACATAATTTTGATTAATGGAAAATTACATATTTTCCATAACAAAGGAAATTTTATTTGAAGCAATTACTTTGTATGTTTCAGAATCTTATTCAGATTCCTCACTATGGTCATCCAATGGGATTGCATTGAAGTTAACTGTTCTATTTTGTGTTTTTCACTATTATAGTTATTGTGTAGAAAAGGCTTATTCTATAGCTTAGTAAAGAAAAGATGTATAACATGTTGGTTCAAATTAAATTTAAATTATATATATATATACCATCTTAGATCCAAATACTAGGCGCTATCAAGTGTCAAGATGGATCAAATATCTAGAGATGTAAACCTCTTCTTAGGTATTGCAAGCAAGGAGTTATTAAGGGAGAGGTTTGCACCTCGGGAGATTTGATCCCTCTCGACGCTTGATAGAGACTAGGATTTCGATCTATGCTGGTAATACATCAATGATGGATGGTGAGTTAAAGTTGTATTTGAATATAGATACATTTTTTTTTATAAGGTGGTTGGTGTGAGTGAAGGGTTTTGTAGATGTATATATGCACCATGGAAGGTTTTAAGTGTTAATATTTTTTTTAAAGCATAGAAACTTTAATGAATCTTATCAAATTTAAAATTCCAAAACCTAAAAGGTTTGACAATATTTCTTATTAATATTAAAATTTCCAACTATTTTATAGAGTTTTGGGTAAAATATTTGTATATTATCGAATTTGGGCATATCATATTATAATGAATGGAAATTGAAAAGTATTTTGTTTTCTAAGCATGGAGGTTTTCACAACGTTCCTTCATGTTGTGATTATGGTTTTTTAATTTTATTATATTAAAGTTTATAAACATAAAAAATCAGCCCATGGAATAAATTTTGTGCATATATTTTCCTTGTTGTACACATCCCTTCAACCCAAACTAGCCACCATCCCAATGTATTGAACATGCACCCCATCATCCCTTATAATTAATCCTACGAAGGGTGCACATACACTCATATTTACAATGAACAAACACACACAATCATTTTGTGTGTGCACATACATAGACATATATGTTCACCCTTCATCGACAAACACACACTATATAAACCATCATGCAGAACTTGATCCCTGGGAGGTTTGGTGATAGGTATGCAAAACCAAAGGTGATTGGGATTGTTTAGGTAATTAAGGTTTGTGCACATGGTCATGTACTTCTCATAATACAAATAATCTCCCAATTTATCAATAATAGGGAGAGGGATTTGTTTCTTGAGTGTGACCTTATTTAGATATCTATAGTCAATACATATTCTCCAAGTACTATAACTCTAGACTACTATGATGATATGGTTGATTCAAATACTCATCGATTGAATAGATGAGAAAAATGTATGTTTACTTGTTCTACTTCCAATATTCACAATTTATTTGTTGCAAATTTTTTCAATGTGGACTTAGGAAAAAATTACATCTCATTCCCCGTTTCCCTCTTAACTAAAAAAATAATTCATATTACAATTCATATTTTTGAAAACTCCTCTATATGCTTCAAAATATCATGTCATTTGTTATTATTTTTGTGAGTAAATTCCTCTCTATATGCCTTTATCTTTAACTATTCATTTCCTTTATTATTCTCTCTAAACAAGAGAAATATAATGTTCCTATTAGGATTAATCAGTTTTTTTGCTTCCTTAGCAATTATTATAGACATATTATATTTAACTTGGTGTAAATTGATTATGATGGATTGCCCATATTTGATTAGGTGGTCCATATTTCTCTTCTCATGAGGATTTCATCCCTCATGTACTTATAGGGGCTTCTAGACACTACACCATACATGTCAAGCAATACTACATCTACATACCCTTTATCAATATAGTTTCAACTTAGAAAAAATGATCGTACCTAACTTATTTTAAATCCTTATTTACTGATGCAAATTGGTATTCTTGATTATGCCCATCAGCATCCAACCCAGCATTGCTACCTAGATCCTTTCATACGATGTTGGTCTATGAACTGGAATAGAATAGAGAAACCACATTTGTCTTCCTGACTTGGACCTTGATACATATGAGTATAGTCTTATCCTTCTCTTCCTTGGTATGGGCCATAATTGGGTTCACTTCCATTTATATTGTAGTTTATACAATGTTTTCATTGACATATAAGATATTGTAACCTTCAATCCCTGGATCCAAGGCTATTATGATCTTTTGGTTGGAATACATTTTATGGTTTTTTGGATTCAACTTTGGATGGTGATTCCAACACTTTCTTTGCTATGAATGTCAATATTAGAACTGTTATGGTGGTTTTTATGATCCTTTTAGTTAAGTGTAGTGTCAATTGTCGTGTTATCCTTTCCTTTCCACTTTTCATTTTTATCCTTGAAAATGTCTTTATGATCTTACTTCTTGTCGATAATCTTCACATGTTGTTATTGAAAACATGCCTCGTCAACAATTTGAGGTTTAAAAAGCATCATTATCCTCATTAATCAAATATCAAGGCTTCCTCGACACTTGAGGAGTAAATCTAGGATCATGAGAAATACACCCAACATCATGTCATTAGTGTACGCTTGTACACTATCCCCTTCCTTTTGCAAGAAGTCATGCCAATGGACCAATTGGTCTTATTCATACCCAATATGGTAGAAGTATGACTTAATAGGGACATTAAAAACATGAACCACTTAATTATTGCAGAGATCAATAGGGACATTAAAAACCTGAACCACTTAATTATTGTGGATATCACCTTCCATCCTATCTGTATATCTATGCCATTCCGACAATGTTTGGGAATGGTCGTCTAATGTCGATCTCTTTTTTATGCTGTTAAAACTAAAAAATCTTTTTAACTATTGCAAATATTGATTCAAATTAATACCATGATTCTCACCTATGCGGTATTTGATGTCCACTATTTCTTCAACTTTAAGGAAAAAATAAGAAGAGGTGGTGTTGGAACATGTTCTATTTTTCTTTATCACTTTCTAAGGATCCTTGTCTAGATCATCCTTGTCTATAGATTTCTCATCCGAGCCATATTTTGAGTTAGATATTTCAAACTCTCCAAAAGGTTAAAAAAAAACATATCCTAAGAGCTACCATGAGAATAATCATGTTTGAGAGATGTCAACTACTTCTTCTTTAATAATTGAGAATATATTTCACAAACCATTTATCTGATTGTTATTGTATTCATACTCGATTGCTAGATTTTTGAGATCCCTTTCTTCCTTCAATTCGTGGGTTCTAAAAATTTCCACATTATATCCCAAATGAATCTACTTTGAAACCAATATGATCTGTAAACTACCCTGTATATTCTGGTGCAACTATTACTCACAGCAAGTCAAGTATTAGTTTCTAACAAACATGTGTTCTGTTTGTTTTTGCTTAAGAGTGGATTTTGATATTACTACACACAAAATGCTAAAATAGATTGAGAGTGAATGATCAAGAAAACAAAAAAATTATACACCACCAACATAATGAAAATAACATGTGCAATGAAAAGCCTAATATGGGAAATCCTAGTGAGATTGTGAGGACTACGCATTGCTCCTTTATTTTCAATTATTAAATTCAATACAAAGAAAGTGAGCTCAATACGCAACTTCTATGGGAACTATTCCCTATAGGGTTTCTACAAGGTATTTTATGTCATGTTGTCTATTCTAATATCCCACTCTCTTTATATTTTGAACTATGGAATAATAATAAAAACAACAAGAATGAAACCCATTCATATAGTAGTGGGTGAGTGTGTAACAATACCTTAATAATCAGACAATGTTATCCTACCTAAAATTCTGATTAGGATTAGGGTTTCTTAAACCTAGAAGAAATCCCCTACATTTTTACTTAAAATGAAGAGTTCCCTACTAAAATTTGATGATGTTGGACACCTAATCATATTTTGTTTTGGTATCCTTAGTTTGGGATCATTTGGTTTAATTGGATCATTGCATGACATTCCTTTGGTTTAATTGAATCATTCCATGACACCATATGGTGCTCCTTCGGTTTCTCTTCATATGAACCATTGTTTATCAGAGATCATGTTTATTATAAGTCATAAATATCTACTTTACCACATAAGTTAAAGTAACCTTCTCTTAAAAAACCAAGTTGTCATATAATATTGGTATGATCTGAGATTGTTGTGTGATATTTTCCAGTTTTTTTATGCCAACTATTAATTAAAAAATGATAACATTTTCTTAGAAATCTTAATTTAGAACTTTACAATTACAACATTATAGATTCTTTCTAGATTAGACATTTCAACTTTATAATTTCATGCATTCTCTCATTAAATTCAAATTTGATTTTTTGTCAACAAATAACCTTTTCGGAGAATTGTCCTAAGTTTTCAGTAGCATTGATATTTTATGATTCTTCATTATCATTCATTCGACTCACTTTGAGTTATGCGGTAAGAGAATAATGTAATGTCCCCAAAAATTGAAAAAACAAATTCTATTAGGCTTGTCAAAACTACCTATGCTGGCCATTATTGATCTTGAGGAATGTATCGTACTCTATTGGTACTATTGTTTTCTTGTAAGCTATTCTTATGTTTTGCTTCCTTACTTTTAGTTATGATTATTACTGTGTTTACTTATGATGTTGCAATGTTGGTTACCAGGCTATTCTTATGGTTTATACATTGTTGTGTATGTTAGTTACTTTGGTTATGTTCTTCATTGTTATTTACATATGCTTATTTTTGTAATTATGTATCTGAATTAATTGGATTAATGGATAAAAGAGGTGGAGTGGCGGGACTAGTTCTCCCATTGAACTACCTAAGAGGTAACAATATCAACTTGACACAGCTAGCTTACTTAGTTATATTTGAACTAATGCATTCTTGTCTTTTTACTTTCACATATACTTATTGATGGAAAAATTGTTATAGAGTGATAGACATTTAATCGCTAGTACTCGTACTTGCAGCTAGTGTCATTTACTGGTTGTTATTAATGTTGTTTATAGACTCAGGTTAGTGACAAGGTCACTACCACACATATTATTTATATAACACAAACTTGTTATCTAAGTGAGAATTATTATTCATGGTGTAATTTTTATCAACTGCTCATATCCTAACATATTTCTATTATATGTTTATTTTACTAAATGCAATAACATATACTTTTATTATATGCTTAGCAGGCTTATAACTCTTTTGTTAAAAACAAATCTTGGATTTATGATTAAAAACATGCCATGGCATATTTCATATGACATGGTCTTAGGCTTAGAACCTAAAGAATTTGATGAGCATAGTCCTAAGTCTTATAGCCTATAGTATTAGCAGCATGCATGGGTCTAAACCTTATGGGAATATTTGGGGTGGCAGGTTTATGGTATAATTCACTCACTATACGACTATGGGGTTGTTGCACATTAATGGTGGCTAGGGTGGCACTTTCAATGTGCCTTAGTGTAATGTCCCCAAAATTCAAAAATAAAATAAAAAATCTATAGGCTTGTAAAAATTACCGAGGCAAAACATTACTCACTTGCGGAACTAAATCATACACTTCATGTACCACTGTTTATTCGTAACTTGTTCTTATCATCTGTCATTTACATTCAATAATTAATATTAACGTATATTACTTACGATATCATACTATTGTTTACTGCTTAGTCTTATGTTTATACATCTATCGCGTATGTGTCGTTACTCAATTTAAATTCTTCGTCATTTTTGCATAGTCGTATGTGTTATTTATAAAGTCCTAACTTAAGTTTGTTTGTGTACAAAAGTGGGTGGAGTGGCAAGACTCGTTATCCCATGACGGTTTGAGAGGTAACGGTGCTTACTTGTTTGCAGGCTTACTTAGTTCTCTAAACTAAGGCACCTATTTTATTCATATGCAGATCATACTTTGCGAAGGGTATTTTTTAAAGAGTATTGAATGTCTTGATCCGAGAGGACCTATTGTTGATTGTTACATTTCCTTACCGACTCAGAGTTATAACCTGGTAAGTGCTATTCTCGTCAATTTAGTTATCACAGCTAAATTCTTGTACATTACTTATAATTCCTTATGGTTTTAGTTTCGTCTTTTTATACTTAATATAATCTCGTTTTATTTTTATTTTATTTAAAATGATTAACAACTCTATGTTCTCCTATGTGTAGGTTATGATGGTGGCTTAAAACCAGACCTTTGATTTTTAAGGGGGTTAAATATTTAACATGGCATATTTTATATGCCATGTTCACTAAGCATTAAGCTTAGGGCATATGATTTGTATTAGGTTAAGGCCTTAAGCCTATGGTTTATATGTTGTAATACTTCTGGCTTAAAACTTTGGACTAGCCCATGATAAACATGGACTATGTACCAACCATAACCTTGTTATAATATAAACATTGTAATATATTGACCTTCTGATGTGATTTGGGGTGGCGACATATCATATGGTTTGGACCTTATACATTGGGGTTTAAAAATTTTCATGGTGGTATAGACTATCATTGGTAACAATTTTGAACTATGGCAAGGTGGGTTTTTGGATTTGATGTTGGAAACCAGCTGTTTTCATTAATGCACCTTAGTTTTCCTGGTAGCCCAAACATAGGATTGGCTCACGATGGTTTGGTCATTTTGTTTGTCAATTGGGGTTTGCTCTTGGTTCTGCGTAGGGGTAATGGACGCAACTTCCAGACTTGGAAGGTAAGCTTCACTAGGGTTTTATTTCCTTCTATTTCATGTTGTTTTGAAACTTATGTCATTTCCATACTTCTAGCTCATGGTTTCTCTTGTTGGTTGCAGATGGCATGGTATGAGAGGGAGCAGCATGGCTCAAGCTCTACCATGGGTTTGATCGTGAGTGAAGTGCAAGGTAAGCCTTGCCAACAAGCTTGTTCTTGTTGTCCCTCAGACTGTCTGCATGGTGTTTCGTCGTTTGGTTTTGGGGTTCTCTGTGGGGTTTGCATTCACCTTTAGGATTTGTAGTGAACAGACTTGGGATTTTTAAATTAATAGTGTGGGTTTTGGCCATTGAGAAAAATTGTGTTTCTCACAGGCTCTGCGTATTGAATTTTGGGTTTTGTAAATCATAATGGATTTGGGGATTTTGAGCCATGGGCTGCACCATTTCTTGCAATGGTGCCATAGCCCATTGGCAGGCATGTGTGGTATTCACTACGATGATGGCATTACTGTGCATAATGTAAATACTTTACGTTTTGTGAAATGTCCATGGTTTTTATACTTACTGTGTGTGGATGGAAATCATACCACGTTAATGGTTTATTATGATAGTTTACAAATAGGAATATGCCTTATTTTATGGTATGTGTGTTGAGTATTTAATTTTGTTGTATTAATGGACAGTGTGGGGTAAGGCCATGCCGTAAATGGCTTGAACCTTTCCCTTAGAGGCTGCGATAGCTCCAATATATTTTATGATTGTTTATACTGCGTTGTTTAGCATGTGGAGTGAATTTGTTAATAGAGTTACTTTAATAATTGTAAGCATACTATGTATTTTCCTTTTCTATGTCGTGGCTTGCATGAATAATGCACATAGATTTGGATGATTGTTTTATATTTTTAATGATTTTGTGGGTTTAGTACATAATGTGGATTATATGGGAGCGAGGGGTGCAAGCCCACTATGGCCTTCATTGTTGTAGATAGATTTTTTAATGGACTGTGTAATAATTGTTTTGGCCAAGGCTATGCTTATACCATTGGCCAGAAACCAAGGTCTTACGATCTCACTGTAGCATAATGGTTTCTTATTTTAATAGAGTTGATTTTATTAATGTAGCCCGCATACTTTATTTGTATAGCATGGCCTTAATACCCACACGGTTGAAACCCTAACCACGGTAGATGTAATGATTTGTATAATTGATATGGACAAGGGTTGGGCTTGTATGCCCATAGGATTCGATTCTTGTCTCCGTTGTAATACTTGGGTTTATAATATGATTTCGATATGGTTTAATACATGATACAATTCCTATGTATGATGTATTGTTTAATTCATTATATGGAATGAAATGCTTGCGAGTTAATTTTGGTTATTGTTTATGCAAGTATGAAATGTTTGTTTAAATGAGGCTTGCTACTTGGGTTGCGAACCCACAGGGGTTGAAGTCATGACCTCTATTTATAATTAATGTTTATGATATTTATGAGATGGGATCTTTGAATTATTTGTAAATGTAATTATAATGTTATATTTTTTAATTACTAGGACCGTGGATTTAGAGGTGAACATAATTGTGAATCTTTGGACCAAAAGGATGGTCACAATACTTCTTGCTCATTTATTTATGATGTTGTTATTTAATGGAATGATTGACTATTTAGTTTTTATTTAAAGAGATGGGCCTTGAAAGGTCTTAATGGTTTATTTATCTTGGATCTAAATGTAGAGATAGCATTNTATATATATATATATATATATATATATATATATATATAATAGTTCAGTTATAGATAGTACCTTAGGTTATCTAGTTTGTATATTTATGTATTTTAAATAGTGTTTCTAAGATTAATCTATTTTAATCTATAACAGGTCTCTACTCACAAATGGAATATGTGAGTAGAGTAAGCAAGTTTAAGAATTCATCTATATAGTAATATGAAAAAAAACCTAGTTTTCATTAAACCTAGTTTAAGTAATGAAGATAAATATAGAAACTAACTTAATTGAGCAAACCTAGGTGAATACAGCATGAGGTATCATTTGCAGCCTAGGGTTATGATTTGAGAAATGTAAACCTTAGAAGATATAGACAAAAGAATCATTTTTAGGGTTAGAAATATAATATGAACCTTTTCATAAAGAAGTCAACATTTATGGTAGAAATGAACTTGACATATTAAAATCTCACACTTGTAATTTTTTGAAGCTCCTTTAATGACTGAACAAGCACACTTTTAAATAACCATCATTAACAATTTAAGGCATATCTGACCTCTATTTTGATGACCAAATCACTTGGGAACAACCATGATCTCGAATCGTTCCCAGTCTTAATCTGGATCCCACCAAGATGGACTCCAACATGTAAGTAGCTTAGAGCTCCTAAGGTGGGGTTTCCTATCTGGTGTATTAGATCTAGATCGACTCTCCTTTTTTCTTCTAGGAAAGTGTTCTCCAAGACTTACTTGAGAGAAAACAGGAAAAAAATGACTCATCTAATGATAGATCAGAACCCCAAGCCTTTCCTTGGCATGAGTCTTTATAGACATACTCTTCATTCAAAGGGATAGTTAAATCAAGAAACCTTGGTTTCTTGATTTAGCCATTTTCAATTATTTTGGGTAATTATTCTTATCTATTCTTAGCCACCTAATCCACCAAATCCACAAATCCCATGGCTAAGAACAGCTGCTGTAGCAGTCCTTGGAGTAGAGCATCCTTTGCCTAAACACTGAGATAAACTCCTCCCTAAGTTTAACCGAGATAACAAAGAACCTGCAGAGGTGCATGTTGACAAATTTATGTTGGCTATTCAAACTTTGAACGTTCAGCATGAAGATGTAGTTTGTTGATTGTTTCCTCTAACTTTTGAAGGAAGAGCTTCTACCTGGTACTTTTCATTAGTACAAGGATCAATCACAAATTGGGGGGAATTTAATAAAGCCTTTCTAGATAAATTTGGGGAAGATAAAACACTCGCTCTTTTGTCTCTAGAGTTATCTAGGATTAAAATGGAGCCTAAAGAAAGAATCATATATTTCAATCAAAGGTTTCTGACATTAAAAAATAAAATCCTAATTGCCTCTCAACCTCCGGAAGACATAATTATTGAAAATTATACGTCAGCCTTACCTAAATATTCCGGGATGTTCGTAAAGAGAGCTGGAAAAACAACCTTAATAGAAACATTTGAGGAAGCCATTAAAGTTGAAAAGGATTCTATGTCCTATGAACCAGATAGAAGTGGGAAATCTGATTCTTTTCCTCGTAGGAAGACCAAAAAACCCAATGCAGACAAAGACAAAGCTTTCGATATAGAACAACTGCAGAATGCTATTCGAACATTAACCAATGAAGTTGTAGGGTTAAAGAAAACCAATTCTGAAGCCTCTCCTTCTAGGGGATATTTCAAAAATCAATATAGACAAAACCCGAATGCAAATAATAAGAATACACCACCTTACATAGCAGCAAATGAAGAAATTTTTAATACAATTCAAGCTGTTTTATCTTTGTCTAAAATTCCTTCTAGTCAAGAAATAACTGAAAACGAAGAAGAAGAGGAATCAAAAAATGATGAAGAATCAGAAGAACCTCAACAAGTTAACGGTCATTTCTGGGACAGTCCTGTGAAAGAGCATGAGACTAAAAGTCCTCCTACAGGACAACATTCCTATAATACTCATAGTAGGGCATTTTCAAATACTCCCAGTGCTTCAAGTTCTACTACAAATAATGACAACAATAACTCACAACCCACTAAACAAGCTCAATCCGGCAAGCAGACTCAAACAACCAAAATTACCCAGCCTATTCAAATGATCCTAAATTAGATTTACAATATGATATTATTGAATATTTAAAGAAGACTCGTGCAAACATTAGTATGTACGACCTCCTTCAAATCTACCCAATTCCTAATAGTCATGTTATAAATCCCATAGTAAGTTCAATTATTCCTAATGCAAAACAAAATGTTGTTACAAATAGTTCTGACCCAACAACAACTGAAAAAGGGAAAGCAACAGCTGATAAAGCTTCGCTGATAGGTAAGAATTCTAAATCAACCACACCTCCATTCTTACTTACCTTTGAAATTTTTAATAGGAATGTTCATAACTGCATGGTAGACTCTGGAGCATCCTCCAATGTGATGCCTTTATCGGTATGCAAGAAATTGAATGGAAAATATGTTCCATCTAATTCACAAATAACTCAATTGGATAGGAAAAATGTAAAGGTTGTAGGGGAAATGAAAGATGTATTAGTCAAGATTGCTTGTAACCCTTCGGTTTATCAAATCATAGATATTGTTGTTGCCGATATTCCAGATGCATATGGGCTGTTCTTAAGTAGGGATGGGTCTCAACAGTTGAACGGTTTCTTTGCTACTGATTGGTCAACATTGCGGTTACCTAAGAACGGAAAGTCAAATCAAATAAAGATAAATAGAGAAAGATATATGAAACATACTGTCATAGAATTGCATGATCCTAGTGAACCTATTTTATTTTCAGATTGTATTATGGGGAATTACATGTATGAATTAGGATTTGGTAATTTTAAAGCTGAAAATTATGCCTTGTCTGAAAATAAACAGCAATTTGAAATTTGTAATGTGACATCTGTTTCTCCTAACTCTTCACTCAAGGAAACCATTAATGATGTAGATAATCTGAATATTGTGAATATTATAGAAATTAATGTGGTTGTGCATAGTTCTATCTAGACGTTATATTTTGATGGTGTGAAATCTAAAGAAGGAGCAGGAGCTGGTTCCTTACTAGTGGATCCTCAGGGAAATAAAACATGTATAGCTTGTAGGATGGAATTTAATTGTACAAACAATATGGTGGAATATGAGGCTTTAATACAAGGTCTGAAAAAAGAAATTGATTTGGGCATCAAAGAATTAATTGTATATGGAGACTCTGAGATCATTGTCAGACAGGTTCATAACTCCATTCACTGTTTATCTGAACATTTACAGAGTTATCAACGGGAGGTATGGAACCTTATCTCACACTTTTGTGCATTTAACATTAATTTTGTCCCTAGAAGTCAAAATCAAGAAGCAGATTTGTTGGCAAACGTAGCATCAAAGTTAATTCCTTCAGAAAATATTACACTAGATTTCTTTTCTGTTGAATTGATTTTTAGGCCTTCCATGCCTGATAATATTTTTAACTGGCGTGTATTTGAAAATGATGTGCACGTACTGAATTTTCTGATGAACGAGGATACCTTTAAATATTCAGCGATAGATGAATTCACTCATGACGAAAATCTGCGGGATTTTTCGGTAATAAATGATTTTTGTTCAGTTGAAAAAGCTTTTGAATAGGTAAAACTAGTCCCTAATTCAGTACTAAGATTAGAAAAGTTCTTTGATCTGCAGGATAAGTTTAGGTATGTTCCTAATTGCAAAACTAACAGCTCTTGAATGAGGTATGAAACCATCAATTTAGGAACAGAACTAAATCCCCAAACTATAAATCTTGGAATAGACTGTAACCCTGTAGAAAAAATAGCTTTCATGAAATTGTTTAAAGACTTTAAAGATGTCTTTGCTTGGACATACAATGACCTGAAAACCTTCAACACACAAGCCATGCAACATATAATTCCAATTAAACAGGAGTCAAAACCTTTTCAATAGAATTTAAGGAAATATCACCCGTCATTAGAACCAACAATTAAAAAGGAACTAAATAAATTGTTAGCTGCCACGATTATTTTCCCTATCAGGCATACTCAATGGGTAGCAAACTTAGTCCCAGTCAGGAAGAAAAACGGGGATATTAGATTATGTGTATATTTTAGAAATCTAAATAAAGCTTCTGAAAAGGATAACTATCCAGTTCCTCCCATGGAACAAATTCTTCGAAAGGTGTCTGGGGCAGAGATACTATGACTTCTTGATGGTTTCTCAGGGTACAACCAAATATTGGTTTCCCTAGATGATCAATTGAAAATTGCTTTTAGAACCCCATGGGGAACATATGCCTACCGCAAGATTCCCTTTGGGTTAATCAATGCAGGAGCAACCTTTCAACGAGCAATGGATATTGATTTTAGAGGCCTAATCAACCATTCAGTTGTTGTCTACTTGGATGACGTTACTGTATATTCTAAACATCGACCTAATCATCTTAATCATCTTAGAAAAGTGTTTGAACGATGCAGAAAATTTGGAATATCCTTAAATCCTAAAAAGACAATATTTGTTGTTTCAGAAGATATCTTATTAGGTTGCGTGGTTTCTAAGCACGAAATCAAGATTGATCCTGAAAGAACCCAAGCCATTTCAAAGATAACTTATCCTTCTAGTAAGAAAGTAATGCAGTCATTTCCAGGTAAAATAAATTTTGTTAGGAGATTCATTCCCAGTTTTTCTGAGATCATACGTCCTTTGCAGAAAATGATTAAGAAAGATGTTGTTTTTAATTGGGGAAAAACTGAAAAAGAATCATTTCAGAAAATTTTAGAAGCCATTTCAGAAGCTCCTAGCCTCCTAAGCGCAGATTTTGATAAGGATTTCATATTATATACTTTTTCTTATGATATTTCATATGCAGCAGTTTTAACTCAGTTAAATCAGCAGAATAATGAAGTCCCAATCTCCTTCATGAGTTCAAATTTCAAAGGTGCTGAACTAAACTACCATGAACTTGATAAACAATCCTTTGTCGTTTTTAAAGCTGTCAAACATTTTCGTCCATAGTAGTCTTTGGGCAGAATTATTGTTTTAAAAGAAAAGAAAAAAGAAACAAAATAAAATTATTATGTTACGGAACAGATTCTGGAAATATTTCAGAGCAGTAGATTTCTATGCTCTATGTTGATGGTATAGGTTATCCTTACTATGAAGTACTTTGTTTCAACCAAGATATTGTAAGTTTCTCCCTAATTAAATTTCTTTTTCAAAAGATGGAATATTTCTGAGTTATACTTATGAGTATGAATGAATAATGGTTTATGTAGATAAAGAATTTTTGATTGTTTTTCAACTAATTTTAAGATTTTGTTTTATCATTGTGTATAAGCAGAGATAACTGGTTCACCCAGGTTGTCGCCATTTGTTGGTAGCTAGCAACAACCCCTTCATATTCCATTAAAGTGAAGGGAAATCAGCTCTATTTTATATTTTACTCAAAAATTATAATAGAGTGCCTTCAGAATCTTAGATTCTGAAGGTACTCTCAAATTCGAGAAAAGTAAAATGATATATTAGGAGTTGGTGAAAACGTGTTCATAAATTTGACAGTTAGCAGCTGTCAGTTTAATAAGTCAGTTTCATTAGATCCTATATAATCAATTCAATCATTAAGATAAATGTATACGATTATATATGATAATATGCCAAAGAGAAATCAATGAAACACATTCTAAGCTGGATGTGGGTAAGGTATTGTGAGTCTTAAACTCTTAGAACTTAGATGACTTATTAAATTAATTTTTTTTTCAAAACCTAATGCTCATATTTCGTATATAATGCCTTACCCTTACTTTGTAAAAATTGTATATATGTAGATTAGTAAATAAATGATTATCATATAAGAATTTTCATATATTTTAGTTTTATCATTCAATATCCTATCAAATTTAATTTTGGATATTAATCAATGGGATCGTTTTTGAAAGTTTTAAAACTGAATCTATGAAATCTTATGTATATACATAGAATAAATATGATAATCAAGTTATTAGCTAGTTGTCATGCTAAGCATTAGGATATATGATTTCGGTACTATACCACCTTAAATGCTACCACCTTCCACATTAAAACTGGAGAAGACTACTAGTTGACATAGTTTATGAGATCCATGTGTCGAATTAATAAGGCCTGCTATTCAGATTATTGTGTTGGCATTGAGATGTGGCTTACACTTGATAATCAACTAACAGCTGTGAAGATATTGATGATTTGTATCCTCATGTTTTAATGGTGATAGTCATTCCATTCCATAACGATGTACGTGCTCATTATGATCACTCTGTGTAATCAATATTTTGGTTTATAGCCTGTCAATCAAACGATCACCGATATGTCGATTTGGTTAAATATCACTGCTAGTCATGGCTAAGTCATGGTTAAACATGCATAAATCATAATATAACGTTGGTTGTAGCACTCATCATTGCCAAGGTTCGGCTAAAAATGACCAAGTCCAGAGATCTTATGTGTGTCAGATCCAAAGCATGTGAATTTTGCACATCATGTCATTCGTTTGGGTACCTATTGCCTCTCTCTTTACCTTTCTGTTCATTCTAGTCTGAAACCAGGAGAGCGTGGAGGAAACTATGGCTCCATTGAACCGTTTCGAAATCTCTAGTTCTGAGCTCATAGAAACAGATGATAAGGTAGCCTTGCGATTCGAGAAAATGGGGTGGGGGAAATTCTTTAAGAATTTCGATGGCCATCATGCAGAAGTAACTAAAATGTTTTCCATGAATTTAAAATATGACATTGTGCAGATAGGGGGTTTTACGTTCGTTATCAACGAGGACGAGATAGCAGAAGCGACACAGCTCCCGTAGGTTGGGGAACGTTGGTTCAAGGGTAGCAAGGTTAATAAGAAAAAGTGTTTATCTTTGCTGTTACCATTGCCAGATAATACTAAATTGAAGATAGGTGTCCCTGTCAGATTTCTGAAGCCCGAATGGAAATCTTATTATGAAATTTTGGTCAGGTATGTATCCTACGACGGGCATTTCTCCCATTTACACTATTACCATTTAAGACTGCTTTTAGCCTTGCAGGGTTGTAGGCTAAATTTACCCTTTTACTTGTGGCAAAGTTTGAAGAAGATGTCACAGGCGGTTAGAAGTTTTAATAACCCTGATAGAAGTCTTTTCCACCACAGGTTAATCAAAATTATAGTGCAACATCAATTGTCTGTAAATGGCAAGTCATGGGATGGGTTTTTAACTGATTGTCATTTGGGGCCGACGCAGTATGGCTGAACCCCTCCCCAAAAATTCCTAAGATATGAAAAACTATAAATTCAGAGGTCGATGACGCTCCTGAAACTGTATCAGAGGGAAAAGGGTTCGGGGAAGTCAGTTTACCCATAAACGATGGGGTTAGTAATGATGATGATGGGAATAAAATCCCCTGTTTCTCTAAAAGAGTCTTGAATCATCCCTCATCTGATAGAAGTCATAGTGCCCCTGCAAAAACAAAAGAAAGATTAGCCAAAAGCAAAGCTGGTAATGTTGTTGAATGTAAAAATCTTCCCGAGCTAGATAACGTTTGTAAACATGATAAAGAGTCTCTGTATAAACTTGATCATCTAGCTCAAATATGTTGTGATAAAGGAAGGTTTGAGTCAGACAAATTCGTGTTTTCCAAGAGGATCACCAGAAGCATGGACAGTGCCCATACAACTTCGGGTCCTATGGCTAAATGACAGGATACTCAGCCTGCAGTCATCCATATTGAAGATGACATTCATCATCGATCCCTGATACTATTCATGTAAATAATCCGGCTTTTGTAAAGAGTAATGGTGAAAAAGTGAGCAAGGATGAGGTCTTTCAACCATGTATGGACACATGTATTGCAGACCTTGAACCATCCTTTACCAGTCCCGAGTCCTCTAGTCAAAATATTGATAGCCCTAATTCTCCTTAGGTAGCCCATAAAGAAGAAACTCTTCAGCATGTACTAGATAATGCATACCAGGTCAAGATTACAGAGTTCAAGGATAAACTTAAGCAATGTCTATCTAGTGCAGCATTGTTAGAAGAAGAAAATAGAACGTTTAGAGAAGATTTGATGCATTGGATCCACAGATGGAAATAAATAAGTGCTAAAAAGAATTAGTATAAAAAATCAAAGAGGTCAATAATAGGTACGAACCAGCACCTACTTAAACGGATTGAAAAACAAAACATAAAGATTATCAGGTTAACGGCCAAGTTAGCTGAAGCCCAAAGAGTAATTTCTCTTCAAAGTAAAACATGATGATTATTCTTAGTTTCTTTTCAAAGTGCATGGATTGTATCACTGTCAAACAGGTAATGAAATATTTTTGTAAGACATGCCTGTAAAATTGCATATTTTACAGGCATGCATTTAAATATTAGTTTATTCTGTTGTATTTATTATAAACAGTTTTAATGAGATACTTCATTTTTTAAACGTAGGTGGGTTTGTCATCACTCCTCTCCAAACTTTCAGGACGTTGTTAATACGCTGGCTGGGAGATGTGGCTGTTTGTTGAATTCTAGAGTTTCAACAATGGCCACGAATTTACCAAGTACCTTCAAATCAACAAACATTCAGGCTAGTCGTTTTCTGTTTATAGTGATAGGTGTTTGTTAAAAGAGATTCGATTCTCTTTATAGTTATAGGAGCCCTATAATGTTGCATGTAACATTAATGGGGAAAACTTAATCATAGTATTATATAAGTTAGAAATTTTGATGAACAAGGGATGGAGTGTTTGAAGAAAACATACATGAAATATATTTTGCAGCTGGTGTTGTTTCATTCCTGAAGTTGAATCTTTGGATGTGAGATACAACTCGACATCTACATACTGATATCATTACTGGTATTATTGTTTTGGATATATTATATATTTCAGCATCTTATCTTCTATCTTAATATTAACACAGTATGCTTTTTTGTATTTGTGTTTAATTACAATTTTCACTTTGTCAATTCAATATCACATTTTGAATAAATATATCGTTGTGATTTTGTTTATTAGTATTTTTACTACAAACTTAAGCTATAATGATGTATATTTCTGTCTGCTAAAAATATCATTTGTATTTTTACAGTGATTTTATATTAGACATCATCTTTTGATTCAAATAGCTATATTGATCATTAATTATTAATTAATTTCATAGAACTAAAATAATTGTTTGTTTTCAGTTTTTCTGTCGAGTTATTATATAACAGAGTGACTTATTATGTATAATTTAAACGTTTCTATTTAAATTGTGCACTTTGTCTTTCTGTTTATATATTATTAATTAATAATTAATCTAGTATTTAGAACCGCTCTCAGCTAAGATAGAATATATAGGATAGATAGAATAATTTAGATTAAGTTTTAGTTTTAGTTAACAACTGTTAAATCAATTATTATAATTTTAGCTTACTTTTGACAAGTCTTTATATTCAGAAAAATTCTTCAAAACTTGGAGTCTTTCCTTAAGAAAGAAATCATAATACCGTTTAGATAGTTGAAAGTAATTATAGGATTCATTTAATCAACATAAATAGTTTTAGGATTTAATTGAATAGAAATAACATTAGGATAGGTTAGATTTTGCTGATTTTATTTTTCTCCTTAAGAGAAAAAACAGCTGGTAGCAGGACCATAACCTACGAAGTTTTGCTAATTCAAACACGCAGGACGCTGCCTTAAGCTAATTGTGTGGGAAAAACTTCCTTGTTGGCATAGGTCAGAAAATCGGGCCAACACCTAGGTATGACAAGTACAACATTTTGGTCGCATAATTGTCCATGGAATGAGATAACACCAAAGCATTGTGTTCCTTACTTATGCTGATTACATGGCAACAATATTACATGATCTACAATGATCGTGTTCGTAACACACCTATAACATATCATCTCTAGGTGTCTGGGGTATGCTGCGAAAATTTGAGCCTATAACTTTCAAGTGCACCAATTGCATTAGTTCAATCAAGGATAACCTTAACCAAATCCTGCAAATATATTTCATGTATCACCAATAAGGTCTTTAATTAAAAAAGGATGCCTCAATACATCGAACCATAAACTATGATAAACCTTCATTGTTAACATCATAAGTTCTCCTCACTGTGTAGGTAAGGTATCCAAGTTATTGTTTCTATTTCCGTTCAATACCCCTTTCTTTAGTGACTAAAACCAATTAGAAATACATATTCAAACTGTAAAGGTTAGGTGATACTTATTTTCCTCAAGTCCACTAGTATGTTCTTTACACCTTCCTTGCATGAGCGACTCACTCAGCCTTAGAGCTATCGTCCAAACCTGCAAGTTACTTCAACACACACACGTGATAGGATATTCTTGCACTTCATTAAATGATAATGAATATGTAAATAGAACAAAAGACAGTATACCATATACTGGCGAGTGGACCACCCTCGGAATGAGACCACTCCAGAGAATAATATCATTTAATTACGGTTTAAGATTCCCAATCTTCTAGGAAATAGCTGGAGGAGTAAAAATATGAAACTATCGAGTAAAAATCATGGTTAGATAATAATATAATGAATAAGTAAAAACCTATCTCAATGACAATCAAATTACATATTGACAACTACAATTACTCCCATCATAGACAGACTAAATTTACCATTTCCCTTGCAAGACATGCTTTGCATTCACCACCTGTCGTTAAATATGTAAGCTCATAAGATTTGGAGCAATATTACCATGAGTATGATATCAGAGGAAAACATATAAGCTTAAATAAGAATAAAATGTCTACTTAACCACACTCATCATTCATGGATCATAACAGAGCATATTTTGAAAACAAAGCTAGTCAGCTGTGATGTAATCAACATTTGCTTAAGTATATATCGAGCGTACAAGTTACAAAATAATTTACTTAACAGAAAGCCAAACATCTCAAGCGAATGGGAACTTGACTGTGATTTTCCTCCCAACCATTGGCTCCACTTGTCATCGGTTAACCTGCCCAGAGCCACCCCGGAGCTGGGCGATGAATCTACTAAGGTTTGAGACGAAGTAGAGTTTTTACAAAGATTAGCAACTTATAGTCCCTCACTCAATCCTATAGAGAAACTAAGCTTTAAATTAAGTTCTTCTCCAACTAGAACCTCTAGTACCTCTAGTAGAAGGTTAATAAAATTAGTTTCATTAACATGGAAGCACCTCCTTGAGAAGGCCCAAAGAATTCAATATTTGTTATAGTAAGGGAAAGGGAAAGATAACTCACTTAGTGGAAACAAATCTATTTATGATAGGTAGTGGTTGCTTACTCTTTCCATACAAACATGTATTCCTACCTATCTGTTTTTAATTCAATCCCTATAAAAGTCCTTTTCATAAAATGTGTGTAACGATTTCCAATAATAAAGAATCGGTGCACATAGTCTCCTTTTACTTCTATAACATACATATTAATGGCTGTAATCATATAACCCTACCAGGAATATAACCAAACCAACCAAGAATGGATAGGATAACAATCCTTCATCACTCCTAGTCTATTCATTATAACACACTAGATAATGTTATTCCCAAAGCTTACTAAGTCGCAACGCGAAAGGGTACATTTCATTTTGGGTAAACTTGCAAAATTCAAGCCAATATAGATCTATTAAAACCGTGTATTTGGATTCATTAAGTATTGATAAAACACAGGGCAGCAATCAGGCCCGAGAATAAAACCTGACGTTCAGATGCAACACTCCCTAACACAGGCACCAAATATTTATAACAATATTCACATCATGGATAAGATTAGATAATAAAAAAATAGAACTCAAAATGCAGACAGAGATTCGTGTTTTAGAGCCCATGAATTATACTTTCAAATCTGCGCATTAAAAAATTGAAACGCAGTTAAGGTTTAGTTGCGATCATTGGATCTTCTCATAATATATTATAACCCAAGGTAAGGGTCGATATTTAGCTCGCGCATCAAACCTTCACAATGTGGCAACCATACCTACAATAAAGAAAACGTTGGCCACCAGATTCGTTATAAAACACAGGCCACATTTTTAAGGGAAAGGACATACTATTTGCTCGANTATAACATTTCCTTCTACAATTGAAACACAAAAATAACACTCCATTAAACAAATCGCAAAAGTAGAAAGGAACAAAATAGCACGGCTTGCCAGAATGCAGCATTTTCACAACAGGACGGGTGAAATGATCTTCACGGCCTCCCTTCAATCAGATCGTAGCCTTCCACCTTGAGGTATATCACTTTCCTCCTCCATTAGACATAGACGATTCCTCTTTTCAAAACGCAGACCCCCCCCCACCAAGAGAGCCTGAAGCATAAGTTTAAATAAGTCCATTGTGGATAGATTCCCCACGATGTGGGTAAATTTTTCATTAAAAAATGCCATCCTCAGTGGCGACGGAGAGGCCCTTAAATCAGCTGTCAAGAATGACCGGCAGTCAAAAACTGTTTTCTTCCTTTAAGGTGCGCAGAGCTCCTCAATTATGGTGCCAAATCTGCCATTCTCTTTGCCGAGGGAACCTCCCTGTTTCGGAGGTGCAGTAATTCATTAAAGGAGAATGCGCCCTACCACGCTATTATTTAGTAACTCGTACAGGGGTAGGGTTTAATTTTTATCCATTTATTAATATCTGTATAAGAGTGTAATAATGAACCCCTTTAAGGGAACCTTGTTCGCAATTTTATGACTCTCCCTTTTTGTCATTAGTTTAAACATAATAAATATTCAATATATTCATAAATGTTGGTCCAAGTATGTAGGTCAACTTAAATATCTTATCTACCATTTTAGTGTAGTTCATATTTAGGGATCAATAACATAGATGGTAAATTAATTCGAGGGGGAAGTTTTAAACTCCTTAAATTAAATTTTTAGGAAGGTCTTCCTCGCCCTTATGCCATAATTAAGTATTTCAAAAAAATAATGAAAAGTCTTCGCTTTGATACCCGAAAGAGGATCATATCGACCCAACACTTGATAACCAATCAATTTATTCACAATTTGCTTCATATTAACATGATCCCATCAAGGTAATTGTTATTCTTTCAGCGGATCCATTCATTATTTTAACCCCCCCCACCCTTTAGTAAATTCTTCGCCCCAATCGTTCTTAGTCGCGTCAAGTTCCCAGTCTCCAAATGCTATCAATCACATCCAAAATTTTGATAATGTCAGGATGGATACTTACAGTGGAATTTTACTTACACTGTGAGTTTTGGGTCGAGGTGGCAAGGGATGTTACACACACACACACACACACACACACACACATATCATTAAAAATTGTCTTATGCCCAATATATAAAACAAATCATCATGTTCATATGCAGCGGGGTCTTCGACCCAATAAAAAAATAAAACATCAAGATAATCATCATAATCAATAGGCACATGCCTATAAGTGCTAGGTCCAAAATTCATGATATTACATCCCTCCCTCCTTAGAACAGCATCGTCCCTGGTGTTCTAGGCACTCAGAATGACATCATGAAACAAGGCAGGGTAAACAAAGATGCATGGAGTAGATTATAGACTCTTACATGTGTGGGTAACACTAGTTCATATGCCACTGACCCTTTCTTGGCCAGTATTTCAAAAGTTACACAAAATCTAGGTGCTAACTTACCACACCTACCCAACCTCAAAGAGCTTCATTTGGATTTTACTTTCAAGTAAACATGATTGCCTATTTGAAAGCCGGTATCTTTTCATTTTCGATCCACATAAATTTTCTGGCAGTCTTGTGTTTCTTTAAGATTCATTTGAACCTTGGTAACCAACTATTCCAAGTCCATCAACAAAATAGTCCCTAACATGACCCGATCCACTGGGCTATCCCAAGTAAACATTGTTCTACACTTCTGTCCATAGAGAACCTCAAAGTGGCTCATCTTGGCAGAAGTCTGATAACCATTGTTATATGCGAACTTGGAAAGGTGCAGGTTCCTCCCACTTCGTGGGGTTGTTCATGACATACATTCGAAGCATGTCCTCAACAATTTGGTTTACTCTTTCTGTCTCCCATCTGTCTGCGGGTGATATGCAGTGCTAAAGTTCAACTGCGTCTCCAATCCAGAGAATAAAGATCTCCAAAAGTTTCCTATAAATTTAACATATCAGTCCGAGATAATTTCTTTAGGTATCCCATGCAATCTAAATATTGCTTTCAAGAAGATATCAACAATTTTCATGTCTTTTGTCAAAACCCCAAATTTTGAGATAACATGAAATGTTTATAGTTGCAGTTAGATAAATGCTAGCATCTAATATAAGAAATGAAATAGAAGACTAAAAATAATCATTACACTTAACACATATAGATTAATGTTGTTTTAAATTTTGATAAGTGATGTAATTAATCTGCATTCGAATATTTAGTTGTACTGATGGTTTGAATGTCAAGTAGATGAGGAGTCATTTTCTAGATGGGGCTTACTTAGCGATTGCTAACGTATCTAGATTTCTAGATCTTTATAGGCTCGACAGGTAAATCTTGACCCTGTAAAATTTTATTAAGGCGTTAAATCAGATATATTTATTTTTTCTTAAAGTATTGCTAGAGTAAAAGTTTGCTTAGAAGACTAAAGATCGTGCAAGGTAAAGTAATGTTTTCTTTTACTTGATCCACAATATGATATTACGTAATCTTCATGTCATAAGGGTTATAAATGTCATTCTAATGTTATTTTTTATCAGATAGATCTTTAAGATAGATATAACCTCCTAACTTTACTCTAAGTAATTTCCTGTTCTTAAAAGAGCTCATAATATTGTTTCATAACTCTTCCATGGACATAAGCATCTAATGCTATTATTATCATAATAATTAAAGCGCTACATATCATCATAGAAATAGACCTGAGCCTTTCATAACACAAGCCTACTATGTATTTTTTATCTCTATTCTAATTAGGCTTCAATATAGTGAATTTATCAGCTTACATCGCCTATAATTTCAAAGTCTTTTCTACATAAAAACATCGTCAAGTTGTGACTTGAATTCCCATTTTCTTTATGACTAACATCATGAGATAACTTCACATTACCCTACTATTTACTTAAATGTAAAGGTAGTGCAATAAAATCCTAGATAGTTTACTATCCTAAACTCTAAATTCTAACTTACCTTTATTCGATTCGTCTTAGATCTTGGTAAATCTTATGGAGTTCAAAGATCATGTACTTGTAGGTTTTATATCCTACATCTAGTACTGTAGATCCCATTTAAGAATAGGAGCTATTCTTGTATATGAAAGTTACTATATATATATGCACCTTATTAGTTTAAATCTAAATCTTATAGCTTAAACAATCATAGTTCATGATTGTAAGGAAAAGTCAAATAAGGCATTAACAATCGTGTCCAAACTTCTACTATCCACTTAATATTTTTCTTACAAGTTTGGTTTTGAAAGGTTATAAGATCCTTGCAAAACTAGGAATCGAAATCATAAATAAAATCTTTGAGAAACAAAAGCATCGAATCCATATGCAAATTGACTCTTTACCAAATCTATTTGCAAAGTTTAGACATTATATTAATGATGGTTTACCACTTGTTCATCATCGAGGCTTGAGCTCGTTTGGAATATGATACTGACTTTATGTGATAATACATTATCATTACATGCATAATGTAATTGATTTATCAATTAATTGGTTCGAATGATTACAGTTGGAAACTATACATAAGAACCCACCGTGAAGTGAAAATATTTGAGTACACATGGAACTCTCATTGCCATGCAATACGTGACTTATAAATCTTACCTTGCAACCCTAAAATTCATTGTTCAGTGAGGGTTTCGGTCTTTGCTTTGTTGGGTTCACTGCGGCCATGAGGGCTCGCAGTTTCTTGCCTCCAACTCCACTGTCTCTACATTTTCTTTGAAGAACCATTGTTTAGAGTGAGAGATGTAAGTCATAGCTCATGAAAGAGTTGGTTTTTGCAAACAAACTTACTGTACATGAGGATTGTATTACACAGTTGGTATTTTCAGTGTTGAAGTCATGTTTTAGCCATTGCCTTGGCTTGCTCTTGCTCCAGTTGTTGATGTAGTTGATAACCTGAACTCAGCTACCTCCTTATCATGTGAATGTGAGGCATGTTGTGCTTGTGGTAATGGTCTGCCTTTTTCTTGACCTCGGTTTCCAACATTACAGGTAACTCCTCGTTTTTAAGAAGTTGGAAGCTAATGAAGAATTTAAAATTTCAGTTCCATACACAAGTTTTTAATTTTATTTTGCTTTCCAATTTCGCAGGGATAGTTCGCCTTAACATTAACACTAAGCACTTCTCAAATGGACCAACGTTCAGTCTACGGTAAGCCCAGGTTGCCAAATGGTTGTCCCTGCTTGTGTAGACCTTAGGGGAACGTTTACAATTGGAAGAGGTTACGGTATGTTTTACCCATTCTTGGGTTTTTGTTCTTTAGTTCCTTAGTTTTTGTTTTGTTTAAACCCTCACTTACAACAGGGTAACTCCGGCTCAAAGCATGACTTGTAAATGCTCATTTCTCGTGTTAAAAGGTTTTTACAATACTGTAGGTTTTGTTACACAGTCTGTAGTTTTGTTTATTAGACCCATGTCACAATATGGGTGCATCAATTCAGAGCTATTTTTTTGTACATTGACTATGTTTAAAGCCTTACGGCCTGTCAAGCAATACATAGGGTTTTCCTTCAAGTTCGGACTTAGTTTATCTTAATGCTATTATTGTGACTCTGTAAACTAGGGTTTTTACCCTATTTGACTATGTAATTTCAATTCTTACTGTGTATTATTTATTTTGTATGAAAATATTGTTAATGGCTTAAAGACTCTCACTCAGTCATATTATAACATTTTTTTACTTTGCTGGCTCAGAAATTTCGAGCTAGGGTTTCTTGAATGAGACCTTTGTTTACATAAATATTTCAATTGGTTTATTATTTAATAAGTATTGTTAATTATTAAACTTGTTTTAATTAACTTACAGGTGTGTTGTGAAAACTGTGAGTGATATTTAAATATCAGTTCTTTTATTTGTTCTAAAGAACTGTAAACAGTCTCTCATAAACTAATTGTTTATATATAAACATACCAAATAATTGGATTGTAGAATATGTATTTTATTTAATAATAATTATTTCTAGTTTAGGGTTTCGACCCTGTAGAATATCTTTACAAGTATAACTTGTTGCTGAATTTAAAACAGTTCTTTCTTAAATAGGCACTTAATTTTTATGTTAGTTGTAATCCTATTCTTATTATTTTTACTGAAATGTTAGCAATAATTTTATTAGATTTATTTGTAAACATCCATCTAGTAACTAGTCTGTTCTTGACAAATGATAATTACATTCCATAAAACCCTTCTTGTTTGTAGTAATTGTTGTCTTAGTTTAGTTAACATTATAAGTAAATGAACTAAGTAATTATATTTTATTTCTGTGTTTATCTGAAAGTACTAAAGTAGTTTACCTGTATCCTTTCTACTGTATTTGCAAATAGTTAAAACATAAAAGAATATATTGATAACATAACACAGTTTATCCTTTTGCATATTTTGATTTGAAATAAAGAAAGAATAATGTACTGTATATAAACATAACGTCTTATCTACTAGAGTATTTTATTAACCTAATAATTCTTCTACCTATAATGGAATACTGCTATTTCATCATCAGTATATTTATAAAAACAAAGAACATAAATAACCATGTTATTGGTCTTTTGATATTATCGTACATACTAGAATAACTTACTTGCTATTATGAATTGCATATTACATCTACTCATTTCAATTTCTTATTATTTCCTTCATCTATTCTAAACACTCTGCCCATGCTAGAGTACGGTCTAGTCCTTCCAGATGTGGAAAAACACAGGTTAGAATTTTTTTCCATCTATTTCAGATTCATTCTTTCAATAAACTAAAAGATATCTAACTCTAACAATTCACAACTAAAACATTTAACATTCATTAATCGGTCAAATTAGCATTTTACTATCCAACACAATAACACAATAGAATGTAGAACCTGATTAAGATGGACAACAACAGCATTAGGAGGTCATTCCTCTCTACCAAACTCCTGGAAAGAGTGAACAAACAATGCTTCCTCAAGACCCCTGAGCCTGTTCCTGGTCTCCTTGGCTGAGAACTGGTGGAGAAAGAAAACAATAGACTACTCCAATGACTCAGTAATCACTCTGCACTCAGCAATAAGATCCTTCAGCTAAAAAGATGTGCTAGATCACTTAGCAGCTAACCCCTCAAAATCTTTCCACAAATTCCCTTGCCATTGAATTTATCTAAAGTACATTCACTTGAATGATCACTTCTCTAGAATGAGCAGCCTCATCTCTCTTCAATGGACATTTTTATAAACATTTCCTAGGTCTTTTGGGTCAGTTGTCATTAAATGAGCCACCTGCTCATTCACTTGAATGATCACTTCTCTAGAATGAGCAGCCTCAACTCTCTTCAATGGGCATTTTTATAAACATTGCCTAGGTCTTTTGGGTCAGTTGTCATTAAATGAGCCACCTGCTCTGATCCCACTTTCTTGGGGGATCATGACCCCAAATGCAGGGAGGTTGCCACTTGCAATAGTTGGAAGAGATTTGAGGATGCTCCCACTTGTATGTTTGCTCTTCACCCAGTCTCCTCCACCAATTTGACCAGTAAACGCTCTTTTAACATCTCTCCTAAGATGTTGTCTCCACCTTTATTTATTTATAATTAAAATATTCATAATTAAATTTAATATCCTTGACTCTGTTGAGTCATCAATTACAACTTAGCATAAAATTTAACATATTGTCTTTAAATAAAATCAAATAGGATAATATTATTTTTGCAAAATTGGGGCATGTGACATATTTGTAGGTTGACTTCACAGGAATGAAGTGTGCTGCTTTCCACAACTTCTTGATGACCACAAAAATAGAATCATTTTGCTTCTCAATTTTCGGTAAAACGGTGATGAAATCCATACTAATGACCTCCCACCTCCATTATAGAATGGGTAACGGCTCTAGAAATCCCACAAGATGATGATGCTCAGCTTCGACTAGCTGACACTCCTAATGTTTTGCAATAAACATTGTAATGTCGGTCTTTAACTTAGGCCATAAAAAGTGTCTCTTGATGGCAGATATCATCTATTGATATCCCGGGTGCGTTGAGTAAGGTTCCTGATGAAATTCTGTGAGGATGTTGGACGGAAGGTCCCCTCCTTCTAGAACATACAAGTGATCCTTGGACCATATCAGTCTAGATTCGTCTACCTTGTATTCCTTTTGTTGTTGAAACAACCTATCCTCCTGGAATTTGTTGAGGATTTACACATAGAAGGGGTCAACTCCATTGGCCGCTCCAATCCTCCCATACAAATCAACACCGGTTTGACTCAAGATCACTTCATAAATCATATGAGTTAATTGGCTCAAAGCATCATGAACCTTATTCTCTTTTCCCTTAATGTGCTTTAGTTGGAAATTGTACTCATTGAGGAAATCCAACAATCCAAATTGCCTCGCATTCATATCTGGTTGATCAAATAAATATTTCAGACTCATATTATCTATCTTCAGAAGGAACTTCCTTCCCATGAGGTAGCTCCTCCACATCCTCAAAGCATGGATGATGGAAGATAACTCAAGATCATGCATAGGGTAAGTTTTCTCATGATATTTTAACTTCCATGATTCATAATAGGTCACATGATCATTCTGCAAGAGGACTCCTCCAAGTCCATCCTTGCTTGCATCCGTGGAAACAACGAAATCCCTATCAGGTTTCGCAATTTTTAACACGGGTGCGGTCACCAAAAGCTACTTAAGATTTCGAAAACTTTCTTCACACTTACTAGTCCATAAAAACTTACTTGCTTTCTTCTGCAAAGCACTCATGGAGCAAGAAATTCTCGAGAAGTTCTTAATGAACTTTCGATAATATGTGGTTAATCCTAAAAAGGACCTAATGTCAATGACACTAGTAGAGGTAGTCCAATCCTTTATGGCTTTAATATTTTCTGGGTCCACAGCTATCCTTGTCTCAGAGATAATGTGACCTAGATACTATATCTGTGGTTTGTAAAAATCACATTTACTAAACTTGGCATAAAGATGGTGTTCTCTCAACACTTATAGTACTATGCAAAGATGTTCTTCATGTTCTTCTATATTCTTTGAATAAACCAGTATGTTTTCTATAAATACCAAGACAAACGTATCCAGATACTTACTGAATATGATGTTCATCATACACATAAAGTTCGTGGGTGCATTGGTAAACCCAAACGACATCGCTACAACTTGTAGTGCCTGGACCTTGTACGAAAGGAGGTTTTGTGAATATCTTTGTCGCGAATCTATACCTAATGGTACTCAGGTCACATGTCAATCTTTGAAATTATTCTGGCTCCTCCTAGCTAATTGAACAAATCATTAATCCTAGGGAGTGAATAACTGTTCTTGATTTTCATTTTGTTAAACTGATGGTAATCAATTTGCATCCGCATCGTACCATCCTTCTTCTTTACGAACAATATCGGTGCTCTGCAAGGAGACACACTAGGTTGGACATACCCTTTCTCTATCAACTCCTACAACCGTGGTTTGATTTCCACAAAATCAGTTGCACTCATGTGGCAATGGGATTTTGAAGCTGGAACTGATCCAGGGATCAGTTCAATGGAAAAATCTAGGTCTCGTTTTGGAGGTAATCCTAGGATTTCCTCGAGAAACACATCCTTGAATTCTTCAAGAATGGGGAAGTCTTCTCTGCATTTCTCTTTATCAAACTCTATGTCTCATATGTTTACTGCAAACAACTTGCACCCCTTCCTAACGCATTTATTCGCTTGTAAGGAAGATATTTGTCTTACAGAAACTTTCTTTGGAATGCCCTGAACCCTCACTTGGTTCCCTAGGCTATCAGTACACAAGATAGACTTGTGCCAACAATGGAGCATGACATGGTGTTGCTCCATCCATTCTATGACAATAAGTACATCATACGATCGTAAAGATATGATGTTGAGGTTTATTTTCATCTGAAAGACATTAAGGTTTAGCTCATATTCTTTAAAAATTTCTGAAACTTTTCATTGCCTACCTATGGATAACTTAACCAGCCAAGTTTTATCATGTTTCACTTTTCCTAGCTTGCATTCATCAACAATTCTAGGAGAAACATAGCTCCGGCAAGCACCGAGATCAATAAGTATTGAAATAGAAGTGTTCAAGATCTTACCTTCTATTTCATCCATTCTAGCTTCATGGTCTACCTATCAGCCATCCAATGCTGCACAAATCCATGGTGTTCTGGCTATGTCCTCAACAATTGGTTCTTCCTGTAAGTTATGCAAGACCCCACTGGTCTTTTTCTTATAATCTCGAGCATAATGAGGCTCATTGCATTTCCAACACTTGATTTGTAGGGGAGAAAAATTGTCTCCACTCGCTACTAGTTTGTTAACATTAGCAGCTGGTACATAAGGCTTCGTATTGGTTTTATTAAAGTTCTTGTTCGCTTGAAGGCTGTTGTTCTGCTTCCTATATGGATGTGGGTTGGACCCAAGTTTACGTTTATCAGAGAAGTTTTTAGACTTGTGTCGCTTTTGGTTCATGTTGTCCTGCCTTAGCTGTCCATGTTCATAACAGAGACTAGATTTATGCAATGTTGTATCCAAGGTCTTAGGAATGTCCAATTCAATCCTGTCTGAAAAACTGGGAGGAAGACATCCTAGGAACTGGTAGATCTTTACCTTTTCTTCTTTGATGTATGGCACATAATGCAATAGATCTAGAAATCTATTAATAAACACGTCCATAGTCATGCATCCCATGCGTAGTTCATGAAACTCTTTCACTTTTCTATCATAGAACCTTTCTGAGATATATTTCTCTTGGAAACATTTTCGGGAAGTATTTGAGCGTATTTCCCACAACTCATCTTTCTTGGTGTGTTTTAAATCCCTCCACCATATTGCTTCCTTACCATTTAATTTATAGATCGCAAGCCAATCCTTCATCTCACTTGAATAGTTATGAACCTAGAAATACTTACTCATGCCCAGCAACCACTCTTCAGCCTTCTCCCCATTATTTACTTCACCTTCATAGGTTGAGGCTCTTGCTTTTCAAAACTCCCCCTGAAGACTGTCATTTCTTATTTGTTTCTTTCTTCAGGGAAAAAGAGAGTCATCATTGGAAGGACTGTGATGGTCTCCTTTCAGTGCTTCAGGGGTTCATACCTCTTTTTCTTCTTCTCTTGGGCTGCTATCCCATTTATGGTACGGTTCTCTTTTGGAACTGTTTGTGGACTGGGTAGGTTTATCCTGCAGGCTTCCTCCTGTCATATTTCTTAGTAATGCTTCATTTATAGCTTGTTGTTATTTTATTTCATTTAGACTGTCTTCTTTTAGACTTCGTAATTCTGCTTGGAGATTGTGTATAGTCTTCAAATATCAGAATTCAGATCCACCACCAGTTCTCCTTCTGGGGTGGGGGTGTTCATTCTTCCTTGCTAGTTTTTATCTTCCTCAGTGTTCATAAAATGAACTGTTCATTAAAAAATTCCTGAAATTTAAAAAAAATTAAATAACAGAAAAAATTTCCTGCTAGTAACAAATTTAATACCATACTTTATTTTCCTGGTAGTAAGTGCTTAGTGCATCCCTAGGTCTCTTAGTATTGAAACTGAGCTCTGATACCACTTGTAATGTCCCCAAAATAGAAAAAAAAATAAAAATTATAGGCTAGTAAAAACTACCTAGACAGAACATTATTGACTTGCAAAACTAAATCATACGCTTCATGTACCACTGTTTACTCATAATATGTTATTATATTCTATCATTTACTTTCAGTCATTAGTATTAATGTATTTTACTTACGATGTCATACTTCTATTTACTGCTTAGTCTTATGTTTATACATATGTTGTGTATGTGTCGTTACTGGATTTAAAAGCTTCATCCTTTCTACATAGTCCTACTTGTTCTTTATAAAGTCCTAACTTAACTTTGTTTGTGGAAACAAGTGGGCAGAGTGGCAGGAATTGTTCTTCCATGATGGTTTGAGAGGTAATGGTGCTTACTTGTTAACATGCTTATTTAGTTCTCTGAACTAAGGAACCTATTCTATTCATATGTAGTTCAAACTTTGCAACGGGGTCTTATTTAAAGAGTATTGAATGTCTTCATCCTAAAGAACCTACTTCTGCTTGTTGGGGTTCCTTACTGACTCAAATTTATAACCTTGTAAGTGTTATTCTCGTCAATTTAGTTATCTCAGATAAATTCTTGTACATTACTTATACTTCCTTATGTTTTTAGTTTTGTCTTTTTATACTTAATATAATCTCGTTCTATGTTTATTTATTTAAAATTATTAACATCCCTATGTTCTCTTATGTGCAAGTTATGATCTTGGATTAAAACCAAACCTTTGATTTTTAAGGGGTTTAAATATTTAACATGGCATATTTTATATGCCATGTTTAGTAAGCATTAAGCTTAGGGTATATGATTTGTATTAGGTTAAGGCCTTAAGCCTATGGTTTATATGTTGTAAGCCTTGTGGCTTAAAACTTTGGACTAGCGCATGATAAACATGGACTATGTACCAACCATAACCATTTTATAATATAAACATTGTAATATATTGACCTTGTGATGTGATTTGGGGTGGCAACATATCACATGGTTTGGAACTTATACATTGGGGTTTAACAATTTGCATGGTGGTATAGACTATCGTTGGTAACGATTGCAAACTATGGCAAGGTGGGTTTTTGGCTTTGATGTTGGAAACCAGCTAGTGCCATTAATGCACCTTGTTTTTCATGGAAGCTAAAATATAGGATTGGCTCACGATGGCTTGGTCATTTCGATTATCAATTGGGGTTTTGTCTTGGCTCTACGCAGGTGTAATGGAGGAAACTTCCAAACTTGGAAGGTAAGTTTCGATGGGGTTTTCTTGCCTTCTATTTCATGTTGTTTTGAAGCTTATGTCGTTGCCATACTTCTAAGTCATGGTTCCTCTTGTTGGTTGTAGGTGTCGTGGTATGAGGGAGAGCAGTGTGGCTCAAGCTCTATCATGGGTTTGAATGTGAGCAAAGTGCAAGGTAAGCCTTTCCAACAAGCTTGTGATTGTTGTCCCTTAGATTGTCTGTGTGGTTTTTCATCGTTTGGTTTTGGAGTTCTCTATGGGGTTTGAATTCGCCTTCGGTCTTTGTAATGAAAAGACTTGGGTTTTTTAAATTAATAGTGTGGGTTTTGGCCATGGAGAAAACTTGCATTTCTCACAGGATCTGCATATTGAATTTTGGGTTTTGTAGATCATAATGGATTTGGGGATTTTGAGCCATGGGTTGCACCATTGCATGTAATGGCGCCATAGCCCATTGGCACACCTATGTTGTTATACACCTGAATGGCACCTCTCCGTCCGAGTGCTGACATCCCTCAGGTTGGCACACAAAAGGACACTTATGGATAGAGGTTTTCCTTAAACACTATAGCTTGGCTTATGATGAAGTACATTCCCTATATACCCAGCTGGTTACTTTGCTATTTTACCATGTTGAGATGTATTCGCGACTATTATTCTATACAACTCACGAGTCATTCGCGAGTCTCGATTGATGCAAGTCACGAATCCTTGTATCCGCGGGTTTCCCTTATTCTTAGTCGTGAATCATTCACGGGTTGCTCTACTACATACCCGCGAATGTGTATCTTAACATGAAAACATAAAAACACGCGCTAATGGGATATTAGTTAATCCATTTAACTTAATTTCCTTAACTGCTACAACTTCCCCAACCTTCGAGAACTGCCTTATTTCACCCATATAAATACAAGCCTTGGGGAGGGTGTTTGATAGATACCCTTGGAGAGCAAAGTTATGCTGGTGGATTGTTTACAGAAGTATTTGGAGTAGTGAAACTCAGAATCCTTTGGTTGCAGAGGAGTTCTTGTCTCAGACATTGGGTTGTAACCTTAAACTCTTTCCATTATTGATAATAAAGAGATTACTTCTTCCATATGTGTTTCATGTCTTGTGGTTTGATAAATGTTTATATTTCAGTATGATATGTGTTTTATCTAACCTGCTTATATGTACATGAATCATCTTGTATCTGGAAGAATGTTTCTTGACAGGTGAAAGAGGAGCAATCCTGAAGAATTTGGAAGTGGAATAGAGAGGAAGAGGATAGCAAGGATCGACCTTCGTTTAACAAGTAAGTCCTTCTAACCCTCCTATTTCCTGTTCTACACTTTAGAAGTCAATTGTCTGCAAGTGATTGAGTATGTTGGTAACCCCAGACCTATGGTTATTAGGTGCATAATCCTGTACAACAGAACTGGCGACTCCGTTGGGGATAGCCTAGACTGTTGTAGGTCATTTCTGTCATCCTGACCAGTTTTGCTTGTGAGTCTGTTTGTGATTTTTATCCTGGTTCTTATTTGCTTCAGCATTTGAAAGTCTTGGGTTTTTTCTTGATTTTTTGAGAAAATTTTTATACCCATTTGCGGGTTGTCTTTCTAGACAGTCGCGAATACTGGTTTGCATTCGTGGGTTGTAATACTAGACAGTCGCGCATCATTCGCGACTTGCTCTTATACACAGTCGCGCATACTCCTAGAAATTGGGATTTTTAAGTAAGAGTTTGCTTGTTCTTTTTCTTGGTATAATCCATGTTTTCTGAGAAGATTTTCTTTAAGAATGTTGTAGAGTTTGTTTGAATGCCTCAGTTGATCACACTTCGTGCTTCTTGAAAGCCCTTGAGTATTTTGTGCTTGATTTATTTACTGTTTTCATCCTGAAGTATTTTGGCCTGTTTGGGTTGTGGGTTAAAGTGTCTTAGTCCAAATCAGTGATCAGGGTCTTGGGCTCTGTTTTTTCTAGTCTGTCTTCTAACAGTAGCTGGTTGTCACTTGCCTTTGTAAGTCTGCAGTGATTCTTTGTCATTGTTTGCACCCAATCTAGGGTTCCTAGAATTCCTCTTTGTGGTGGTCTGTTGGTTCTGTAAGCCTGTTTGCTTCAGTTTATGGCTTTTATACAGTTTATAAAGTTTCAACTTTACTCAAGTAGAGTGCATTGTAGATGCATAGTAGATTTTTGAGCATTTTTAAACGTGAAAAGAAAACATAGTTAACCTTTTGCATTGTGATTTTGCATAAGTAGTGTTTGTTTCATTTTAAAAATATAATCTCAAAATATACAAAAATATAGGCTTAGTTTCTCTTATTGTTGCTTTTAATTCATCAATACATATTTGAAAAATGAAAAGAAGTTTGTTTAGTAGTAGTAGTTGGCTTTGAATACACCTTTACTTTCATTTGTTTCTTGTTTGAGTCAAAACATCATACAATATATCACTCTGTTACCTCTTGAGTAAAGAACAGCCCTCTAAAATAAACGCATAAATTAAAATTTACTAGTAAGTTTTTATTTTTAGGGGCCTTTCACCTACTAGCTTAGGCTAGACTTGTGGACTAGGGAGTGTAAACTTCCCACAAGTTATAAACTCAGACGTAGTGGACCTTTCTTTAGGTAAATCCTTGACTTTATCACTGTATCTGGGAAGCTCCTCTCAAACGGGAGTTAAGCACTAGGCCGTGTGGAGGCTTGGATAGAGGAGATAACCCTCCAAATCCTTGTCAAAGCGTAACCCATGAATTTTAGGCATCTAGGGATTCTGTCCTAGACAGAGTTTCGGGCTCAGCTACCCTGCCCATGCGTACGAGTTCGGCTGACGACTGTCCCACCAGACTATTGATACTGCCAAGGTAGCCTTTAGTATCTTGTCTCTTTAGGGTTCATACCTAGGTAAACCGGAAGGTTATTTCTAGTTCACCTTGAACGGGCTTGGAAGGTAACCCTTGTTGAGAACGATGCTTCCTTTCTTCTGAGTACCTGGTATGTAGAACATGTCTACATAGTTTTGAACACTTAAGGGGTCACCGCCCCTACCAGTGCCCTCCAAGTTCACCAGTGCTCCTCGTTGTGACAACCCGGTAATGAAATATATATCTTCCACGGTAAGCTCTAAGGTCTCACCCTGAAGATTGAACATCCCCAACTCATGGTCCCAGTAATTGACCATGAATTCCAATATGTGGAAATTGGATCGCATGGGTGAGGTAAAAAAGAAATTCAGCAGCCCACAAGTCCTCAATGCTTGTATTGTGGGCGCGCTTTGGAGTGCCGCATGATCCATTACTTCATGCTCTCTCTCTCTCCACTCCAGAACCATGTTTACCTGGCAAATACAAGCAATTTGGATTTAGTATTTCATATTAAAAAATTTCAAAAGTTGCATATTTTTTAAGTTTTTCCCTTTTGCGCAGCATTCACGATTGTCCCTTTAGACAGGTCGTGAATCATTCGCGGCTATCTAGTTAGACAACCCGCAAATGAAACGTGTATTCGCGACTCTCCTGTGTAGCAACCCGCGAATGCATACTGTGGTAATTTTGGGCTGCTCATAAATACCGAATTCACCATTAATTTTAATATTTGCTTGGATCAAATTAAAGGGCTTAGGGTGTAGAGTTACCTGAAGCTGACAGATTCTGATTCTGATAGTCCAATTGTCCTCGGTGATTGATCAAAGGTAGAGGGTATTCTTGCTCTTTATGGTTCATAAAGTTCAAATGGTATGAAATGTTTTAATTTTCATTCTATTTATAGAAATAATATTTCATAAAGTGGGTTTTTATTCTATAGTTTGAAATGCTCATCAACTAATGCCATACTTTTGTACCCTGGAACAGGTTTATAAACTTTTACAAAGTGTTGTTGCTCTAATAGGGTGGTTTTGCTATTTCCAACACATGTTGGCATCTTATCACTCCACATTAACCTTAGTATTTAACATTTTTCCATGGACTATGGTATTCTAAGCCATTAGTCCCTTGTGTCTACCATTGTTCTTCCGTGGCTAGGGCCCTTAGTTCATGAGTATCATCTTTCTATGCCTTTGTCATCCTTTGTTGCTCATGCCGCCACTGTTTCAGGTCCAGGGGTGTCCTTTTAGCTATTTTTCACGCCAAATAGAGCTTCTTCTGAATCTCTTCTTACAAGCTATTCCTTTATAGGACTCCCCACCTTTATGGAGTTTCTTTAGGCCCAGGTCTGACTCCTTTAAAATAGACTTGACTGCCGAGTTATCTCGTCCGTTCAAGCTCTTTAAGAATATGTGAATGGGCATCCACATTGGTGGTAGGTTATCTCTTTCTCGGACCATGCGGAATAATACGAGAAAGGATCACTCTCTTTTGTTTTGAATTGAGAAGAGTGTTCTCGGGTACAGGTTTATCACTTTTCCGAACCTGAGGGACTAAATTTACAGAAAAGGAACACCCGGTTTGAGCTTAGTTTTCTCTTTTTCGTGCTCTGGACCCAAACATGAAAAAGATTCCAAGTGTACTTTGTGTCTTTGTCATGCTCGTTAAACACTAAAGAACAAAGCAACAATTTTATTGTTGTAAGCCCCATTTCTCGTAACCAAATGGATCTTTCCGAGTGATCTTGCTTTCCTTCACACTCGTAAAACTCAAGCTATTCTATGATGTTCTGGAAGGAGTGTTGGGCAGGTGGTAATTTAACCTTTTTCGGACCTCCCTGAATAAGTAAGAAAAAGGTTCACCTTTTATTCTTCGAAAGTTAAGAGAGTTCTTCTGTGGTTTGTTTTATACCTTTTCGGCCTCAGGAGACTAAATTGGACGAAAAAGGACCCCCCTAGCGTCTTCTTTGGAATTTTCAGACTCCCTAAATGTGAAAATACCGGCTAAGCATGTACTAGTTCGAGCTCATTAAATCCATGAATCAGTGACACTATCAAGCATTATTTTCCCATCTCTTCAAGCTTGTTAAACAATGAAGAGGGAACCGAGTTTACTTTCCTGGACTCGTTAAAATTTAACAGGGAAGGTAAGGAAGAAGTTTTCTCTTGTTTTGAGTAATGGCAGCATGTCATCCTTGAACATAGCACTCTTTGCTTTCCAATATCCATGTTTTAGTGTGTACTTATGTTCAGCTATCACTTTGGGTTTCTTACTCCTCCTCTTGTCCATTATACCTGGGGAATCCGATCATGTCTCCTACATGACAGATAAGTCTAGTTGTTCTATCTATCCGTTATATGCTGCCTTGGGTCATCTCTGTGTTGTGCTCACTATTCAAGGACTCTTCCCAATGTCTGATTTATAGCCTAATTCCATCACTTTTATATCTGTTATCTATTTGTGTCTCCCTTCTTTTCCCAGTTCCTAGTCACTCTTGTGATCCGTTGGAGGATCTGTTGCCTTCCTTATCACAGCATGGTTCCGTTTCAATACTTCCTGATGACGAACACCTAGAGTTTTGACGATCGTACCTCAAGATTCACTTCCATTATTGGTGCATTCCTTTGCTTCAGTTGTCAACTATCCCTTATTAGTTAACAACCTGTTGAATCCTTTCCATGTTCGACTTCAACTTACCCTTATTCACATGGCTTGGATTGTACTGGTTCTTTGGGATCCTTTATGAATACCTTAGTTCACACTTATGGACTGAGTTGCACAAGATTATGTTCGATTAATCTACATAGCTTCCAAATCTTTGAAGACTCGTCATTATTGTATATTGTGGCTTCGATCCACCTTTGTAATATACGTGGTTTTATACCCATATCATATGATGTACTCAAATATTGTAAAGGAGCTAGTGTTCCAGTAAATTGAACATAGCATCCTCATATATAACTTTGTATATGACATTACTATGTATTTGTTTCAGGTACTCTCTCTACTCCATTGGATTTCTGAGTTTCTCCTAGAGCTAAATATTATAATGTATTTCAGCCAGTGTTCCCCTCTGACCTCACACATTAGGGGGCATCTGTTATACACCTAAATGGCACCTCTCCGTCCGAGTGCTGACATCCCTCAGGTTGGCACACAAAAGGACACTTATGGATAGAGGTTTTCCTTAAACACTATAGCTTGGCTTATGATGAAGTACATTCCCTATATACCCAGCTGGTTACTTTGCTATTTTACCATGTTGAGATGTATTCGTGACTATTCTTCTATACAACTCGCGAGTCATTCATGAGTCCCGGTTGATGCAAGTCGTGAATCCTTGTATTCGTGGGTTGCCCTTATGCTTAGTCGCGAATCATTCGTGGGTTTCTCTACTACATACCCGCGAATGTGTATCTTAACATGAAAACATAAAAACACGCGCTAATGGGAGATTAGTTCATCCATTTAACTTAATTTCCTTAACTGCTACAACTTCCCCAACTTTCGAGAACTGCCTTATTTCACCCATATAAATACAGGCCTTGGGGAGGGTGTTTGATAGATACCCTTGGAGAGCAAAGTTATGCTGGTGGATTGTTTACAGAAGTCTTTGGAGCAGTGAAACTCATAATCCTTTAGTTGCAGAGGAGTTCTTGTCTCAGACGTTGGGTTGTAACCTTAAACTCTTTCCATTATTGATAATAAAGAGATTACTTCTTACATATGTGTTTCATGTCTTGTGGTTTGATAAATGTTTATATTTCAGTATGATATGTGTTTTATCTAACCTGCTTATATGTACATGAATCATCTTGTATCTGGAAGAATGTTTCTTGACATGTGAAAGAGGAGCAATCCTGAAGACTTTGGAAATGGAACAGAGAGGAAGAGTATAGCAAGGATCGACCTTCGTTTAACAAGTAAGTCCTTCTAACCCTCCTATTTCCTATTCTGCACTTTAGAAGTCAATTGTCTGCAAGTGATTGAGTATGTTGGTAACCCCAGACCTATGGTTATTAGGTGCATAATCCTGTACAACATATGTGGTCTTGACTGCGAAGATGTCATTACTGTGCATAATGTAAATACTCTGCATTTTGTGAAATGGCCATGGTTTTTATGCTTACAGTGTGTGGATGGAAATCATGTTGCGTTAATGGTCTATTATGATGGTTTACAAACAGGAATACGCATTAGTTTATGGTATGTGTTGAGTATTTATTTTTGCTGTAATAATGGACAGCCTGGGGTAAGGCCATGTCGTAAATGGATTGAACCTTTCCCTTAGAGGTTGCGATAGATCCAATAGATTTTATTACTATTTATACTGCATTGTTTAGCGTGTGGAGTGAATTCGTTTACATAGTTAGTTTAATAACTATAACCATACTATGTATTTTCATTTTCCATGTTGTGTTTTGGGTGAATGTTGTGCATAGCTTCAGATGATTGTTTTATTGTTTTAATGATTTCGTAGGTTTAATATATAATGTGGATTATATGGGAGCCAGATGTGCAATCCCACTATGGCCTTCGTTGTCGTAGATAGATTTTTAAATGGACTGTGTAATAATTGTTTTGGCCGAGGCCGTGCTTACAGTATTGGGAAGACATAAATGTCTTATGACCTCGTCGTAGCATAATGGTTTGTTATTTTAATAGAATTGATTTTATTAATGTAGCCCGCATACTTTATTTGTATAGTGTGGCCTTGCTACCCACAGGGTTGAAACCCTGATCATGGTAGATGTAATGATTTGTATAATTGATATGGATGAGGGTTGGGCTTGTATGCCCATAGGATTTGATTCCTGTCCCAATTGTAATACTTGGGTTTATAATATGATTTCGATATGGTTTAATACATGATACAATTCCTGTGTATGATGTATTGTTTAATTCACTATATGGAATGAAATGCTTGCAAGTTAATTTTGGTTATTGTTTATGGAAGTATGAAATGGTTGTTTAAATGAGGCTTGCAACTTGGGTTGCAAACCCATAGGGGTCGAAGTCATGGCCTATGTTTATAATTAATGTTTATGAGCTTTATGGGATGGGATATTTGAATTATTTGTAAATGTAATTATAATCTTATTTATTTTAATTACTAGGTTTGTGGATTTAGAGGTGAACATAGATATGAATCTTTGGACCAAAAGGATGGTCACGATACTTCTTTCTCATTTATTTGTGATGTTGTTATTTAATGGAATGATTGACTATTTAGTTTGTATTTAAACAGAGAGACCTTGGAAGGTATTAATTGTTTATTTATCTTGGATTTAAATGTAGAGATAGCTTTCACATTTGTTTATGTATGATGTCCTNTATAATAGTTCAGTTATAGATAGTACCTTAGGTTATCTAGTTTGTATATTTATGTATTTTAAATCTTGTTTCTAAGATTAATCTATTTTATTCTATAACATGTCTCTATTGACAAATGGAATATGTCAGTAGAGTAAGCAAGTTTAACAATACATTTTTATAGTAATCTAAAACAAAACCTAGTTTTCATTAAACCTAGTTTAAGTAATGAAGATAAATACATAAACTAACTTAATTGACAAACCTAGGTGAATACAACATGAGGTATCATTTTCAGCCTAGGGTTATCATTTAAGAAATGTAAACCCTAGAAGATATAGATAGAGCAATCATTTCTAGGTTTATAAATATAATATGAAACTTTTCATAAAGAAGCCATCATTTATGCTAGAAATGAAGTTGACATACTAAGAACTCATACCTGTAATTTTTTATTCTCCTTTAATGGTTGAACCTGCACACTTTTAAATAACCAACATTAACAATTTAAGACAGATCTGACCTCTGCTTTCATGATGAAATAACTTGGGAACTACCATGTTCCACCCAACCATGATCCAGAACCATTCCTGGCTTCAATCCGTATCCCCTCAAGATGGACTCCAACATGCAAGTAGCTTGGAGCTCCTAAGGTAGGGTTTCCTATCTTGTGTATCAGATTTGGATCAGTTCTCTTTTTTCCATCTAGGAAAATGTTCTCCAAGAATTACTTGAGAGCAAACAGGCAGAAAAATGACTCCTCTAATGATAGATCAAAACCCCAAGTTGTTCCTTGGCTTGATGATTTATAGACATACTTTTCAGTCAAAGGGACAGTTAAATTAAGAAACCTTTGTTTCTTGATTTAACCATTTTCAATTATTTTGGGTAATTATTAATATTTTAACTAGGGAACTTTCTTCTAGTTCCTATTTAGACTTTTAGGTTTTGGACTATTTATTATCTTTTAATAATAAATAATAATTGATGGAGCTTCTTCTTATTTATTTCATTTATTTATATTATTAATATATTTAGTTATTTATACATACCATGTATAAAGTACATAATAATATAAAATTTTGTTAACAATGCCATTGGGCATCATATACCATGATCCCTACACTTAATGACACTTATTCATTATGGTCACGTAGGTAGATGGTTTAGGTATACTAGGCTAGGAAACTCTAAACATCCTTTCATGTTGGATTTACCTCGTATAACGTGGTATCTCTTCAGTACTTGATGAGAATATAGAAATTCAAAATTTCATTTAATCACTTATAAATAAGTATGATGAGCTCAATATTCTTCTCGAGTCATTTTCACTCGAATGTTATTAAATTGTTTTCCATAACCCCTAGCGCTTACCAGAGCCCATACTCAACACTTTAATAGGGAGTTACAATTCAGTGCAATTCCAGAGCTCCTCGCTCAACACTAATGCTAGGATGTACTTGTATGATACACCTAGGGGTACAATGGCCAAGGATCCAATGCTCCAAAGCTTATGCTCAACATCAACATGGAAGGCTCGAGGGATTATGCCCAATACTTCCAATTATCTTTTCATGTGTTCCAGAGCTTCTCGCTCAATGCAAAGGTAAGCACTCATGTGCTCCAGAGCTTCTTTCTAGACACAAATCATCAATCACTCAAGTATTCCAAAGATTCCCGTTGAACACAAATCATCAACCACTCAAGTTCTCTAGAGCTTCTCACTTAGCACAAAACATCTCATGAATCATGTTCCTCAGGGTCCACACCCAACACAAATAAGCATATATATATAATAAAAAATTGGCTTATGACAAATATATAAAACAAATCATCATGTTCATATGTAGTGGTGTCCTCGACCCAATGTAAAAATAAAACATCAAGATAATCATCACAATCAATAGGCACATGCCTATAAGTGTTAAGTCCAAAATTCGAAATATTGCACTTGGGAGATGTGGTGAGAAAGCTTAGGGCTTGGCCCAAGCCTTGTTTTGACATTTTTCTTCTTGGTCGCTCGCTCTCTGCTCCTTCTCTGCGAGAGGGAAGGTGGTGGTGGTACTTCGACAGATAGGTAATGATGGGTGTCTAGTTTTTGTTGGAATCATTGTTGGTTTGATTCGTGGGTACTATTCATACCTATCACGATTTGGATTTATTTTTTTGAAGGTTTCCAGAGGGGTGAGTGAAGGGTTGGGTCGTCGCTCATGGGTGAAACCATAGCAATGCCAACCTTCTTAATAAGCCCACTGTGCAAGTCCTTACTAGTTTCCTCTTATGGTATCATGGTTGTGAATGGGTGTTACTCTTCGTGTTTTAGTTTTCTTCCGCCTTGTTTTACTAGATGATTTTGGGTTTTGGGGGTTTGTCTGTAACTTGACAGAGCTATGTGTATTGAAAAATTCCCCAAGATTTTGGTTTTCATAAGTTGGGATTTCATTTAGCCTTCGGGCCTCAATTAATTACATGTAAAGGGGTTTTATTAAAAAGGAACTCTGTGTATCGAGGCCTGGGTAATGCCTTGAAAGGCTCTGTGCAAATTGTTATTTAAGGTTTGATGATGGATACAGGCCATGGTTAGCACCATTGCTTGCAATTATGTAAGGCTATAAACAAATGACTATGTAAACTTATTTTAATGGATTATAACGACTGTCTTTTTCAATATATATATAATGGGTTTGATCTATGTGGTTGATATGCTTGGACGGTGTAGATTCGGTTTCATTATCTAATTTTGTTGTAAGAATGTAAAAGGGTGATAGCATATGGATTGGGTCCATGTCATGGATGGCATGATCACTTTCCATGGTAGCTGTGATAGCATGAATAGTGTAGACCTACAATTTATTAAAGTAATACATAAATGGAAAGTAATTCCTTTCTGGGGGTGTAAACACTGCGTTGGCAATGTTGCTATAGGTTGTTTCATTGACAAGCTTTAACCATTGAAATATTTACTTTTAGTTTATTGTTGATTAATTATGGGGTCGAGGCCATGCATTACAGTGTATGTGAATTGTATGGTTCTTACAACCTCTACATAAAGAATTACTATTATTTATAGTCTGCATACAAACTGTGTATAGCATGGCTTTATAAAATGTGAATAGACTCTATAGGATTTGATCATGGGTCATTGTTTATGACAAGGGTTTTATTTATAAATTAATTACTATGTATTTAATTAGCTTATGGTTTTTATTCGTTGGACATTGTATAATAAGGGAATGCAATTTCTGTTATGTGGAAAGGAATATTAGACAGTTTGGATTAAAATATTTATGTCTTGGCTTTATAATATGACAATAAGCACTACTTTGCATGCTTTGGTAGATATAGTTATTTAGGAAAAGAATTAGATTGTGGACCAATAGAGGGTCTTGATACTTTTTCTATTAATTGATTAAGATAATATTTGTTTTAATGGAAATGATTTGATTATTAGCATAAGTTTATTTATACACACCTTGAAGGGTCTTCACTGCTTCTTATCTTGGATCTAGTATGTGATGTTTATAATTTATTCTTAGATGTAATTATAGTGTTGGTAGATTAGATTTATATTTATATTTCTAGATATGAAACTTAATTTTGAACTAGTCCTTTTAATTATAACATGCCTCTGTAGACAGTATGAAATATGTCAGTAGAGTATATAGGCCAATGGACAACTATGTAATTAATCTGAAATAATACCTAGTTTGTAGGAAACCATAGTTTAAGGAGGAAAGATAATACAAAAGTAAAACTAAGGTGCAAAACCCTTGATAAATATTTACACAGAAAATAAATTACAAAAGTAAACTAGATGAAAAAACACTAGATAAATCTAACATAGGAAATAAATTACAGCTGAGGGTTTATAATTAAAATGTAAACCCTTAAAAGAATTTGACATGGAAAACAAAAGCATCTTGGGTTACAACATATAATAGAAACCCTTGCATAATCTAGCCAACACTTAATCTAGAAAATTAAATAGACAACCCATAATCGCATACCTGAAATTTGAATCTTCTTTAATGGCTGAAACCTGCACACTCAATTAACCAACATTAACAATTCATAAGCAGATATAACCTTTGTATTAGATGACCGAATCACTTGGGAACTACGGCGTTCCACCCAAACATGACTCAAAACCATTTCAGGTTTCCATCCGGATCCCCTCGAACTGGTTCCAACATGTAAGTAGCTTAGAGATCCTAAGGAAGGGTTTCCCTAGCTGGTATATCAGGTCTAGATCAGTTCTCCTTTTTCCTTCTAGGAAAATGTTCTCCAATAACTCTCTTGAGAATAGTTAGGCAGAATCATGACTCCCAAAAGATAGATGATGTCCCCAAGCCTCTCTTTGGCTTGAGACTTTATAGACAGACTTTTCAGTCAAACACGCAGTTAAATCAAGAATCCTTGATTTCTTGATTTAACCCTTTTTATTTAATTTGGGTATTTTTAATACTTTAACTTAGGAACTTTTAACTAGTTCCTATTTATACCTTTGTAGGTATTATACAATTTATTATCTTTTAGTGATAAAAAATAATGGATGTAGCATTTCCTTCTTCCTTACACTATTAATATTATTACTATATTTATTCTTTATACATACCATGTATAAAATACATAATAATATAACATTTGTTAACATGTCTCTTTGGGCATCATATAATATGATCCCTTGACTTATGAAACTTTCTTCATTAAGGTCATTAGGTAGATGGTTAGGTATACTAGGATAGGAAACTATAAACATCCTTGCATGTTGGATTCTTTCGTATAACACAGTAGTTCTTCAGTGCTTCATGAGAAAACAGGAATTCAAAATTTCATTTAATCGCTTATAAATAAGTCAGATGAGATCAATATTTTTCTTGAGTATTTTTCACTCAAGAATCATTAATTATTCCGAGTAACTTCTCATCGGCTTTAAAGTGCTTCCATTGCACTTTCAACTAGACTATGATGTGCTTCCTGGGCTGCACCTCCCTCTTGTCCAATATATGAAGAGGTTTAGGGGAAAACTCCCCTTTAGTTTCCACTTTCAATAAGGACCAATCAATAACATGTTTAGTATCATAAACATATTTCTTTAACAAGGATGCATGGAAAACATTATGTACTCTTATGTGAATGGGTAACGTTATTTCATATACCACTGGCCCTCTCTTGGCCAGTATTTCAACAGGTCCACAAAATCGAGGTGCTAACTTGCCACACCTACCTAAGCTCAATGAACTTCGTTTTGATTTTACTTTCAAGTAGGCATGATTGCTTATTTGATACTTTTTATGTTTTCTTCTCTTATCCTCGTAGCTTTTCCGGTAGTCTTGTGCTTCTTTAAGGTTCACCTGGACCTTTGTAACCAACTGTTCCAAGTCCTTTAAGAAATAGGGCCCTAACATGAGCCGATCCACTGGGATATCCCAAGTAACCGCTATTCTACACTTTCATACATAGAGTAACTCAAAGGGACTTATCTTGGCAGAAGCCCGGTATATGTTGTTATATGGAAACTCTACAATATGTAGGTAGTCCTCCCATTTAGTGGGGTTCTTCATGTCATAAATCCTAAGCATGTCCTCAACAATCTGATTTAGGCTTTCTGTCTTCCCGTCTATCTCTGGGTAATAAGCAGTGCTAAAGCTCAACTTCGTCTCTATTTCGTAGAATAAAGATCTCCAAAAGTTTCTGGTAAACTTTGTATCTCAATCCGAGATGATTTCGTTGGGTATCCCGTGCAATCTAAATATCTCTATCAAGAAGATATCGACAATGTGTACTTCCTTGTAGGTCGAATTCACTAAAATGAAGTGTGTTTTTTGACAATTTGTCAACTACTACAAAGATAGAATCATTTGGTTTCTTAATTTTCAGTAAACCCGTGATAAAATCCATACGAATGACCTCCCACTTCCATTCTGAAATGGGTAATGGTTGTAGCAATCTCTAAGGATGTTGATGCTCAAATTTGACCAGCTGACATTCCTGACATTTCATGCTAAACAACACAATGTTGGCCTTTAACTTAGGCCATAAAAATGTCTCTTAACGGCATATATCATATTTTGATATCCCGGATGCCCCGAGTAGGGTGCTCGACAAAATTTCGTGAGGATGTTGGAGCAAATGTCCCATCCTTATGGAACGTACAATCTCTCTTTGGATCATAGCAGTCCTGATTCGTCTACCTTCTACTCTTTTTGTTGTTCAAACAACCTGTCCTCTTGGACTTTCTTGAGGATTTCTACATAGAGAGGGTCAACTCTATTGGTCATTCTAATCCTCTCGTGCAGTTCTGAATCTATTTGACTCAAATTCACTTCATTGGTGCATTGGTCAACTTGACCAGCATCACTAGAAACTCATAGTGCCTGTACCTTGTACGAAAGGTGATTTTTTTATTATCCTTGTTGTGAATCAGTACCTGATGGTACCCATATCGGAGGACAATATTTGAAAATATTTTGGATCCTCTTACCTGGTCAAATAAGTCATCGATACTAGGGAGTGGGTATCGGTTCTTTATATTCATTTTGTTATGCTGACGGTAATCGATGCACATCTGCACCGTACCATTCTTTTTCTTTATGAATAGTATTGGTGCCCCCCAAGGGGACACACTTGGTCGGATATACCCTTTTTTTATCAACTCCTCCAATTGCAGTTTGACTTCCACCAAATATGGTGCACTCATGCGGTAAGGGGATTTGGAAGCCAGAACTGATCCTTGTGTCAGTTCTATGGAAAAGTCTAGGTCTCATTTCATAGGTAATCCTGGGATTTCCTCGGGAAACACGTCCTTGAACTCTACAAGAATAGGAAATTCCTCTATGTGATGTTGTCTCTCATACTATATGTCTCATATGTTTACTACAAACAACTTGCATCCTTCCTTATAGAAACTTTCTTTGGAATTCCTTGAACCTTTACTTGGTTCCCTTGGCTGTCTATATAGAAGATTGACTTGTGTAGGAAATCGAGCATGACATGGTGCTGTTCCAACCAGTCCATGCCGATAACTATATCATACCATCCTAAGGGTAGGATGTTTAGGTTTACTTTCATTGAAAAACCTTTCAGGTTTACCTTGCAATCTTTCACTATTTCTAAAACTTTCCATTTTGTAATTGTGGCTAACTGAACCAGCCGATGTTTATTGTGTTTTACTTTTCCTAGCTTGCATACATCAACAATTTTAGGTTAAACATAGCTCTAGAAAGCACCGGGGTCAATAAGTATTGAAATAGAAGTGTTCAAGATCTTACCTTCTATCTCAACCATGGTATCTTGATGGTACGCATGTCGGCCATCCAAAGCTACATAAATCCGCAGTGTTCTAGTTATGTCCTATATGGTTGGTTCTAGTTGTAAGTTGTGCAAGACCCCATTGGTCTTATTCTTACAATCTCGAGCATAATGAAGCCCACTTCGTTTCCATCAGTTGATGTGTTATTCATCACAGCCAAATAGGGTCCTTAATTACGGAATGGTCTTATTCACTCCCTCTATGCATATGAAAATTGTATGGTTTCATCTGGGTCCAATGTGCATCCTATGAAATTCCAAAGTTTTTATCAGGCAGATAGAAAGGTAATACAAAAGAACAACGACAGAAAGAAAACTTTATGTCATTTTTCTTTTCTATCACCTTTCTGTCTACCTGATAAAAACTTTGGAATTTCATAGGATGCACATTGGACCCAGATGAAACCATACAATTTTCATATGCAGAGAGGGTGTGAATAAGACCATTATGCAAGGACCCTATTTGGTTGTGATGAATAAGTATGGAAATATTGAAAGTGATTATAAACTGACATGAAAATGTGTACATTAGACCAATATACAATAGATGCTATTTTCTGAATAAGTGCTTACAAAATTTACTCTAGGCATATAATCATGCCACTAGAAATAATTAAATGGGATAAGTTATCCAAGGTATTGATTTATCGACTACTGAATCTTGAAGTGTATCTGTGGATTCGCTTGTCAAACCAAGCATAAAATAACAGAAACTGAAAATTACAATAAGTCGCTCTACCACCATTCAAGTGGGATATATAATAGATATTGCAGGTATTACAATGTTATCTGCAATGGAAATTTTTAACACCATATCTATCCTTTAAAGGTAGAAGGTTCTAGGCTCCAAATTCTATTGAGATGCATTATTTGCAATTACAAGATTTAGTTCCAAAATAAAATGTTAAATGGATTGATACGATCAATGGAATAGTTGATGCTACAAGCGATTTTAGTAGTGAAGAATCAGGGTTTGAGAATTTATTACTCTATATGTGAAAATATCCTCAAATTTGAGATTTGAATTAATAAATTAAATGCTACTACAAACTTGCAACTGATATGTATTTTCCAACTAGCAACCAAGATTTGTGACAGAAGAATGTTTTAACCTTTAGTTAGATTTAAAATAAGGTACACATGAGGCTAAAACTAGGGAAGATCTAGGAATTTCACTTATTAATCTGGAGTTTTCAACCCTGCAAATAAACCTTTTAGTTATGTTTTAGACCAGATTTAATCAATGCTACAGAGCATATTTCTAGAAGGTAATTCCTAACCACAAACTGGGGAAAACCTACCATGTGATTTGATGTTTTAGGGATGAGTTTAATACATGTAAATGACATAAATTTTTAGATCTTATAAAACATAAAATGAAAGATGAATTAAGATTTAAAATGGCATAAAAGTTGTGATTAGTGCCTAGCAAATCCAAGTTATGCAGATGGGGTCAATTGAGGATCTCATGGAGGATTTAGTGATTAAAGAGTAGATAGGGTTGAATGGTTCAAACCCAATCTACTCCTTAATAACTAGATCCACTTCAGAAATATTCAATAGGAAAATCCTAAGCTAGACATTACATATTTGTCAAACAAGAGCCACAAGGTGGAAATGTCACCACTATTCCTAAAAATTATTACTACAAGACAAATCCTATAGAATGGAAATATACCTATGTTTCAACCCCAACAGATCTTCCCATGCCAAACCAAGAAATCTATCATAATACACTTGTAATAGAAGTAAGGTTCACCCAACAAGTCACAAGGCACTTAACCCCCCCAAAAAAAATCACCTAATGTTGTCTGAAAAGTGTGTTCTTGGGGTAATTCCACAAAGAGATGCGGGTCTGGAGTCACATTACACGTGTCCAGCGAATAAAATCAACAATCAATCTATCCAGCACAAATTTTCCACCAGAATATCAACTCGCATTTAAATGATATATTACAATATCGTTGCCTCATTGATTTGGAAATTGTGTTTGTATTCGACAAGATTTCTTTAACCATTGTATTAAAATGAAAACAACACACAAATTTTAAATTTTAAGACATAAATATATTAAATACACATATAAACAGGTTTTTACTGGAAATGTTTGGACACTGCTAATACCACCATCCTGTCAAACAATATAAAACAAAAAATAGAGGAAAGAGTCATGTTGTCTTGCTATATGAATAAAATGCCACTAAATACTCCAGATAAATCTTTGTTATCTCTGAATGTTAACTTTCCAGCAAATAATATTTAGATATGGAAATATTTCTTCTAACAGAATGCACTTTGAGAAGCTCATGGAATGATTTTGTAGTGCACATGGAAATACATTTTTGTTGACTTATAAAAAAACTAGAGAAACAGTTTAGGGGAGGAATTTCAGGGATGAACCTACAGAGCTACGGGCATGGGCTTATTGTGAGAATCATTCCATATGATGTTTCCATATTTATTCGTTCTCCCATTGCATATTACAAATAGACTTGGGGACCCTAGAGGATTTTCTTGGCCCATTTTCTATTATTTATTTCTCATCTTTTATCCTAAGAGTCCTTACAAACTCGGCGACCGACATCTTTTCCACGGCATTCTCCGACGGCAGAGTTAAATTCAAACCATTAAGAAGAAAAACCCTGAATATGAATTTGTTCTCCTCGTGTTCAAGCTTGGTTTTCTTCTTAGGAAGCACTCCAAGGTAGCCCTCATTGCTGATTCTTTTCCTCCTAGTAGAATATTCTTATATCTTGGACACAATAAATGGAAAACCGCAGAGGGAATATTGTGTTCTTCTATCGCAATGCTTGCCTACACTTACAATTTGCAATAATTGATGCATCCAATGGGATTTAGTTAGTTTATACATAGACTGATATGGTTGGGGTCGATGTCTCACTAATTACTCAAAGAAACTATGCATGTACAACTCAAGACAAGATCTGGCGTTCCACAGTTGCTACAAAGCTCCACTTAGTAGCCTCAAAACCACTCTGAGTAAACAAAAAAAACTGTCTATAGAAAATTTGGGCTTCAAACTCCAATAATTCAAGTCTGGGAGGTTCTATTAACCTTGTATGTGATTGAAAACCAAGATATGTAGTGCACCCACAAAGGCAATTGCAATTGATGTTGAACAAATTCTCCTTAGAGAGGGTATTCTGAGAGACTGAGACTATTAGGTTATGTGCACTTCTTCTAAAATCTCCAATGAAGCTATTTATTCATCGATTTCTCTGCAAAAAGGGGACAAACCATGCACCACTATCATTAGAACTGCTTACTGCAAAAGAACCTCATGATAGTGGGTAACAAAGGGAAAGCTACAAACAGTCAACTTTAGTAGTTAAACATAGGGAAAACCTATCTGAAATGTGAGCATGGTGCACTGCAGAATAGGTTAACATAACACTAGTACTACTTACTACACTCCTTCTAACAATGCGATGGAAAAATTAGGGAAGAACTCTAAAATGTAGGGAAAAGCAGGGAATAGTACAACAAGAACACAACAAAGATAGATAAGTCTGATATTTTTATGTTTCTATACAAACATTTGATATGAAGCATGATGAAGAGCCTAGAAATGAAAATAGAAAATTTATATTATATGACAAGTACAGGCAAGTCATATAAAATATTAATGCCTAGGGAGAATGTAGGAAATGCAAGAACCCTTACCTTATCAATCGCCTTTCGCCAGGTCCATTGGGCCATACCACTTGCAAAGAGTTGTCGTAATAAATAGAAAGCCACTTTGTTGGCTTGCAATTAAATTTATAAATTAAATAAATAATCCATTCCTAGACCTATACACAAGTGGTCATTTTGCTAGGCATGGAAAATATCAAAATACTCTATGAAATAAAAAATGGGCATACAATTAAATCAGCTAATGTTGTCTATAACTTGTGTTCTTTGGGTAATTCCACCAAGAAATGTGGTTCTAGAGTCACATTCCACATGTCCTACGAAGGAAATCAACAATCAATCTATCCAGCACACATTTTCCACCAGAATATCAACTCGCATTTACATGCTATATTACAATACTGTTGCCTCACTGATGTGGAAACTTGTGTTTGTATTCGACAAGATTTCTTTCCATTGTATTTAAACAAAAACAACACACAAATTTTAAAGTTTAAGATATAAATATATTAAATACACATATAAATAGGTTTTTACTGGAAATGTGTCGACACTGTTAATACCACCATCCTGTCAAACAATATAAAACAAAAAACAAAGGAAAGATTCATATTATCTTACTATATGAATAAAATGTCACTAAATACTACGGATAAATATTTGTTATCTATGAAATGTTAAATTTCCATTAAATAATAGCCTATATGGGTGTGGCTCATTAGCGGTTTAGTTGTTATGAAGTCACTTGTTGTAAATTGGAGGTCACGAGATCAAATCCCACTCGGGTTTACTTGTGTCCCATGTCTTGCGAAGGGTGTGGTGCACCTAGGGGTATAGTGGTATCTATCTTGCAAAGGGTGTGGGGCACCTAGAGGTATATTGGCAGTGGGAATGGATCCCTGAACTCCATGTCATGTGAGTACCATCCCAGCTCGAGTTGTCAATTCCCTTAGTTACTAAAAAAAAAAAAAATTCCAGTAAATAATATTTAGATATGGAAATAGTTGTTCTAACATAATGCACTTTGAGGAGCTCATGGAATTCTTTTGTAGTGCACATATTACTACATTTTTTTACTTATAAGAGAATACTTCAATTTCTTGTTGACTCTAAGACTCACCCCATCAACATGCATTCTACAACCATGTGTGTATATGTCATATAAAGAGAGAGGAAGAGAGAGACCTTTAAGAAATAGTGAAATCCATTGAGATAGGTAAGGGGGTGAAAGATGGTGTGTCTTCAAAACAAGAGATATTTTCCTCATCACAAAACTACAATATCGATGAATTAGTTGAAGCATTCATTGCCACAATATTCAGAACCAAATCAACCTTTTCTCTCCAACGATCAGAATGCAAAGATCCACCCTGCAAGCATTATAAAAATATAAACAGAGTTTTAGGAAACACAAATTTCAATTATCTGCAAGGAAATACAAAAAAAATAATTTAATCCAAAAACAATTAAATACACATGAACTAAAAGGAAATATATTGTATAAAAACAACTTTGCAAATTTAACAATACAATTTTTTGCTCAAAATTTATTAAGCATTCTTTAAAATATTTCATTTTAAAGTTTGGTGTATGGTGATTTTTCTTGTCCCCTTTTGTATTATTTATTTCTCATCTTTTCTCGTAACAGTCCTTACAAACTAGGCGACCAACATCTTTTCAATGACATCCTCAAAATGCAGAGTTAAATTCAAACCATTATGAATCAAAACCCTAAACATGAATTTGTTCTCGTCATGTTTTGGCTTGGGTTTCTTCTTGGGAAGCACTCCAAGGTAGCCCTCATTGCTACTTATTTTCCTCTTGGTACAATATTCTACCATATTGGACATAAGAAACTATAAACCGCATAGGTAATATTGTGTTCTATTAGGGTTAACCTTGACTTGAGATCGAGTCAAAGGTGGTTATGTCTAGCACATGGTTTGGGCACATGGTTTGTTGTAGCCCATGGTATTGTCCCATGGTATTGCATGTGATTAAGCCTTTATAAGGCTTGAGGAGGCTCCATTGTAATTGTACTGAGTACTATATTGTACTGGATGTGAGTACTGTATGGTACTGGATGTGAGTATTGTATGGTACTGGATGTGAGTACTGTATTGTACTGGATGTGGGCATTGTATTGCACTGGAAGAGAGACTGTGAGAGCGTGAAGAGGAAGTGCAGCGGTTTTGCTGCAAGGCGTATCCCTTCATCTTTCTGGACTGAAATAAAAGGACTGGCAAATTTGTTTGTGGACGTAGCCCATCATTTGGGTGAACCACGTTATATCTGTGTCTCTCTGTAATGTTTAATGTGTTTTTGCATCTTGTTTATTGATTTAACTGTATAATTTTTATTGCTCTACGGTCCTATTTTTCTAACAATTGGTATCAGAGCCAAAAGGTCTATTTGGTTTGTAAACTCGTAGGAAAGAAGGGTTCCTGTTTCGAGTGGGAGCAATGCTGGAAGAAGGAAAATTTAGGGTCGATAAATTTAACGACCAAAACTATCAGTTATGGAAGATACAAATGGAGGACTATCTATACCAGAAATATCTGTACCTGCCATTGGGTAGAAAAGAAAAAAAACCAATGGCTATGAAGGATGAAGAATGGGAGGTTCTTGATAGAAAGGCACTAGGAACAATACGGCTATGGCTAGCTTCGTCAGTGGCCTTCAATATTTCGAAAGAAATAACAACAGAGGGTGTGATGAGCTCATTGAGTAAGCTCTATGAAAACCCTCAGCTTCTAACAAGGTATTTTTAATGAAGCATTTATTTAATATGAAGATGTCGGAAAGTGGATCTGTTGCTGACCATTTAAATGAGTTTAATACACTTACCAGTTAGTTAAGTTCTGTAAAAGTGAACTTTGATGATGAGGTTAGGGCTCTTCTAATCTTATGCTCATTGCCAGAAAGATGGAATAGCTTGGTCATGGCTGTAAGTAACTATGTCCCTAGTTCAAGCACTCTTAAGTTTGATGATGTTGTTAGTGTTATTCTTAGCGAGGAAATGCGAAGGAAAAGCACAGGTGAGACATCAGGTAATGCGTTGACCATGGAGAGCAGAGGGAGAAAAAAACAGAGAGGAAGGAGCCCAAGAAATCATGACAAGTCTAAAAAGGGAAGATCCAAGTCCAGATTCATAAAAATAGAATACTGGAACTGTGGTAAGAAAGGACATCTAAAGAAAAACTGCAGAGCACCAAAGAAGAAAGGTGAGAGGCAGCAAGAGACTACCCAGGAAGCAAATGTAGCAGGTGATGTGTTACAAGATGCTTTGATTCTTGCATTAGATAATACTAGTGATTACTGGGTAGTAGATTCAGGGGCTTCATGTCATGCTACACCCCATAGGAAATTCTTTTATGATTATGTTCAAGGTGATTTGGGCATGTGTTATTGGGGGATGATGAACCATGTAAAATTGTTGGAAAGGGTAAGGTACGGATTAAACTAAATAATGGAAATGACTGGTTGCTAAAGGATGTAAGGCACATTCCTGCTATGAAAAGAAATCCGATCTCAATAGGGCACTTGGGAGATGGCGGCTGTTTGTCTACATTTGGAGAAACGTGGTGGAAGGTTACTAAAGGATCAATGGTAATTGCAAAAGGAAATAAGATAGGTACGTTATATTTATTTCCTTAGAACACGGATTATTCTATTTATATAGCCTCCATAGAAACAGGTGCAGTGTTGTGGCATCATAGGCTTGGCCACATGAGTGAGAAGGGGATGCAGATTCTCCACTCAAGGAAACTGCTTCCAGATATGAAGCAGGTAAGTTTGGAATTTTGTGAGAACTGTGTTTATGGAAAACAAAAGAGAGTTAGATTTCTCAGGGTTGGGAAACAAAAGAAGAGTGAAAAGTTAGAGCTTGTCCATAGAGATGTATGGGGACTAGCTTAGTTACAATCTCTTGGTGGCTCTCGTTATTATGTTACTTTTATTAATGATGCAACTACAAAAACTTGGGTTTATTGCATTAGACAAACATCTGATGTGTTTGATACTTTTAAGAAGCGGAAAGCTTTGGCTGAGAATGAGACAGGAAAAAGGATGAAATGTCTCAGATCTGATAATGGAGGCGAGTACTGCAGTAAGGAGTTTGACAGTTACTGTTCAGACAATGGGACTCGTAGAGAGAAGACAGTCCTTGGAACACCCCAAGAAAATGGCGTGTCAGAAAGGATGAACAGAACAATCATGGAGCGTGCAAGGTGTATGAGATTGCATGCAGGGTTGCCCTTACAGTTTTGGGCTGATGCTGTAAACACTGCTGTTTATTTAATAAATAGAGGGCCTTCAAGCGCTTTGGATGGTGGAATTCCAGAGGAGGCATGGACAGGTAAACAGGTAAAATACTCATTTCTGAGAACTTTTGGTTGTGAATCATTTGTCCATATTGATAAAGATGATAGAACAAAGCTTGAGGCTAAATCCAAGAAATGTACCTTTATTGGATACGGGGTTGATGATTTTGGTTATCGCTCATGGGGATTTGGAGGAAGATATTTATATGCAGTAGCCACAAGGGTATGAGGTAAAAGGGAAGGAGAATTTGGTTTGCAGGTTGAATACGAGCTTGTATGGCCTAAAGCAAGCTCCAAGGCAGTGGTATTTAAAATTTGATAAGTTTATGACAGAACAAGGTTATGATAGATGTCATTCTGACAACTGTGTTTATTTCAAGAGGCTAGATAAAGGAAGATATATTATCTTGTTATTGTATGTGGATGACATGCTTGTCGCAGGTTCTAACATGCAGGATATAAATGTGCTCAAAAGAAAACTAGCTAAATCATTTGCGATGAAGGATTTGGGTGCTGCAAAGCAAATCCTTGGTATGAGAATAACAAGAGACAGGAAAAATCACAAATTGACATTGTCTCAAGGTGGGTACACAGAAAAGGTGTTTCATAGGTTTAGAATGTAGAACGAAAAACCAGTCAACACACCTTTGGCAAGACATTTCAAACTAAGCAAGCATATGTGTCGAGAGACACAGGAAGAGATAGATTACATGTCCAAGATTCCCTATTCATCAGCAGTTGGGAGCTTGATGTATGCCATGGTGTGCACAAGACTAGATATTGCACATGCAATGGGAGTTGTGAGTAGGTATATGAATAATCCAGGTAAAGAGCATTGGAAAGTAGTACAGTGGATTCTCAAGTATTTGAGAGGTACCACTTCTCATGCATTATGTTTTGGAGATTTAGACACTATTCTACAGGAATATGTTGATGCAGATATGGCTAATGATAAAGACAGCAGGACGAGTACCACAGGGTATGTGTTCACTGTAGGTGGAACAGCAGTAAGTTGGATTTCAAAACTGCAACAGGTTTTTGCACTTTCAACAACGGAAGCAGAGTATGTTCCTGCTACAGAGGCTAGTAAGGAGATGATTTGGTTGCAGAGGTTCATGGAAGAATTGGGTAAGAAACAAAAGAATAGTAGGCTATACAGTGACAGCCAGAGTGCCATTCATCTTGCAAATAACTCAGTCTTTCATTCAAGGACTAAACATATACAACTCAAGTACCACTTCATAATATCTGTTCTAGATGAAGAACTATTAAAACTAGAAAAGATTCACACTAGCCAGAATCCTGCAGACATGTTGACAAAGGGAGTAACCAGAGAGAAACTGAGTTCCTGCTCGGTTTCTATTGGCCTTAAAGCATGAAGGTGAAAAGAATAAATTTGCCAAGTCCAAGGTTCAGCAAGTGCAGCAGCGGTAGAGTTGCTGTGATTAGTCACCATGAAGGCACATAAAAATGTAATGGAGCAGCTTGCATGTAAATGGGCATATGGCTGTAAGACCTGGTAAGGCATGCATACCCCTGGTAACAAACCGGTAAAGTCGGGAGATAGACCTAGGTGATAGGGGGGTGTATGTAAGATTCCTCGGTAAATACTTGAGGGGAGTTGGTGATTACTCCAAGTCAAGTTTAAAGGGGGGATTGTTAGGGTTAACCTTGACTTGAGATTGATTCAAAGGTGGTTAGGTATAGCACATGGTTTGGGCACATGGTTTGTTGTAGCCCATGGTATTGCATGTGATTAATTCTTTATAAGGCTTGAGGAGGCTCCATTGTAATTGTACTAAGTACTAGATTGTACTGGATGTGAGTACTGTATGGTACTGGATGTGAGTACTGTATGGTACTGGATGTGAGTACTGTATTGTACTGGATGTGGGCATTGTATTGTTCTAGAAGAGAGACTGTGAGAGTGTGAAAAGGAAGTGCAGTGGTTTTGCTACAGGGCGTATCCCTTCATCTTTCTAGACTGAAATAAAAGGACTAGCAAATTTGTTTGTGGACGTAGCCCATCGTTTGGGTGAACCACGTTATATCTATGTCTCTCTGTAATGTTTAATGTATTTTTGCATCTTGTTTATTGATTTAACTGTATAATTTTTATTGCTCTGCGGTCCTGTTTTTCTTACATGTTCTTCTATCGCAACGCTTGCCTACACTTAGAATTTGCAAGAATTGATGCATGTAACGAGATTTCGTTAGTTTATACAGAGAATTCTATGGTCAGGGTTGATGTATCACTAATTACTAAAATAAATTATGCATGTACAACTCAATACAATCTTTTGCGTTCTACAATTGCTACAAATCTCCACTTAGTAGCCTCAAAACCACTCTGAGCAAACAAAAATAGTTTTCTATAGAAAATTCAAGCTTCAAACTCCAAAACTTTTTCCATTATCAATGAAAAACTAACAACCATACTATTAAAAACATTCACAATCTAGCTTTGAACTGTCAATTCATGGGAACTTTGACATGATTCCCAAAAGGAATGGACAAAACTAGAAACAAACCCAAATTTTGCAGACATGCCAACTAGATAAATACCCAAAAAATCATATGAATCAAATCCATATTTTATGCTGAGGATATGAACTTGATTACCCTAATCATAAGCTGTAATGTTTGCGCAAATCAAAAGCACCATCGAGAAAGTAAAATTAGAATCATTTTCATCTTTCCCATTCAGATCATACCCTGCAATCATATAGCTCCACATCCCTTCCTCCTTTTCCTCGATAACTATTGGTTTTACTTCTCACATTGAATTTCCCAAGTTCACCTGGATAGCTCATGCTTCATGCTTGCAAGGATATTTGATCCATTTCATCTCCACCACATAGAAGGAAACAAACCTGAAGGTCTAAACATTAATGCCTTTCTGGAGGTTCGGTAGGTGGTTCTAGAAGCATGGGCTCACATGCGAAGGGAGTGGATGATGCACTAATAGGAAAATTCCTTCGCCCAACCTTTTTGTAAAAAAACATCATAGCCTATTCCATATTCTTCAATGAAAGCTCAAAATTGAAAACCCCCAAATGGGAGCCGAAGCAGATCCTACACGGGTGTTTTTGAATGCTAATGAGCTAGTGCGCGGGTGTTTTTGAATTTTGTTTTTTTTGTTTGATTATTTGCATATTTTATATTTGGTGTTTTGTTTTTTATTTTTATTTTGCATATTTATCTTTTGTTTGGTTTATTTTTGGTTTTTTTATTTGCATATTTTATATTTTGTTGCATTTTAAATTAATTATAGTTAAACATCTGTATGTTTTTAATTTAGTGTAGTTTAATTTAATTTAACTAGTATTTTTTCATAGTTTGTATTGCTTTCATTTCTTATAGTGAGATCCTATACATAAGTGTATTCAAGGACAAACACGATGATGATGATGATGATCATCATCATCATCATCATCATCATCATCATGAAGACGACGAAGATGATGGTGATGACGACAATGAATATGATGATCATCATCATCCTTTTCATTGTCATCACCATTGTCTTTGACATCTTCATCAATATCATCATCATCATTTTCATAATCATCATCATCGTCCTCGCCATCATCGTCATCATGATCTTCTTCATCATCATCATCTTCCTTATAATCATAATAATCATCATAATCATCATATTCATCATCAACAATTTCATTATCACCATCATCATCTTCTTCATCATCATCATATCCGTCGTCATCATCATTAGCATCTTCATCTTCATCATCATATTCATCATCAACATCAATGTCATCCAATTCATCGGCATCTCCATTATCATGATCATGATCATGATCATCATCATCATCATCATCATTTTCATTATCATCGTCATCATCTTCATCATCATCATCATATTTCTCATCATCATCATCATCATCATCATCTTCATCATCAAAACTTTAGGGGGGAATTAGTGAATGGAGACGTCTACATGATAGGGGGAGCAGCAAGTTGAGTGAAAAATTAAGGATTTCTCCTAACACCCATTCTAATGACTAATTTGACAATTCAATATGATCCAAGGAAGTATTAAAAAAGAAAATACAACCTTTCGGGGCCTATGATGCCTCATGTTCTTAGATTTGTGCACATGAAGAATCACAACTTATGGACCTAGTCTGGTGTCTTTAAAGAGAAAGATCCAAAATGAGCAGTTTGGTAGTTCCATAAAGTGCATTCTTTATAGGAGTGAATAATCACTCAACCATTATATTATAATGTTGGCAAAGCTTAGAACAATTTAGTGAATACCAAAGTAAATATCTTGTCATCACATCTTCATCATCATCATCATCATCATCATAATCATCGTCATCTCCCTCTTCTTAATCAACCTCTACGGTCGATCTACGAAAAGTGGTAGGGGCTGTGAATATCTATGATCTGAACAAGATGGTGGGTAGATCAACGGGTGAGAAGCATTCTGTGATCAGAAGTTTCTCACCCATTCATATGAAAAAGGGTTGGCAGAATGTTAAATTTCTTAAGGTTGAGCGGTCCCGATGAAGGTAGTTTATAGATCAACGATTGATATTGATCTCCCCAAATCAAGTTTTGTAGGTTGATAGTGTTGATCTCCCCTATTATGTCTCCCCTCCTCACTTGCCTCACCTTTTGACTTGATTCCTCTTCTTCTTCCTGCCCTTCCTTCCATGGGCTCTCTGATCTGCGCCCTGAGCGCCCTCAAAATAAAGAATGATCTCTGAAAGTCTCTGGACACGTCAGAGACTATCCATAATCCACCTAAAATTCAGGATTTTGTTTAATCACATTGAATTGAGCATCCAAGGAGGACATGATTCAATTCTAAAAATAGTCGTTGAATTTAGGGTTGATAAAAAAATTTGCTTCCTGAGAGCATTAGGTTTACATTCTCGGGTTTTTCTTTTAGGTAGGTGCACCGAAGGATACTTTTTTCAATCAGTTTCAATAATAATTATATGCACCTAGTTTTGAAAAGAGAAATGAGAATCCCTATCAATCCCTCCCATTTGACATCTAGATATTAGTAGACTCAAGGATGATTTTTGAAAGATCAATTCTCAAGTCTTCTAATACTTAGGTTTATTATGGTAAGGACGATGCTTAGAGATTAGGTGGAGTTTAAAATTGAATGGCTAGTTACTCATGAAATGTGTCCATATGGACAAACATATCAATTATCTTTTTGATGGTATTTGTAGCTTTTATTTTTCCATTAATGGAAATGTGGATCCTAAAAAGCTTATTTTGCTCAAAAGATAATAATACAATGCTTTTAATAGCATGTAGAAAAGCTCATTTCAAAACAGGTAAGGTAAAATGTCATGGAAAAGTTATTCTTCAAGTTGTTTTACTTTTATGTTGTTTATTTAAACCATTGGTTATGGAAATGATCAAGTGGTCACAACAAGGATCAACAATTTTAAATCTCCTAGGGATGTACAATGTTAGAAGTACACTAGTTTTAGGTGGATACGTTGGCACTGGACAAAGTTCATATTTTTAGTTTGCTATTAATGTTAGGGATTTTGTGCCTGATCTATTTTGGCCTTGTAACATAGCAGTTCTAATAGTGGAGCTCTTCTCAAAACAATTCCAGACAGAAATAAGCTTTAGTACCCCATGAGCCTACTTTCACCCCTAATTTCATATTATGCATTCAGATAAGGTTGCAAGTAGTTCTCAACTACTCTAATCACTTTAGCATGATAGGAAACAAACATTTCCATTCAAAAAATAAATAGGACAAATAACATACAATAAAAAAAACCAATACTCCCAATGGTTATGGCATGTTCACATTAACAAAACAAGTCCATCAATCTCTTTCTAAATGGCATTTTTCCCAATATCATCTTCCATCACCCTTATATGTTCTTCATTCTCAACCTTTACTTTAGTCTCTCCTCCTCTATACTAACTCTTGAGTAATCCCCATAAAAAGAATATGGAAGTGATCATATGTACATGGTTTACCCCACTAATTCCATGTAAATGTTGAATCACTTGGGATTTCTTCTTATTGTCATTTTTTTCATATACAATGCTTTTAATAAATAATGAAATTTTTTTTAACGCTTAAATTTGCAAATGAAAATAATGATTTATTTTTAAATGTGAACATTAAAGGGTTCAATTTCTCACAACCATTCAAAGTAAAATGAGACCTACCGTTCAAATTTGATCCCTGGTGACTCTGGAGTCGTTCAACCTAGTAAAGGTGTTGTCCTGGTCAGGTCTGGTACAGAAAGGATGTCTTGATCATGTACACGCTGACCAATAATAATATCCCTCGATGCCATTTGTGGCATGCCTTAGGTGAAGATCATGTCCAAAGCATCACTGATTCACCATCCTTCCCAACTCCAAAGATACGGCACGTGGCCTGCATAGAAAATAGCAGGAGATCATGAAGTTTAGATATTTGAAGTGATGAACCTAGCCTCTACATCAAGCAAAAGGATGTGGCTAGATGAAACCGTTCTGAACACCAATGTCATATTAAGTGAAAAGGAAAAGAATTTCATGTACAAACACCATGATCCATGTGGACAACAATGCAGGGTATTCAAAGGAGGCAGCATGACTTGATTCTTAGTAGAAAATAGAGATCCCTACCCACATCCACTTGTGCTGCCGTTATGTTGGCCAATCATCTCTGTATCCATCTTCATATTCATCACCCTATATAAACACCACCTTCCTAGGCCGATTAAGATGCATAAGATGAATTAGTAATTAGAGAGAATGCTCAAAGTGTTATTCTTCTAAGAGATTTTGAGAATTCTGAAAGAGTTGAAATGGCAATATGCTTTGAGAAGCTTGTCTCTATCATGGTGTTGATGGCTGGTGAGCTTGATTCCACACTCATCTGTCTCCCTCATTTTTCATACCAAGAAACTACCAACCATCGGGGCCTGGATGTGAAGCACTTTGAATGTTTCTAGATAGTTGTACCTCCGATTGCGAAATGCTTTGGTTTTCCTGTCCCAGGAGTGTCTCCCCAGAAACCCTTGAAGAAATCATGGCTTATAAAGTCCTGGTATTCATTCTCCCATTGCATCTTCCACATAGACTTGCAAACCCCAGTGGATTTTTCTTGGCCCCTGAACATGAATTTCTTCTCCTCAGGTTCAGGCTTGGGTTTCTTCTTAGGAATCACTAAAAGGTAGCCCTCATTGCAGCTTCTTTTCTTCATGGTAGAAGATTCTTCCATCTTGGACACAAGAAATGGTAAACCATAGAGGGAATATTGTGTTCTTCTATCACAATGCTTGCCTACACTTAGAATTTGCAGGAATTGATGCATGCAATAGGATTTTATTAGTTTATATAGAGACTACTATGGATGGGGTTGATGTCTCACTAATTACTCAAAGAAATTATGCGTGTACAACTCAAGACAAGCTCTAGATGCAAAAATGGCTAAGTAGCCTCAAAATGATGCCCGCCCTAAATTATGGGTTAGAGTAAATTCCCGCAGCACCTGGGGGGGTCTTGGAGATTGGTCTTCAACCTACCTGAACATGTCTTCAGATTGTCTTGGAAGTGGATGAATAAAACGTTATGGACCTACCAAAAGGGTGTTTTCGACATATTAGTCCAAATTGAGAAATTTTTCTAAGTATGGAATTGATGTTAGAATCAATACATGCAAGTGTCAATAATACAACATACATCTTATTACATACAATTTGGATACAATTACTACATCTTATTTAATGTAACAATTTGGATACTGAGCAATAAAATCTCTTCTAAGTAGAATAAACACATGCAAGTGTCCATAATACAACATACATCTTATTACCATCTTTTTCTCTTTGGATTTTTATCAGGAATTACCTGACATCAATCTTACTAGGTTAATGGGATTCTCTTATGTTTGGAAGATATAATTCCAGCTGACCTCGGTACATCTTGTTTTGGACTTTTGTTACACAGATTATCATTATTAAGCTTTTAATACACGTTATTCACTTTGGACTTTTATTCAAACTCAAGGGAAATTTTGGTCCTTACTGCATTATTATTGGTACATTCCTGAAAAGTTGGTTTATCTTGACAATAGTTGATCTACCCTGTATGAAACCAATAACTTATTACACTATTATCAAACCCATTCTGTAGAGAACTTGTTGAGACCCTCTATACATAGGATGATGCAGTGGTAGGAAAACAAACAATTTAATTGGAAGAGCCACATGAAGAATGCAACATAACACCTGATAGAGATGGATATTCCAATTACTGATGAAGTTATAGACAATGCAAAAGTTGTGGAACTTGAAAGTAATCATTTTCCAAATGTAAAGAGGGAAAAATCATACATATTGAGTATATTGTGTCAAGGTTAAGAGCAACAGCGTGAGGAATGATATAGTAATGCAGATAGAATTACAACAACCAAAACTGTTTAAACCCTGCCAACAAGAGACGATGTAAAAACAATAGACTTGGAAGTAGTGGTAGAAAAAGATAAAAAATTCAACATATCTCTAGCTAGTGATGCAAAAAAAGAGAGCAATTATTTTCTCACTGATACGATAACACAAGACAATCGTAGAGGGGGAATAGACATTGTGGAAATTATATTGCTCAGTATCCAAATTGTTACATTAACTAAATAAATAAACTTATTTGAAGTTGTGGAAATAATTTATGTGTGAGTTGAAATAATATTGTGAGTTGTAGCCTCCCTTGGAACTATGTTCCTAGGAGGCACGGCCCACTCCGAAGAATAGAGGTGCTAGTATTTTAATTTGATAGAAATTTTAGATTTTCAATTTGATTAATGGTTGTATTTGTTTACATTAAAGTTCCACACCCTCAATATCCTAATAATTATACAGGTGACATATAGAAATTTCTAGTCCTTACCATATTTGTTTCCTCATATATCAGTTTTATGCCAATTAATGTGTGGTGGTCTTTGAAAATACATTTTCGGACTACTAGTTACTCTTCCTTATCAAAAATGAAATGCAAAATGTACTATGCATATTTTTTAATCATATTGAATCCTCACATGAGTGATACGCATGGTAGGCATGGCCACAAATTTGCTTCTGTAGTTCTCCCTCTAATCACATCCTCAATCTCCTAATACTTATACAGGTGTGTTGCAAAATTCTTGTCCTATTCAGTTCTTACCCAAATGCCATTTTATACTCTATGCAATCACTCTAGACCTTTAATTTATGGTGTAAGTGTTGCTTGTTGTAACAGCAAAATGATTCGAGTCACTTGTCATAAAAAATAACCACAAGATTGATTGATTGTCAACATCAATAATGATGCAAGGAGTACTTGAATTGGTGAATGATGAAATATAGTCAGGGAACTCATACAAAGAACAAGTAAACAAGATCCTATGATCTATTGATGCAATTAACTAAGAGGTCAGCCAAGGGAAATTGACTCTTATGCACCTTGGATCCTAGTTGCAAACCCAATACCAAAGAATAGCCATCCCTAGGGTGACACACTAGGAAATTTTTCCTCCTCAACAAAGACAAAGTTATGAATCTGCCAATATGAGGTTTCAGAATAAATTTTGGAGAAAGTCCTGAAAATGACCAAGTGTTGGAAAATTGGCTCAGGTAGCCTTAAGAAAATGCCCACCACAAATTATGTGTTGAAGAAAATGCCCACACTGTATTGGGGTCTTGTAGATTGATATTTGTCCTACTTGATCATGTCTTCAGACGGTCTTGGAAGTAGATGAGGAAGAACTTATGAACCTGCCAAAACAATTTTTTTGGCAGATTGGACCAGACTAAGAAAATTGTCCTAGTGTTGGAAAAACTAGTTCATGTGGCCTTGGGAAAATACTCGTCGTACCTTATAGGTGTATGATAAAAATTATCTGAAGATATCATCCTACAGCTTGTTGAAGAGGCTATCTCATCATGGTCTCATTTCTCAAAGAATATGTTTGATGACAAAGATAATGGTCTTCCAAAACAAAGTTTCAGTCTATTTTGCACTGTTCCAGTACTGGTAAAACTGCCTCAGTGTCCTTAGGAAAATGTCCACCCTATCTCATAGGATGATGTGAAAAATAATACGAAAGTGTTAGAATATATCTTGTTGATGGGTGCATCTAACCATGGTCTTAGTTATGAAAAATATATAAATCCTTCAAAAGTAAGAAAAATATTATTTTGCATTTTAAGAACACAAGACAATTGGTTGTGTTAGATTCAGGAAATTGAAAAGGCATTTTGAAATGCCCACAAGGAGGGGCTATTTTGATGATAAAATTCATCAGGTAGCATAGTCATGTTCCTTGGTGAACTTAATATCCATCCATACCTTCAATTTGTCTTATGATGGTCTCATATGCAAAATATCAATCTGCCAAAAATAGGAAAAATAATATTTTGCATAATGAGAACAAAAGAAAATTGACCAAGTGTTAAAAACAGGAGTTTCAGTGTGTATTTCAACAGATTTATCTTGTGATATGGTCTTGTTCATTGTTGGGATGGATATATAGCCATGCTTGTAGGTTTACTTATGGTGATCACATGAGGGAGAAATCAATCTGCCATAGTAGAAGAAAAATTGTTTTTGCAAGTTAAAAATAATTTTGTCCAAGTGTTAAATTAAACTGTTTGGAATCCTATTTTCAAATGATCTCTAGATAATGCGTGTATCAAAAAGTTCAAAAGGTGACATGGATATGATCCTTGTTGAGGTGGATATCTAGCCATACTTTCATTTTGCATTATGATGGTCATATATGCAAAAGATGGACATGCAAAGTTAGTGAAAAATAATAAACAGAGTTTATTAAATAAGAAGCTATAGGAATGTATTTAGAAAAATAAACAGAAATTTAATAAAAAGAATTGAGACAGAGTTTTGAAGAGACACATCTTACTATTGGAGAGATGCAATGTTTAGAATAAGTTTTAATTGATTATTTCATTAAAACAATAAATAACAAACATAGATTTGAAGAGGTTTCTAAGCATGATGACATGGATAAGTAGCCTTAGATAGATGCCCTCCCTAAATGATGGGTTAGAGTAAATTCCCGCAGCACATGGGGGTCTTGTAGTGTGTTAGTTTGTCTACCTAATCATGGTATTATTTCTCATTAAGCATGTCTGAAGAAATACTTGAATTTGCCAAAATGAGGTTTTAGAATAAATTTTGGAGAAAGTTCTAAAAATGACTAAGTGTTGGGAAACTGGCTCATATAGCCTTTGTAATGTCCTGGTTTTGACCCCGTCACATTAGATGTATATGATGTATATATTGTAAATGATCACGGGGTGGAGCTAAAGGCCAAGGCCCCACCATTGATCGGGTATGCTATGTTCTGGATTTAAATTGTCACCGATTGAATATCGGGGCATGTGGCATATATTATGTTGGTCATCATGTAAATATGCATCTATAATAAAAATGAACACAACCAGCTATGGTCGCGGCAGCTAAATTGAATGGGGCATGATTTTCCCAAGGATAAGGATGTGGAGGGAATTTGTCAATCTTGAGCCAAAAAGGGGAAAAACCCATGTGTATTATTCCCTTGTTTTTATTTCCAACCACTCTCATTGAAGAATTACTGCTGGTGGTTGAAGAAGTTAATGATTTTTGGGGCTAGGGTGGCAGGACTATCAGTCCTCACCCACACACACACTCTACCCACGTTTTTGGCTGTTCATCTCCTCACATAGACATTCATCTTCACTCCACGAGTTGCAAAAACACCCACGAACTACAATTCGCGTCCTTCCTGTTACTTACTCATCCACAGACAAAAATGGAGCTGCTTTTCCTCACGCAGGGCCTCCATTGTCTGTTCCTTTCCTTGCTGGGTCGGATTGTTTACCCATGCACAGGTATTCTTCTGTTTGGGGTGCACATAGCGAGCTGAGTGCCGTGCTCTTGCATCCACGTCTGACTGTGAAGGGCCATTCACGTTTTTGGCTATCTCATAGACTATTTGGTTCATTTTTCCATGCTATGAAGGGTGCTCACTGATAGATTCGGGGCTGTAGTTTTCCCCAAGTCGTGAATGTAATTACTGTTATGTTTGGGGGCTGTTGTAAATTCGAGTGAGAGTCATTTTGGCCACGATAGGGCCAAGAATGACTCAGGAATTCATTTTCTTGTTTAGGCTATGACAGCTGACTTAATTGCCGGAGTGCAATGTTTGGTCTTTGGACTGTGAGAGGATCAGGGATGTTGGTTTAGATTTGCTTGATAAACCTGGTGGCTGGAAACCACACAGACAGAGCTAGAGGGCTATCCTTCTTCTCCCTCACCCCTGAATAACACTGGAAGGGAATGCAGGGCCTGAAGGACTGTGTAGCAGAGAAGGGACTGATTCCTTGTGTTGGGCATGGATGGGTGTCTTAGAGGTCAGGCTAGTTCTGGTGTAGGTGTCCTGGGCTCTGTAATGAGCTCAGCAGCTTAGCAATTTGCCTTCATCATCTCCTTAATGGCCTGATAAACCCAACCTTGTTGGCTTGGCTATGTGTTTTGTGTATCCTGGCTATGTGTAATCCTGCTAGTTCCCTTATTCCTTGGAGAATCGTGCCCAACTCGGGGGTGGCAGCGCTACTGAGAGATTAAGGAGCACGTTGGCCTATGGTTGGGTGGAACGTTGCAGCGACGTAGCTGGTTACAGAAGAAGTTCTTCATAAGATAAGTGCTCTGCCCATTTTACTTCTGCAACTGTAAATTCTGTTAATGGAAATGAAATGAACATGTTGAACAGAATGCTTGTTGGAATGTATGATGTTTCCGCTGTGTCTAATAGATAATTGCATCTGTGCATGATAATTTCTCATATGTGCTTAATTAAGTTCAATGCATACGTTTAAGCGTTCTGTTTCCAACAATTTTTAATCCTGTACATGTTCATGGGCAGTTAGCCCGGTCTGATAAAGCTAGTAGTCGCGTCCTCTACGCCTGTCGGAGGCATGGGGACATGACAGCCTTAATAAAATGCCCACCACAAACTGTTTGTTGAATAAAATTCCCTCACCATATGGGGCTCTTGTAGATCGATATTTTTCCTACCTGATCATGTCTCCAGACTATCTTGGAAGTAGCTAAGGAAGAAGTTATGAACATGCCAAAGCAATGTTTTAGGAAAATTGGACCAGACTAAGAAAATTGTTCAAGTGTTGGAAACAATGGCTCATGTGGCCTTGGGAAAATTCCCATCGTACCTTATAGTTGTATGATATGAATTATCTGAATCTGTCATCCTAGAGCTTGTTGAAGAGTCTAACTCACCATGGTATCAGTTCTCAAAGAATATGTTTGATGAAAAAGATAATGGTCTGCCAAAACAGAGTTCTAGGTTGTTTTGCACTATTCCAGTACTGGGAAAACTGCCTTAGTGGCCTTTGGGAAATTCCCTCCCTATATCATAGGATGATGAAAAAAATAATATGAAAGTGTTAGGCTATATCTTGTTGATGGGTCCATCTAACCATGGTCACAATTATCATGTGGATTGTTTTATGACAAACATATAAATATGTCAAAAGTTAGAAAAATATTAGTTTGCATTTTAAGAACACCAGAAAATTGGTTAAGTGTTAGATTCGGGAAATTGAAAGGCATTTTGAAATGCCCACAAGGAGGGGTTATTTTGATGATAAAATTATTTAGGTAGCATAGCCATGTTCCTTCGTGAACTGAATATCTGGCCATACCTTTAGGTTGTCTTATGATGGTCTCATATGCAAAATATCAATCTTCCAAAATAGGAAAAATAATATTTTGCATAATGAGAAAAAAACAAAATTGACCAAGTGTTAAAAACAGGAGTTTGAGAGGTCAGTTGGAAATTCCTGCCAAGGGATTTATTTGTGCAAGTAAATTTATCAAATGTCATGGAGCTTTACATCTGCTCCTGACTTCATGTCTCCATAGAGTGTTAACACGTGTGAAATAGGAGTCTGCCAAAATGGGAAGAAATATGTTTCGATGTTCAAAAGAGGTTGAGAAGCTATTTTGAAATGCTTTCCATAGTTTGTGTGTGTGTCAACAGATTTATCTTGTGATATGGTCTTGTTCATTGTTGAAATGGATATCTAGCCATGCTTGTAGGTTTCCTTATGGTGACCACATGAGGGAGAAATAAATCTTCCAAAGTAGAAGAAAAATTGTTCTTACACGAAGTTAAAAACAATTTTGTCCAAGTGTTAAATTAAATAGTTTGGGAGCCTATTTTCAAATGATCTCCAAATAAAGCGTGTGTATCAAAAATTTCAAAAGGTGACATGGATCTGATCCTTGTTGAGGTGGCTATACAGCCATACGTTTAGTTTTCATTATGATGGTCATATATGCAAAAGATGGACCTCCAAAGTTAGTGAAAAATAATAAATAGAGTTTATTAAATAAGAATCTACAGGAATGTATTTAGAAAAATAAATAGAAATTTAATAAAAAGAATTAAGACAGAGTTTTGAAGAGACACATCTTACTATTGGAGAGATGCAATGTTTAGAAGAAGTTTTAATTGATTATTTCATTAAAATAATAAATAACAAATAGAGATTCGAATTGGTGTCTAAGCATGATGAAATGGCAAGGTGTAATTGGAACAATACATGAAGGAAAAAGATGACTAAGGACATTCATAATGACCTTGGAAAGCAATCATGACAAGCATGGAACACCTGGAGAGTTAAATGACCCTTTTGTGGTCATTTGAAGATGATTTCGGCAAGACAAAGATGTTGGTGCAAAGATGACAAGGATATGGTGACATGACAATAGACAAACAAACTTTATGACAGAAATGGCTGCGGGCATGATAAGATTGGTACAAAAAGACATTGAAATTGAGTTCAACCCTTAGCTCACTGATTCACCCCCCCTCTAAGTGAGCATTGTGTCTAATAGACTGAAGTTTTCATTGATGCCAACAAGTGTTGTGCAATGGCCTTTGATTTATTCACAAGGAGACCTTGATAGTTTTGGCATTGGAACACTAGGTGGCCCAAATGGTCCAATCGGCAAGGTGTCCTTCTACTATGGAAAATAATTTAAATTGTGTCAACGACCAATAGCTTATTGGAGCATCGGGTCTATAAAAAAAATGAATTGGCTAGAGTCATTGTTGACTTGGCCCTCTTGTTGCAATTACTTTGGTTTAAATAAAAGGAGGGAGTTGCAGGGTTGTTAAATTTGTTCGTAAGGTACATGACCCAAAGAATACAACTTTTATTTTGAGCCTCAATGTTAGTTTGTATCCCCCAAAAAAGGATGCATGCTTACCTTTTATGAATTTACGTCCAGATGATTTTTGCAAAGTATGACTGGTCTCTCTAGTTTTGGATATGGTTGATAAATAAATATGGGCTCAATCCGTGCTCAATCAATCACCAAGAAACTTGTCACAACTATAGAAAATGTGGTAAGTGATATAGCTTGGCATGCTCCCGCAAAGGAGCTGTAAACTGGAAATATAAAAGGTAAACTTATCTATGCTGACATCATATAGGTAACTAGGTTACAGTAGCAAAGATAGCTGCAATGAGGTAGTCATTTATATTGAAATTACTATTTATCCATGACGACATCATATATGAAGAAGCATAAGCGTCTCTATGAAAAATATAAGGGAACATGGATGGACTAAGGAAGGGGTATAGGCGGCTTCTGTCATATACATAAAATATTATACCACCCATAGAGAGTCATACCTAGACCCAAGAAAAAAGATGCAACAAATGGGGAAAAAATCAAATATATTCTATTATTATTTTCCATTTCAGGGTTTCTCTCTATGATCGGATAGAAGATAGAAGCAATATTTTGCTTTGATGTTCAGTGCTAGCTAGTTCATGCTTGCTGGCTTGAATATGAACTGAGGGAGGGCTGGAATTCACTTCTCACCCATAACAAGTTTACTCTATTATGCAAATAGCCATATCTTCTTATAAGTTAGATGTGGACGAAAATGCATGAGTTAACCCATGCGTAAACAACAGAGAGTCATTGAAAGATGGCATTGGTTTGGTGGGTGTACAAATATAGGAATATATCATCGATATAGAGACAAAATTTCGTCGAAAATTAAACAACGTCAATATTTCCATGGTATTTCCGCCATGATAAAAAAAATGAATTATTAATCCACGAATGTTCAAAACGTGGAAATATTTCGGGGAAAAATACACCCAAATGTATTAGTGCCGGTTCTTTGAAACATCGATACACAATCATGAAAAGTACTCGTCCGACTTGTATCAGTGGGTTTGACTCTATTAGTCTATCCTCCTTTCTTCATTTCTAGACAATAACCCTCACCTGAATTTTTCTGTAAACAACTTCAGAAATATATTAATTTATTCCCTGCAAGAAAAATTAGTAACCAAACATAATCCTAACAGGAGGGTTAACAATTTCCCATAATCCTTACAGAAACAAACTTGTATCAATGCAGACCATGATTCCCTTGATCATGAACCTGATATAATGATAGACAAGATCATGAATATGCATTATTCTATTTTAGATAGATGTCTGAAATCCTTCAATATTGTCTTCTGTAACAGCCACAAGTACCAACTATTATTCTTGCACATTGATCTAGGAACAAAGCATCAATCTCATCAGAGAATAATAAACAAATAACTCATGAAATGGTGTTAATCTAAACTAGAATTGGTTTCCTCTCTATATATTTAATAAACAATGAATGGTTACAATACCAATGTCAAGCAATAGCTTGAATGAGTGAGGAATTCGAATACCTAAGGAGGCAATTCAAAATCAATGAGTGAGTCTGGCTTAACTGACTCTTAGCCATTCAATCACACTCAGTTAACCACTTGACCAAAACCCTAATTGACTCACCAAACCCTAACTAAATTCGGAGTGCAATAAATGACTGAATCTCAACTAAAGGAGATCAAACACATGTCATAGCAAGCCAACCATCAAGTGCTAGTGCTCCATGACTTCAATGAACCTCGATGAGGTTAACTGAAGCTGGACTGATCATCAGAAGTTGGTGGAGGCGCCCCTGTTGACTCCAGATCATTAAATAATATTAAATAATCATTAAATAATATATTTAATGAGAGGAGGTGCCTTAACTAACTGGTTGAACTGATTGTAACCACCAGTTAGCAATTAGGTACATTAATATCTCTCAGATCACCCCCAGAGTGCTCCAGTTAGCCTCCTTGACTTTAGGTAGGCATGGGTGTGACTGGATGATGGAAATCAATTCTCCACTAATCTCAATTAATGTCAATTATACTTAGGATAGTGGTTTAACTAGGCCAATTTGACCAAAAAGAGTGTGTATGATGGTAAATGTCTCCAACACCCCCCCTTAAGCTATACTCAAGAAGAGTTAGAAAACATAGATGCATAAAAATTCTAGGGCCATGGAAACTAAGGCCATAGGTCACCTTATACAATGCTGAAACTGAAACAATGCTCAAAACAAACTAAGTGAGGAAAAGAGGGAAAACCCAGTGGGAAAAACCCCCCCTCAAGATGAACACTGAAAGTAGTCTAGATCACCCTAATGAACTCACCCTGAACAGTGAACGGAGGTAAGTGAACTTCTTTTCTAAAAATCTCTTACTGAATATGTCTGTAATCTGCTCATCAGTCGGGTAGTATTGCAGAATGATGGTCCTGGCATGCACTAGCTCCCTGATGTAGTGCATGTGAATATCTACATGCTTGGTCCTCTTCCTGGTAACTGGATCCATGGATATATTAATAGCACTCTGTTTGTCACAAAAGAGGACAGTGGACAAAGTACTATCAATATCAAACTTTGAAAAAATGCCTTGCAACCAAACTGCTTGGATGCAAGCATTCACTGCTCCTCGATACTCGGCCTTTGCTGAAGATAGTGCTATGGAAGCCTGTTTTTTTCTTGACCAGAAAATGGGGCCACCACCAAACATGAATACATATATGTAATTTCACTTTCGATCAATATAATCACCCACCCAATCGGAATTTATGTTTCCAACCAACTCTAGATCGGAGTCTGCAGCATAGTGAATGCCATAGGTCCTAGTTCCCTGAATGTACTGGAGGATCCTCTTGGCTTCATTCCAATGAAGATCATGAGTCCATTGCATTTATCTTGATATATCATTCATGGCATAACAAATATCAGGCCTAGAATGTGTCAAGTACAACAAGCTACCAATCAGATGTCAATAGATAGTGCAGTCCATGGGAGGTGTGTGTTTTCCTTCTTCAAGGCTGATCCCTGAAAGGAAAGGGAATGGTGCAAGCCTAAATTCATCCATGTTAAACTTTAATAATAGGTCTGAAGTGTATTTTAACTCAGTGACCATAATCCCATCATAATTTTGCTCGATTTCGATCCCCAAAAATTGTTTTAGAAGCCCCAAATCACTCATTTCAAAGGCATTGTGGAGAGCAGTTTTGATGGCTGCAATGGAGGCAACTGTGCTACCTGTGATCAGTAAGTCATCAAAATATAAAAAAATGATAATTATATGACCACCATGCTTCTATAAATACACATTTTTATCTGATCTACATCTCTGAAAGTTTTGTGAGAGAAGGAAGGCATCCATCTTGGAATACCACTCTCTTGGGGCTTGTTTTAACTCGTATAGTGACTTCTTTAGATTGCAAACAAAACATGGATCAGTGATGTATCCCTCAAACTACTTCATGTATATCTTCTCATGAATATCTCCATGCAGAAAGGATGACTTAACATCCATGTGTTGCACCTCCCAGTGCTTGGATGCTAAAATAGCCAAAACAAGGCGGATGGAGTCCATTTTTACAACCGGTGCAAAGGTCTCATGGTAATCCACTCCTTGGACCTGGGAGAAACCTTTTGCTACCAGAATTGCCTTACATTTTCAGGTGCTTAAATCAGCAGCAACCTTTCTCTGAAACTCCCACTTACATTGAACCAATTTCCTTCCCAGAGGAAGAGAAACTAGCTCCCAAGTAGTGTTTTTCTGAAGAGAATTCATCTCTTCATCCATGGCAACTTGCCATCTCGGATCATTCTGATCATGGTAGTAGGATTTTGGATCTGAAATAATAATAAAATAGCAATCTTTGGACATCAAATTACCATAACAAGAGAGTGAAATACATGCCCTTTGGAAATTAGACCTAGTTCTCCTTGGATCATCCGGATTTCCAATGTTGTCTCCTGCGGAGGAGAGTGTCTGTTGGGCCCATGTAGGAAGATGATTTTGAACTTTAGGTTCTGATTCAGAATATGATTATTTCTACACACTGATATCATAAATCAGAGGATCCAAATCAGGGTCATCACCCCCAATTTCATCATCCAAATATTCGGTAGAATAGGAAGGAAATTCAACAATTTTCTCCTTCACTAGTTCCACCTCCTGAAGAGGCTCATTGAACTTGACACTTCGCTCGATGATGATCTATTTGGTTTTGATATCCAATAGCTTGAATCCTTTATATTCATCAGGATACCCAATAAACATACATTCTATGGTTTGCAGTTGCAAAGCCCTTCTTTTATCAAGCGGAATTCGGGCCCATGCAGTGGACCCAAACACCCGTAGGTTCGACACATCTAGCTTGTGTCCGAAGTATGCTTCAAAAGGATTCTTTCCTTTCATGGATGAGTGTGGAAACCTATTCTGAATGTATGCTGCAGCATGCATGGCTTCATCCTGCAAATTTCAATCAAGCTTCTTTGACTCCAACATACAGGTGGTCATCTCCTTGAGAGACCGGTTCTTCCTTTCTGCTACTCGGTTCTGCTGGGGATTGTAGGGAATTGAATATTGGACCTGAATACCATTTTGGGATCATATGTATAGAAACTCATTAGTGACATACTCACCTCCATTATCATATCTCAATATCTTGATGTTAAGCCCAAAGGCATTTTCGGTCTAGGCCTTCAATTAAGAAAATTTTTCACATACTTTTGATTTCCATTTGAGAAACAAAACCCATGTATACCTTGAAAAATCATCAATAAAAGTAAGGAGGTACCTTGATCCATTCATGGATGTGACAAGCATCACACCGCTGATATCAGAATGTATCAGCCCCAATATGCTTCTATCTCGGTTTGCCTTCCCCCAATCGAACTTGTGCTCAGGGTGTTTTCCAATCACACAGCCCTTGCAAATTCCTGTGGTTGCCTTGATGACTGAGAGGCCTTCAACCATGGATTATTTCTGTAATTGCTACAAATATTTGAAATTAAGATGGCCAAACCTCTGATGCCAGAGCCTAATAACCTCATTTCCATGAGTTAGTAGAGCGGTGGGCTTTGCATCTGCAACAAAGTGAGAGAACTCATAGGCTTTTGCATGATGGTTTGCAAGGCCTTTAGCAATGAGTTTCCCGGATGCAATTTCTGTTATCTAAAAATCATTTGGGCTGATAGAGACTCTCTTAGGCATTTCTACATGTGTCATATGATAGACACTAAGGAGATTTACTACTAGAGATGGTACATACAAAACATTACAGGAAAAACCATTTTCTAGATCTACAGTACCTTGTCCTTCAGAAATGATGGTGGAGTCATCTCCCATGTTGATGGGGATGGATTTTCCAGTCTCCAAGGATGAAAAGGAGTCTTTTTTAGTCATCATGTGGTTTGAAGACCCAGATTCAATCAGTAATTCTTTGGACATCGAAGTGCTTTCCATGAGGGCATGACCTTTCTCATGATGTGGTTCTCGATCTTGGTGATCTCTCCTCCGAAAGCTCTCTGGAATCTTGATGTGATTCCTCTCAAGGAGAGAGGTTGCTTCATCAATATTTTTCTTCATGCAAGCATGTTCAAGGTGAAAAACATTCCTACAGTAAGAACACTTGACTTTTTCTTTCACATTGTGCCCTTTTCCTTCGTTCTTCCTTGAACCAGAAGATTCATCATGCTGCTGGTTTTCAACTCTAGGCTTGGGACCATCAAATTTAGTTTTCTGATTTTTCTAGTACTTTCCTTTACCCTTCATATCTTTGGGCCCAAAGACATGGAGGGCTTGATAACGGGAAGATCGGATGATCCCCATCTAGACAAGATTGTCATGTTCATTAGTTAGGGACTCAATGAAGGCATTGAGTGTAGGAATCTTCCATCCGGGGGTTGTGAGATTCCCTGCACGGAATGTAGAAACAAAAACTAAATAATCATCCCTGAGTTTGGAGAGGATGGCAAAGATGAGCTGATCATCCTCCTTCTCCACATTGCATTGCTTCAAGAGTAAAACGGTATGGTTGAACTTTGTAAAGAAATCATTCAGAGTCTCGAAATTAGAATGTTGGAGAGACATGAGTTCATTTTCAAGTTCGTAAACTCTCAAGTCATCATGCTTTTCATATAGAGATTCCAATTTGTCCCATATTTCTTTCGGTGTCTTCAAATCCATAATATGGAAGAGAAGGTCTTCGAAAATAGAGAGGCACAAGAAACCAAAGGCTTCATCCTTCTTGTTCAAGAATCTTGATTTTTCTATGGTGGATCTAGGCTCAACTTCAGTGTCCATGGTGACTCTAAAAAGTCCTTTGGAGCGCAACTAAATCTCCATTTTATTTTTCCATGAGTGGAACTTGTATGGAGTCAAGAGATCTGCTGAGGAGGCCATCTGGATGTGCTGTAGTGAATGCTTCACTTCTAGAAACCTGCAAATCAAAACAAAAATGGCAAAATAAGGTCAAACAGCCTACACATTCTAGGCTTTCATCACACCCAGCATAGTCAATCAAGAAAGCTTGATCAACAAGTTCTTTACTTGGGATATTGAGTAGTAATCCTTGGCTTCTGGTGCAGTGCTGGAATTTTGAGCTATTGCTCATTTTTCTTGCAAAAATCTGTCAAAAAGCTTGTTTTTGAGAGATAGATATTTGTCCCACCGTAAGCTATGATACCATATTATTATTGCACATTGATCTAGGAACAAATCATCAATCTCATCAAAGAATAATCAACAAATAACTCATGAAATGGTGTTACTCGAAACTAGAATTGGTCTTCTCTCTATATATTTAATAAACAATGAATGGTTACAATACCAATGTCAAGAAATAGCTTGAATGAGTGAGGAATTCGAATACCTAAGGAGGAAATTTGAAATCAATGAGTGAGTCTAGCTTAACTGGCTCTTAGCAATTCAATCACACTCAGTTAACCACTTGACCAAAACCCTAATTGACTCACCAAACCCTAACTGAATTTGGAGTGCAATAAATGATTGAATCTCAACTGAAGGAGATCAAACACATGTCATAGCAATCCAACCATCAAGTGTTAGTGCTCCGTGACTTCAATGAACCCTGATGAGGTTAACTGAAGCTGAACTGATCATCAGAAGTTGGTGGAGGTTCCCCTGTTGACTCCAGATCATTAAATAATATTAAATAATCATTAAATAATATATTTAATGAGAGGAGGGGCCTTAACTGACTGGATGAACTGATTTTAACCACCAATTAGCAATTAGGTGCATTAATATCACTCAGATCACCCCCGAAGTGCTCCAGTTATCCTCCTTGATTGTAGGAGAAGGCTAAGTTATCCTGCTTGACTATAGGTAGGCGTGGGTGTAACTAGATGATGGCAATTAATGCTCCATTGATGTCAATTAATGTCAATTATACTTAGGATAGTGGTTCAACTAGGCCAATTTGAACAAAAAGAGTGTGTATGATGGTAAATGTCTCCAACACCAACCACCTCTTTCAATAACTCTAACCTCATGAAATCATGATAGGTAAAACCACGATCTTCCTCAATAATATTTCCATCCTCTCATACACTGGCAATGATTATCACTAGGTTGTAAACACGTATCATTCTGTCCTCAAAGGTGTTAAAAAGGTTGTCACTATATTTTATTACAAGCCACCACATTTATCTGTCATAATTTCAATAATTCAAGATTCCTTTAGCACCCTTGTTCAATGAATTTCAACCTTGCGCTACAGGAATCCCCTTTATGCATATTTTTTAACCATGACTTAAAAATAAGGGTTAGTGGTAAAACTAAAACTTGAAATAAAATCTATTATAATCATTTCAAACCTTAAAGATATATATTAACTAATAATCCCAAAGAAAAACTTTAAAACCAACAAAAATGAAATAACTAAATCATTAAAACCATAAAATCAAGCAAACATGTACTTATTACTAAAAAAAAGTCAAAACCAACTCAAAATTGAAAGGTAATAGGAAAACAATCTTTGAAAAATAAGACACATAGCTTAAGAACAAAATCCAGTTATAACATCTGGCTCCTACTACGGGATGAAATCCTCCTTGTGAGGTTTCAAGAACATGTATCTCAGTGCCTTCTCCCATCTCAATTAAACCTGTATATTACTATGCAAAATTTCCATTGGGATATGGATTCTTTATTCAATCTCTATCACACTGGTATATACAATGAATGACAAGTCACTTACCTTCAATAACTGTAAAAGTGTTTGAGGAATCATCCATTCATAGGATTAGACAATTCTTCACCTTCCATATTCTGAAGTATGAAGGTATTGTTCTCCAAAAATTTTCAAATTATGAAAGGACCAAACTACAAATTGTCAAATTTACCATGTTTACCTTTTTTCTCTTTATTGGAATCCCACCTTAAAACCATGTCTCAACAAGAAAAGGTATTTTCCTTAATCTTCCTATCAAGTCTTTCATCGATTTTCTTCCTGTACATTTGAGCCTTTTCTTCTACAGCTTCACATTTCTGTTGTAATTCAATCAGTGAAAAATTCTCCTTTGAATATCATTAGATTCCTCCAAACTATATTGAAAGAATTTCATTATTGGAATACCTAATTGAACTAGAAATATAGCATCAGTGCCATATACTAACTGAAAAGGAAAAGAACGAGTTTCTTTCTTAGTAATTATCCTATCTTCCCAAAGTGCATAATTTAACATTGAATTCCATGACTTTTTATTCTTACTTAACAGTTTTCTAATGCTCTAAATAATATTCTTATTAGTTGATTCTGACAACCCATTTCACTAAGGGTAATAAGGTGTAGAATACTTCAAACCAATTCCATTTTATTCATAGAATGTAGCCATAGCTTTATACTTGAAGGCTTTAGCATTATCAGTCAGCAATTTCTTAGGGCACCCAAATCTACTTAGAATATTCTCCTGAATAAAATTGATTATCACCTTATCAGTTGCATTCTTTGTAGGAATGGCCTCTACCCACTTTGTGAAAAAATATGTGGCTGTAAGTATCCATTTATGTTGTCCAGAAGCAGTAGGATTTATTTCTCCTATAAAGTCTATTTTCCACTGCTGAAAAGGAGCATTACAATGGGCTTCAATGGTAAGGACACAATTTTTTGTTTACCGGCAAAATTTTGACATTGAACACAAGCCTTAACCTGCTGATATACATCAGAAAACAAAGAAAGCCAATAGAAACCAGACCTGAATATTTTATAAGCAGTGGCCTTCCAGTATTTATGACCTCCACAAGTACCCTCATCTGATTCTGAAATAACCTCCTCAATCTATGGCTTGTCTAAACATCTGAGCAATAGTCCTCCTGGATCCTTCCAAAGTAACTACTGATCTATTAAATAGTATTTAGTGGCCTTGAATTTCAGTGATATAACAACCTTTTTGTTTAAATGTTTAGGACACTGTAAATAGAATAAGAAATGAACAATTTCAGCATACCATACTGATTCTGCGTACATGTCCACAATTTTCTCTTTATTTTTTCCCTTTTTGTAACTCCTCTTGGATTGGTTGTTCTACTATCAAATGAAGACCAAGAGCTTCACAATTTGAGTCAGCCAACAATTTTGCTAAGCCCTGTCCTTTCATAAGCTTAGTAGGATTGATTTCCACATCGTACTCCATAATATTTACAATCCATCTTCCTTTCTTTCCTTCCGAGTCTGGCTAAGTTAAAATGTCTTTTATAGTAGCATTAGGAACATACGCAATGAGTTTTTAATGTAGAATATAAATTCTAAAAAAATTCAATGCCTTTACTAGTGAATATGCTTGATTTTCCAAAGTACTATATTTCCAAAGAAATAGGCTACTCCACACCTTCTTTATTCTTTTGTAACAAAACAACAGCTATTGTGTCTTGTGATGCAAAAGAAAAAAGTATGAAAATATTTTGAAAAATATGGGCTCACCAACACTAGTGCTTTCGTAAGGGCCTATTTTATCTTCTCAAATGAGTTCTTGGCCTCTGCTTTCCACTTTACCTCTTTATCTTTCCTTAACATAGTTGTTATCTTCTTTATAGTTTTAGCAAAATTTGGTATAAACCATATCAAAAAATTAATTTTCTGAATAAATGACTGAACATCCTTCTTACTTCTCGGCAAAATAATGTTTAAAATGGCTTTGACTCTCTTAGGATATATTCTTATCCCATCTGTTGAAACCAAATGTCCTAGTAGCTTACCCTCGTGAGCAACAAAATGAGACTTTTTTGGATTTAATGGCAGTCCATATTTCCTACATTTGAAAAAGGTTTGTTTGAGGTGTTTTAGATGTTCTTCATCAGAATGTGAAAACACTATGATTTCATCCAAATAAATCACAACAAAGTTTTCCTTTTCCCCAATAAAGGCTATATACATAGCTCTTTGAAATGTTGCACCAGCATTCATCAAATTGAATGGCATCTTGTCATACATGAAGGTACCCCAAGGGGTAGTGAAATTTGTCTTTTCCCTATCATCTAGATGCATAGCAATATGATTATAACCCAAGAATCCATCCACCATTGACATTCTCTAAGAACCCACTACTTTCTACAAAACCTGCTCAATCTTGGGAAATGGGTAATTATCTTTTAGTCAAGATATGTTTAAATTACAGAAGTCCACTCACCATCCATCTTATTCATTTTCCTTACTGGAATTAGGTTAGCCAACCATGATGAGTATCTAAGTGGAACAATGATTTTTGTATCCAATAATTTTTTAACCTCCTTCTTTATTACTGGAAATATACTGGATTAATTCTTCTTAACTTCTGTCTAAATGGTTTCACATTGGGATTTAAAGGAACCTTATGCTGAATAATATTGGTATCATAAGTTTTTAAATCCTCATAGGACCAAGCAAAAACATTAGCATATTCCTTCAATAATTTAATCTGTCTATTCCTTTGCTCAATTGAAAGATATTTTACCATCCTGGGCTGCTCTTCTATACCAATATTACAGTCTACAACATTCTCTTCTGAAGATTGCATGGCTGGTTTCAATGGAGTTTCATCTTTTGAAAAAGTCCTTTCAAGGGGGACCAATCCTTTGGGAATAAAATTTCCTTTCAACTCAATGATTTATTGTCTAGCAATTTCATTTTATGAATATTCATCAGCATCTTCAACTTCATCATCCTAGTCTTGATCAATCAATAAATTATAAAAATCACCAGTGAATTCCAAAAATCTCTTTATTTCTAAGTCATCTTCAAAAACCCTCCATTTTTTTATATTATCTAGTATTGAAGGTCTGTATCTGACTTCAATAGGACACTTTAACTGAGTTTGTTTTAGAATTATGAAATGTGTGGTTGCTAAAGCAAGTGAACCAGCTGTCTCATTATGATATCTGGGAATAAAGGAGATATTAAATGCTATAAAGAAATTATCAATCATGTCCTTGAGCTCATTTCTGTATACTTTCAACAAATCCTGTTTTACTTGATATTTTTCCTTCACCTACTGGACAACTAATTTGGAGTCGCCATAACCATAAATTTGTTGAATTCCCATGTCTTTTACAGCCTTTAAACCCAGTATCAATGCTTCATACTCTCCTGTATTTTTTGTAGTTACAAAATCCAACTTATACATGAAATTAAACAACTCACCACCAGGAGAAATCAAAACAATACCTGCTCCTGCTCCCTCTTTGGATGAGGACCCATCAAAATACATTTTCCACAGCTCATCTTTTTGTTCAATAGAGCATTTGACTGGTTTTTTCTTCTCAACCTGTAACATACCACTTTTACTTGCATCACTGAAATATAACATGCAAGAGCCCAAATCTTTTTCTACAGCATAAAGTGGATGATTCGTTGGGTTCTTATCATCAGTGAGAATGTAATCATACTGTAATTCTCTATACAATATCCTTTTTTTTCCTCCAAAAAAAATAATGGTTGCATATGATAAATGCATTTGTAAAGTGCCCCACACCTTCTTATCCCAAGATCTTGATAGTAACATTCCAAGATTAGGAGTAATATCTTCCACCACCACATCCATCATGACACTTTTCATGGGAAAATGAGTCAAATTAACCACCATATCCTTAATCACTCCCAAACATATAATAGCTCTGTAATCAAATGCATATAAGTCATGATATGTTTTTTTGATACTCAAACCCAATGCTTCAATAACTGCTTTAGGCATCAAATTGTGAGAAGCACGAGAATCAAGTAAATAATTATGAATCATTTGATCATGAATAGTCAATGTTATATAAAAAGGTGGAGATGAACTTGAATCATTTTCAGTCTTATCAGCTAGGGAAAAACCAATAAATATTTTAGGATTTTCTTCTTGTAGATGTATTGTATCTGAAGGTATTTGACTAGTTGATGAACCCATCATCTTTAAAACTAGATTTCTGTAACAAGGATTCTTCATCAACTTAGTAAAGGGTACTGGGATTTTGATCTTACATAAATCATTTTCAAAATTGAAATTCTACACATTTTTATTCACCTCTTCCATTTCAACAACCTTATCTGGATCACCTTGATCAGGTCTTTTCTTGTGTGTTTGATTAGATGAATGTTTAGGAGGAGGGCATGTCTTCTTTTTAGGAATATGAACCACCTCTTTTGGACCAGACCTCAAATTTATAGTCTTCTTAGGTTTAGATTGATATATATCAGCTGAGACCTGAGGATTCAAATCACTCTTTATTTGATAAATATTTGCATCAAAAAACTCAAAATTTTGATATTCATGTTCAGTTCGAAAACCCTCAGATAAATATTCTCCATACTATGAAACCTCACCTTCCTCAATGTCATCAACTATATTATTTTTGAGTGGAGGGGGAACTCTCTGATATTCATTTTCTCTTCTCTCCCTATGAATATCATTGTTTCTTCACTCTCTTGGAATAAATCTAGGTGTAAATTGGCACCTAAATTGATTGAGGTCTCTTTCTCCTTCCTATGCAGGGTTATTTGAATTCTTTTCCAACTCCAATTTATTTAATTTTGTTGTTAAATTTTTTACTAATTTAGCCATCTCATTAACTTTGTTGTCTGCTGACTATGATGTAGAGGTTGTTGGAATCACCTCTTTCTTTCCTTTTCTATCATATATTTGATTATCTGAATTTTCTCTCAACCTATTAGAAGCTAGAATATTTGACTCTACGTCCAATGCAGCCTCTTGCATATTTAATAAGGTGACTGGACTTCTCTCTCTTAGATGCAAGGAGAATTCATGGTCAAAGGAATTTGCATAAGTCAAATTGGCTGAGGTTTCTGAAGGTTTGATTTCAGTAGGAATCCTACCATAAATCTTGTTAAAGCGCTTCAAAAATTCTCCTATAGTTTCATCCATTTTTCTTATTAAAGCTTCAAATTCTATAATGTAACAGGAATGATATTTTGTATCTCCCCACTGCCTCATAAATACATCCTATAACTCCTTTGTAAGAGTGATTGAATTTGTAGGTAGTTCCTTGAACCACTTCCTCACTTCTTCATCCAAACGCTGCACAAAGATCCTCATTCATACATATTTTGATTCAATATTTTGGTTATCTGCATAACTAAGGAATGCATCCCAGTGATCTTCAGCAGTTCTCTCACCCTGACCATTGAACCTACGTAAGTATTTATGATAATCCCCTCCAGGGAGAGCATTTAGAAGTTGAGGAAGGACTAATGGTGCATATCTAGCTGCTACCATTCTATCCATCATATCAAGGGGCTAATTTTGTGCCATTTAGAAACCAGTTTGTTTTGATGAGGAAAAAGGCTGAAAAACCTTGCTTGAACCTGGTTGAAAAGGAATTTTACTGGTTTTGAACTAAAACAAAGGAATCTTACTAGGGGACTCAGTTTTTTCTTTTTTATAATACTGTGGATTCGTAAAACCCTGAAAGCTACTGACTGGTATAGAAGGAATTGACCAAGACAGACCTTGTTTTTATTCTTCAGAATATGTAAAAGGTGATTTTGGTATTGACTGCTTGGGAGTAAAAAGAGAAGGAGAATACTTAGTTTTCCTAAGTTTTCTACCCTTCTTCAAAATATGTTCTAGGTCTGAAACACCCAAATGCAAAGGTGAAGTAGTTCTCCTTATTGTCCCAATCTTCCTTGTAGCCACTATGAACACTTCTCGGTAAAAACGTAGTCTAAAATATTTGATGATTTTGTTCACCTCTCAGAATTAGTTGAAAGATAAAAACCCAGGGAATATTACCTCAGTTTCATCCACGACAATGATGCCAAAGATGTTTGTTCTAGAAATTGTTCCCAGGCTACCACAAGAACAAGCTAACACAATCTCAAAAAGAACAAAAAATGAAGTTGGTTTTTAATTCTTTTGGTTTAAAACTTTATCAACAAGGAGGTAAAAACATAAACAAGCTAACACATAACTAAATAATGAACAAGTTTGAAGAACTACAGATCAAACACATATGAATAAACCATAAAAATTACACAAATAATATTGATTCCATCCACCAAAATATAAAACAAGAGAAGAAGATGATGATGGAACACACAATGGGAATATTGATTACCTTCTCATTATTAGACTAAGTATTTATATGATTACATCACAACAATACCATGGGCCAATAATATGGTACAGAAAATACTATTAGGATTATATAATCCTCACTTGTCCATATATAGTCTAATTAATCATCTTTCCTAACTTAGGATTCATTTTCTAGAGTTTGGTTCCACTAGTCCCACTAGTTCCATCGGTGCTATTGCTTCCATTTGGTGCCACGAGTGTCCCTACATTCTATGAGCCACTCTGAGTTCCACTGGTAGCCTCCATCAATTGTTCATGGTTGGTAAGTAGTTATGTTGAGTCAATATCTAGTTACAATCAGTTAGATCACTATCAGTTTGTCTCTCTCTATCTTTGAATGATTTAAGGGATACTGGTGCATTTTTCCACCTACTCTAGTTGTTAACTGATTTGAGACTGATTTATCCATCATGAGTTAGACTAGTGGCTCCCATGCAGTGATTTAGACACACTAAGTTAGCCAGTAAGTCAGGTTTAGTTGGTAGATTCAAATATTATCCTCATGATTCAAATTATTCTTATTCTAACACCATTGTATTACTATTGGGATAATAGATATTAATGTTCTAATTAACTAATCAATTCTCATCAGATTTATCCCAAATTTGTCTTTTTTAGTGTACATTGTCTTTGTTATTCCACTACATAATTCTCCATCTCAATTTCTCTCATTTTCCTGTAGATCAATGGTTTACAAATTTAACATGGTATCAGATCCTTGTTTAGGCTAGAAGCAAGTCTTGTCCGATCTCCATTGTACACTAGAAGCAACTGAGTTTCCACATAAATCCTGGAATGATAACCTTGCTCCCTCTTGATTCTGTTTAGAGAAGTCTATCCAGGTTTGATGGATTGTGAGAAAGAATACATGTCGATATGGAAAGGATTGAAACTGACATGATTGCAAATTGAATTGGCTTTTTCAGTGTTGTTTGCAGGTACTTGTATAGCTTCTTAAGGAATTGACTGTTCAACATAAAAAAATATGTATTCTTCAGCTCTCGTACCCCAAGTCCATACACCATTCAACTACAGCGATTGGAGGTTAGATGTGCAGGTATCCTTGTGCAATCTTGGTATGTTTAGGATGATGATGGGTAGAGGAATTGAGCCCTGGTAGTATATTGAGAAGAACAAATTTTTGAATCAACTTTATGAGGCTTTCATCTTCATGTGCACTCATGTCTACCGAGATATTTTGTTCCATATTAACAGACTAAGGACTCCAGAGGAAGCTTGGGATAAGATTGAATCTTTTATTAGAAAACACGATGAGATTCAAGGGAATATTTCAGAGAATGAACTCATAGATATTCATCCTAGCAGCTTCGAATCTATTCAACAATTCTTTATGAAATATAGGTCACTAGTAATGCAATGCAAACACTATGCATTAGAGAGGAAAGATGAGAAAATTGTGTTTTCAGTACTGAGCAATCTTGCATTTGAGTAGTTAATCTTTGTCTCTACATTCCATTCCGAAAGAGATTCCATCCCTAATTGGAAGATTCCTTCTCTAGGTTCTTTTGTCCAATCCTTAATACAAGAGGAAGATAAATTGGTTCAAATGGGAGTGCTTCAAACCTCCAAGAACTTATCACTCTTAGTGATGGACTCAAACAATGCACAAGTAAGAGGGAATCACAAAGGGAAGGTTACCAAAAATATTGATTCGAATTCAAAGGAGAATTAGAGATCTTCCGATGGAGCCTCAGGTTCCAAGAAAAAGAATAAATTTTAGAAGACTAAGTGTCCATACTGTATGAGAGGATTTCATCCAAAGCTCTAGTGCATGAAGAATACCATCGACCAGTTGAAAAAACTACTTGAATAGAACAATTGATCCGGATTTATGTGCGAACAAAATGAAAGAACATATACAGAATCATAATAATAGACATTTTGCAAAGATAACAGAGATACAGTAAAAACATATTCTATTAAATGGCGGAAATAGAACAGACTGTAATACAATTGCTAGAATGGTGGTAGCTATCTCTGAGAAGAGATGTGGCTGCTACGCTCATTCGTGCCAAGCTGAATACAAAATGAGGCCAAAATGGGCCTATTTATAATAATAATGAGATGAGAACCCAAAAGTCCCAAAACGTAACCCTAGAAGATGAACCGTCATAAAGTTTGTGGCCCCAAGGTGGTAAGTTGAACAGTCAACTTCCCAGGGTCATAACTTTTGCATACGATCTCCGATTTGGGCGTTCGATAGCTCGTTGAAAAGGTCTATCTAAGATTTACAACTTTTGGTCGGCCAAATGCATGCCGATGGAAACCATTTGGCCTCGAATCTCCAAAAAACGTCGTTTAAGGCCTCAAAACAGCCCCAGAAGTTTAGGACTCGAAAAACTGCTGAAAAATAACTAGGAAACTGCCACAATGGACAATTGTTTTGAGCGAGTGGAATAGGTGGGTGGCCACCGATCTCCATCTGGATCAATCCTCCCTCCTTAGGAAGCAATGGTCTCCATTGCGTCGAATCCCGTATCATATCTCGAACCGTGTGTTGAGTTGATCTCCTGGTGCGACATTTGTTGAAGTGAAGAGGCTGCTTTTCTTTGGCATCCCGAGAGGGCTGTAATTGTTGTCTGGATGATTTGTTTCTGGATGAGCACCTTGAATGCGTGGTCTTGCATTGTAGAGGTACTCGGATAGATGAGGAAACAATGGCTCTGTCTTCTTCTTGTGTCTGATGAGCAGAGACACCCTATGCAGAGGGTGTGGAGGTCTCTGTGATCTTATGTTCTCCTTCAGACGCAATTGTGAAGAGGAATAGTTTTCTGGTGTGGGAGCTTATCTTCCTACCCTACGGGACTGTAGTAGGTGCAACTGTCTCTGGGATTCGGTAGAGTTGTCCTCCCAAAGTGACAATGACACTGCGAGGCCATGACTCATATACAGCATGACGCTTCCACATATATGGTTGTCCTAAAAAAACATCACAGACTTCAAGTGGGGAAACATCACACAGTACCTCATCTTGGAAAGTCTTGATGCCATATGATAGGAGGCATTGTTGAGTAATGCGGATACCTCGTCCTTGGCTTAGCCAACCGATTTTGTAAGGTTGTGGGTGTGGTGTTGTTGGAAGCTCCAATCTCTTGACGACTTCTGTTGAGATCAGGTTCTTTTGGATACCGTTGTCAACAACAAAATGTAGAGGCATCCCCTTCACCCACATCTGTGAGTGGAATAGGTGCTCCTCTGCCTCTGACTCTTCAGGATTGTCTAGTTGAATCTGTGCGGTAGCAATAGTGACAGTGGGGTCTGCATCAATGATCTGCCTCCCATTATCTGCGGCTGTGGCATTGGGTTCAGAATCAGAATCAGGATCTGATTCTGAAGATTTGATCTCAGCCACTAATGACTTCTTTGAGCGACATTCATCAGTGTTGTGCCAAGGGATTTTATGAAATTCGCACCACTTACCAGTGTCCTTCTTTGTCTTTCGATCCCCCTTCTTTGCTTGTGGCGGGGACTGGTTGTCATTTTCTTTTGTTGTGTTTTGCGGGCTAGGGTTTCCCTTGCCTTGCTTCTGCGGTGGATTCGCAGGTCCAGAGTCTCGCTTGTTCTTTTGTCGAAATTTCTCCTCGATTTTGACAGCATACCGATAGGCGGATCGAAGTGAAGAGATGTCAAGGAAGTCCATCTCAGTTCGGATGTACCGATGTAGACCACTGCGATATTTCAGGATTAGGTGCCGCTCAGAGTCTTTGATACTCAGCTTTGTCCGCAGAGTATGAAATTTTTTGGTGTACTCCGACACTGTCTGGTCCCTTTCTTGACGCAGAATGGTCCATTTTGTGTACTGTTCATCATAGTTTCCCATAGGGTAATACTGTTCCTTGACGGCATCTATGAAAGAGGCCCAAGTGGGAATTGTTTCAAACATTTCAGACTCGTCTGATAAGTTTTTCTCACAACAAGTACCCCACCAATTTTGGACATGGGGGGCTGCCTTAAGGAGCGCAAAGGTGATATTTTCTCTGTCGGAAAAATTCTGAAGAGAGAAATACCCTTCTAGAACATTCACCCAATTATCCAGGGCATTTGCATCAATATTGCCTTCAAATAAAGGAATATCAAAGTTAACTTGTACCTTAAAGGGAGTTCCATACCCGAACCGGCTGCTTGTTGAAGATGCACTAGCCGTAGCCGGCATTCGTCGAAGGATTTGGGTGAAACTATCCATCATCTCGTTCCTCTGTCGCTCGAGGGCTTCCTCGAGCAGCGACTTGATAGGATCTCCTGCTCCGTCGTCTCTCTTTTCTTCCGCCATGGGAGGTCGTTTAGGATGGCAAGAATGATCAAGTGAAACTAGTTCAAGACCAAACTCTCTGTACTCGGACCTCGTCGGGGACATGCACCGAGAAACAATCAAAGAGCAGATTGCTCTGATACCACTGATCCGGATTTATGTGCGAACGAAATGAAAGAACATATACAGAATCATAATAATAGACATTTTGCAAAGATAATAGAGATACAGTAAAAACATATTCTATTAAATGGCGGAAATAGAACAGACTGTAATACAATTGCTAGAATGGTGGTAGCTATCTCTGAGAAGAGATGTGGCTGCTACGCTCATTCGTGCCAAGCTGAATACAAAATGAGGCCAAAAGGGGCCTATTTATAATAATAATGAGATGAGAACCCAAAAGTCCCAAAACGTAACCCTAGAAGATGAACCGTCATAAATTTTGCGGCCCCAAGGTGGTAAGTTGAACAGTCAACTTCCTGGGGTCATAACTTTTGCATACGATCTTTGATTTGGGCGTTCGATAGCTCGTTGGAAAGGCCTATCTAAGCTTTACAAATTTTGGTCGGCTAAATGCATGCCGATGGCAACCATTTGGCCCCGAATCTCCAAAAAATTTCGTTTAAGGCCTCAAAACGACCCCAGAAGTTTAGGACTTGAAAAACTGCCGAAAAATAACTAGGAAACTGCCACAATGGACAATTGTTTTGAGCCAGTGGAATAGGTGGGTGGTCACCGATCTCCATCTGGATCAACAATATTTCTCTTCCACAAGGTGTAGAGATGTCTAAAGATGGAGACAACACTGAAGAATATGATACCTCACATTCCTTAAAGGAAATCCTTGCTCAAGACAAAGATTACTTGACATATTCTAGAGCATCCAATCATATGGTTTCCTCCAAGGAATCCATCACAACTCTCACTCTATCAGGAGGACCTAGCATTGATATGGGAGATGATTCCCAAATCCTAGCTGTTGGGAGAGGTTCTGTTCAAATTTCCAGCATGGTCAATTCAAGAATGTAATTTATGTTCCCTCTTTTTCAGCAAATATGTTGTTTGTTTATCAGATCAATCATATAGGATCTCCCAAGAGAGTTATATTCAACTCCAACTCAGTATAAATCATTGAAAAATATACTATAAATATCATAGCGAAAGGGTTTGCTAACCATGAATCAAAGGCATATGAGTTCTCTCATTTCCTTCCTACTTCACATCTAGCATATTTATTGACTCGTACCAATAACACCAACAAGATGTGGAATGAGATATTTTGGCATCAATTTCAAATAGCTCCAGCAACTTCACAATGACAAAATGGTTGAGGGCTTACCACTCATCTAAACATCATATGGGGTATCTCTTGGTTGCTTGGTAGGTAAGCATCCATAAAAGAGGTATGAACTTGGGAAGAAAACTAGATATGCCTCTACACTTGATATGATACACAGTGATGTTTCAGGACCAATTCCTACAAGATGAATCAATGGTTTCAGGTATTTCCTTACTTTTATTGATGATTTTTCAAGGTTCTGTTGGGTATATTTTATGAAACAGAAATAAGAGGTATTCAAATTTTTTAAAGTTTTTAAATCCTTGATTGAGAATAGTTTAAGAAATAATATCAAGTCCATTAGATCAGATAATGGTGGTGAATACATTAAAATATATTTTCAGTAGTATTATGAATCATAGGAGATTCGAATGGAACACTCAGTTACATACACACAATAGTAGAATGGTGTGACTAAAAGGAAAAATAGATCGTTGAAGGATAAGGAAACTTGTCTTCTCCAAGACAAGAATATTCCTCATTCTATTTATGTTGAATCTATAAACTGCTCTTCATACATACAGAATAGACTGCCTCACAAATCAATGATTGCGGCCACTCCTTTTGAAGCACTACATGGGCATAATCATGATGTATCTCACTTGAGAGTCTTTTCTTCGAAATCTTAGGCTAGAATTTAGATAGACAAGAGAAAGGAATTCCAAGCCTAGAGTAGCAAATGCATACTTCTGGGATATCCTGAGGATGAAAAAGCATATAAATTGGTGGAACTTTCAACTAGGAAGTGCTTCATATAGCATAGTGTTCAGTTTGAAGAAGATCAATTGCTTGATCCACCAAAATCTGAATCAAAAGGAGGTATAAACACTCTTTTGTTTCCATTTAATGATGATAATTTTTCTTATGTTTCAAATTCAGATGAAGAGCAACAAGATCAGCATGATCTTGGGGATAATTCTACGGGCGAATTTTAGCCCAATGGGCTATTTTTCCATGTTTTTTTCCCAAAAAGGATTCGCCATTTTGCATTTTTTGAATCCCTATTTCTCCCAATTTTGAAGCGGTAAAAATTTTTCACCCTAAAAAAAGCCAAATTATTATATAAATGATATAAAATCCTTGGAAATTAAAATATTTTTTGAAAAATATCGCCAATCATTTTATAGTTGGCATTTTTAGAATTGGTAATATTCGCCAACATTTATACACTTTTAAATAAGTATGGTTCCTTAAAATCATCCGTAATCTTGATATCGAGGTTGTACCTCAAGAGAATCTAGATCCAGATCCAACTACCATTCCAAATCAGTGGCCTAAGCCTAAATGGGACCAAAACCCAATTGAAGCAATTGGGGGTGGTGTTGGGAATCCAGAAGACAAAAGTAGAACATGGTCCCAGTATTGGAATGAACAGGTTGTACTCTCTCACACATCTTCGCTATTTATAGAGTGGTTCAACAAGCTTGCAGGGAAATCCTACTTGATGATAGCGATTGATCAGCAACTTGGCCCATTGAAGAACAAAATTGATCATTCCATTCCTCCACCAGAAAGAAGAAACACAAAAAAAATTCACCGTATCGGAATAAAATTGACAGTTTCACATGCACAGTCTCAAGATGCTGGTGCACAGATGAACCAAAATAATGCATTGCAGCTGCACAGTGCTACAAATTGCAGCAAATCATTTACAAGTTATTACCCAAAGAGGAAAACTTCTCTTAATTGATTCTTTTTTTCCTGATTCTTGCTTATTTTGAGGGGGGGGGAGTGGGGTTCCCCATTTTCCTTAGGTTATTAAGCATTTTTTAAATTCTTCATTAGATTTTATGGGTGACTTTTGGCCCTAGTTTCCAAGGCCCAAAGTTGTCCAAGTTAGGATCAAGGGGGACTGTTAGGATTATATAATACTCCCTTCTCCATATATAGTCTAATTGTTCATCTTTCGTAACTTAGGAGTCATTTTCTAGAGTTTGGTGCCACCATGATATTGGTGCCAGTGTTTCCACTGGTGTCATTGGTGCCACTGATGCCATTTGGTGCCACCAGTGCAAATCCCTACATTCTAGGAGCCACTCGGAGTGCCACCAATAGAATCCATCACCTGGTCATGGTTGGTAAGTAGTTATGATGAGTCAAGCTCCAATTACAATCAGTTAGATCACTTTCAGTTAGTCTAGCACCAACTCTGCATGATTTAAGGGAGAGTGGAGCCTTTTTCCACCGACCCCAACTATTAACTGATTATATAATGATTTAGACATCAGAATTTTGACTAGTGGCTCACATGCAATGATTTAGACACACTAAGTTAGTCAATCAGTCAAGTTTAGTTGGTATATTCGAATCTTATCCACATGGCTCAAATTCTTCTTATTGTAACACCATTGTATTACTGTTGGGATAATAGAGATTAATATTGTAATTAATTGATCAATTATTATCATATTTTTCTTAAATTTGTCTTTTTCGGATTATAATTTCTTTGATATTCCACTACATAATTCTACTTCTCAATTTCTGTCATTTTTCCCCTAGATCAATGGTTCACAAATTTAACAAATAGTATGGGTCACTAATAAAGATAAGGTGAGAAAATAAAATACTGAACTAAATGACTAATTAATGTTTCATTTGACCAGTGAGATTACATTTCTTAACACACCCCCTTGATCTCAACAGGTAGAATATCTTCAACACTATCAATGCCTAAGTCCTCTCTGATATTGAAATGCAGTTCTTCCCAATGGTTTGGTGAAAATTGTAATAATTTACTTCTTAATCAAATATAGGAGATATAAAAATGTTCACACATGAAGTGTTTGACAAAATGTGCAAGAGAAACAATCAAAGAGACATAAAATACATGGAACAACACATGTGAATGGTGCTAATTTCTGATCATATTATTATCATACATCATGTATACGTTATGTTACACATTTATAATACATTGGAGAAAATTTGAGTGGCTCAGGAAGCCAATTGGAAAAGTACAAGTGTCATGATGAAATTTGACCTCAATCCCCCCTAGGTGGACGAATGGAGCCAAAAATAAGCCCAAACAGTCATGAATTGTTGTGTGGACATGGTTGAGGTTACATGGGGTCATAATAACACCTTGGTATGTGTGTGTGTGGAAAAATAGGTATTTTAGAGGCTCTAGGTGGCATTAAATGCACCAAATCAACCCAAAATTGGACAAAATCTCCCTATAGCGCTCTTGGTCAACAAAAATGTCCACATTCAATGAGTGGGAGTGCACCAAAAATGATGAGGGCACACATGTGCATGGTTTACTGAGCTGGAGCACTCATGTGGGTGTGAATGCACCAATTTAGCTGGTTATTGGTCCAACTAAGCACACTAAGTCCAAAACCTTAGTGTATTGATGTAAAAATGTAATAAATTTGACTGTGTTAAAATAAGGTACTAAGGATGTATTATTGCTCCTAACACCCCCCCTCCTTAATCCATACTTAGTACAATTTAATCAAAAATATTTATTAATGCCTTGGAAACTAAGGCACAAATCACCTTTTACAGCAATTTTATTGATCCATGTAACCGAGGTAAGGAGGAAAACCTCATGGGAAAAAAACTCCCCAAAAAAATGGATATGACCGAGATCAAAAATGTCTTCATTGGGTCCTCTTCTTCACTTGAATGAGCTGAAATAACTTCTTGGTGATGGACCTGGTGAAGATTTTTTGGATTCCAAGATCATGCATCAATACATCAAAGTGTTGGAAACAAAGATCATGTGGAAAGGACCATTGATGGTAATCATTTGATGATGAAGGGGAATCATAATTGTAGCAGGGATTTCTCCTTGCTATAGTTTAGGAATGGATCCCTTCCATCTATAGGATGGAAGGGTAGGTTCTTGTGTGGAAATGCATAAAAGAAAAGATTGAATGAAACTAGACAGAAATAAAAGCAAAGATGGAACCCCTCTGCACACAAGGTTATGGGTTAAATACCTATGAGACCCTGCATACAACAATGGAGACCTGCAAGAACATGTTAGGCCATAAAACTGCAAGCAAATAGATGTTAAGAAATCTCAAATAAACAAAATAAAACAAAAATTATACCTCTTGGTGGAAATGGGCCACCATGCCCTAGCTTGGAGAAGCACCTCTCTCTTGGCAATGGGGGAGCTATGGCTCAAAGGGAAGATGGATGAGAGGGAGTGTGGGTGGCTTGAGAATAAAATGGTCTCAAGGCATCCACTTGGGAAGCATAACAGTATGCAAGGGAGGAATGTTTTAGAGTGACCCCCACTCCTCCTTTTATATCTTTTCGGGGGACTTTTAGGGTTTTAAGCCCTTGGTCAAGGCTTTAGCCCCTTCCACCCTAAATTTAGCTCCTTTTAGGGTTTTACGCTCCTTTGAGTGGTTTTAGCCCCTTTTTCGAGGCTTTAGCCTGTAGGAGAGTTATTTAGGCTCCTTTTTGGGGTTTTTAATCCCTTTTACTCATTTTTAAGCCTTTTAGAGGGTGTGGGGGTCTAATGAGGTGTTACGAGGGTCGTGAATGGGTGTCCTTGGGTGGTGTAGGCCATGTAGAGCTGAGTGAGGGATTTTTTGGGTTAACATATTGCCCCCTGATGTGTGAGGGAAGGAGCTCATCATATGGCTGACGGACATCATAGGATTTGTTGCGTAGAGGTGGTGCTTCCGGGGTTGGGGCATGGTGGATTTTGTTTTTTGTATTAATATGGTTCCCATCAATGGGTGAGATACAAATAATGTGTGACATGTATATGGATGAGGTAGGCATCCTTATGCTCGTGATATTGTCAAAAGAATAATTTGATCGATGCTCTAAAATACAAGAGTTGTTGGGGCGTGTACCCTAAAGATTACTAGTTCTGGTAACTTCGCGGCTGTTGGTAAGCAGAGTTATGGGTCAAGATAGTCTTAGGGGTGTCAGGGTAAGTCAAAACCCTCTTTTGTTGTAATAAACCCGTCGTTTAAATCCAGGTTTTAGGGTTTTTGGGTGCCCATGGTTTAAGACCATGGTTTTGTAAAAATGCGCAGTATAAATAAGCGCTTGTGTAAATAAGATAGGTTAGGTTTTATGATGAAAGAAAGATTAAGGCGAAGCTAAGATCGGTTTTTGTAAGAAAAGGTTAAGTCCCAGCTATGTACGTGGACGACCTCTACAGCTGTGTGCGCAGAGGGTTTGTGTAAGGAACATTAAGGAACGACCTGCAGCTGTGTACGCAGGGGCCTGCTGCTGTGTGCGCGGCTTTTTGAGGACTAAAAGGATCTGCAGCTGAGTGCGCAGATAAAACATTGGTTTTGTAGCAAGTTGAATAGAACACAGTTTGTGGACGTAGCCCCTACACTGGGGGTGAACCACATTATATCTGGTGTTGTGGTTTCTTGTGATGTTTCTGTTCTGTTATCTTTTATGCATTAATAT